>CM022945.1:149890331-150194990 GCA_012931725.1 Litsea cubeba
CATCCCCTTCATTCCCTCCAACATAGAGATAGTATAATCGTCCATAGGACCTTCTTGTCCTGGCCTATTCTTACAGGCATTCATATGGCGTCTCATATTAGATGTGCCATGTTTACCACCTTCAACTTGGTACATTTTCGAACAGTAATTGCATTTGGCACGTTTTACTTCCCCTTCTTTCCTCTGTAATTCAGTGAAGACAGTCCACACAATTGATCTTTTTCCCCTCTTAGGCTTACTGATAGTGGAGGAAGTAAGAGTAAGACCTTCATTTCGACTTTCCTGAGCATCCCCTACCCTTACAATATCTTCTATAGATTTAGAACTATCGCTTGAACCAACACCCCTATTAGTATCACCAATTGATGGCACTTCTTCCACAGCGGCAGCCTTTCGCTTAGACTTAGACATCTACAGAATTTTGTGAAAAAATTATAACAGAAACAATCAAACAAGGCATTGATTTGAGGTGGATGAGATACTGATAGGAATTTAAAATTTTACAGGAAATTCAATGAAAGGAATTAAAGGAAATTCAGTGAAATTCAATGACAATGAAATTCAATGGAAGGAAATTCAATGAAATTCATGGGGATCAAAGTTTACCCACCTCTACATAGGAATTGAATATATAAGGTGGCTAAAACTAAAGATCAAAAGTAAGTTTTTAAAAATGAGCATCAAATATAATTTTTTTTTAATTCTATTTCCAATGAACGATGAGATAATCATAAACTGGAATCTGAAGTCACGATTAAGGACTGCCTTTATAGAGACTCTGCCATTGCACTCAAGGCCGCCAAGCTGAGAATTAGAAATAATATATTCATCATAGTATTTTCTTGACCATCCATCACCACTCCCTTTGATAATGATTTGAAGTAGAGAAGGGAAGAGGGAAAAAAAATACTCTCATTTGATAATGATTTGAAAACATCACCCTGTTTAACATTGGTCCCAAATTGCATGCACTCCCAACAACACCCCCATGGCCCCATGTAGATAACAATCTGCTTTACATATTATCCAAATGGACCAAAACGTTTGTAACCAAAAGCACTCAACACTAACATAAGCAAATCCACAGGCATTAGAAGGATGCTTTTTCCCTTTTCTTTTTCTTTTTTGCATAATGATTTTGGTACAATATCCCATGTAGAGTAAAAGAAAAAATACCATAGTCACATACTCACAGGCAAAGGTTAACCAATAACCACCCATTGGTTCCAAAATTTCCAAATCAGTCATGAATTTGGACACATAAAAAAAATTGATACAGTGATACTGATACACCCTTAACAGTTAACAACAAGTAATGTATGTTGAAACAAAAGAGCCTACCCACCCACACCCACTTCTAAGGTATGATTCGAACAAAAATTCCATATGAGTATATGACTGATTCAATTGACAACATCATTTAATTCATCCTGTCCGTTTTTATACTTCATCCTCTGTTAAATATTAATGAATCAATTCCAACTATTCAGAAGTGGACATCTCTTTTTGAGACATCTCATTGTTCATTAAAAATCACCAGCACCCATGAGGCCATGAAAACGTAGACGGTAGATCTCATATCCCAGAGCATGGATCATGGAATCCCAACTATTGCCATTAATAACTATTGCCAAAATAAATTAAAATAAAAAATCCATTCCCCATTAATAACTATTGCCAAAATCCCAACTCCCATCCATGGATTGGTCGTGGAATCTTATCTCACAGTGTTTCTCGAAGGGTACCTCGAAACGCAGACAAGATATACAGATGCAACAAAAAAATCCTCACGGTCCACGGTTGCTGGGAAGAAGACCTTTGCCTGCGCTGGAGCTGGCTGCTGGGCTGGGAAGAGTGGAAGAGAAGACTGATCACTGAAGTGAAGAGAAAAAGATAGAGAGATGGGGCACTGGGCGTTGGGCGCTGGGGCGGCTGGGCGCTGCCGCTGGCTACTGGGAAGACCGGAAGAGGGAGAGAGTCAGATGGAGATGACTCTGAGAAGTGAGAAAGGAGATGAAATAGGATTTAGGGCAGGGCAGATGAGTCGGTTTTTATAAACTTTTTAATTTTACCGGGTTCACGGGTCACCCGGTAACCCGACCCGTGAACCCGTTAACCGGTACCCTTGGTCATGGGTCGGGTCGGGTCGGGTCAAGTACCAGGAATCTACTAACATGACCCACCCATTGACCCATGGGTCGGGTCGGGTCACCGGGTCGGGTTGGGTCACGGGTAATTTTGTACACCACTACCAAAAATGCCACTTGCTCCAACCAAAACTCACATTTGCTTAACTTAGCATACAGTTGGTTATCCCTCAAAAGCTGCAAAGAAGTTCTCAACTGATGCTCATGCTCCTCCTTAGTCTTCGAGTATACCAAAACATCGTCTATGAAGACTACTACAAACTGATCCAAGAAAGGAGCAAATGCCTTATTCATTAATGCCATAAAAACTGCTGGAGCATTTGTCAATCCAAAAGGCATCACTAGAAACTCAAAATGTCCATATCTCGTCCGGAATGCAGTCTTAGGAACATCCTCTTTCCTGACTCGCAATTGATGATAACCGGAACGCAGATCTATCTTCAAAAAGAATTGGGCTCCCTGCAACTGATCGAATAGCTCATCGATCCTTGGTAACGGGTACTTGTTCTTAACAGTCATCTGGTTCAACTGTGTGTAATCGATACACATCCTCATAGTCCCGTCCTTCTTCTTCACAAATATCACCGGAGCTCCCCACGGTGAAACACTAGGCCTGATAAAACCCTTATCCAACAGATCTCCAATCTGAGTTTTTAACTCTTTCAATTCTGCTGGTGCCATCCTATACGGGGCCTTCGAAATAGGTGCTGTCCCTGGCTGCAATTCAATCGTGAAATCTAACTCACGAACAGGTGGCAATCCAGGAATCTCCTCCGGAAACACATCCGGTGTTTTCTCGCACCACTGGAATCTCATCAACCGACTTGGACTCCTTGTCTTCCGCAATAAATGCGATAAAAACTTCGCAACCGCTCCTCATCAACCGCTCTGCCTTCAATGCAGAAATCATCCGAGTGGAGATGGGCTTTTCAGCTCCAATAAACTCAACACTACGATCTGCACTCTGCAACTTCACAGTCTTGTTAAAACAATCTAACACTGCTCGGTTCTTAGCTAACCAATCCATACCGAGTATCACATCAAACTCCGCCATTGGTAAGATGATCAAACTAACGGTCAGCTTAACTTCCACAATCTGAATACTACACCTAGGGTAGATGACATTACAAGCTACATGTTTACCTACAGGGGTAGCTACTATCAAATCATAGGGTAGTATCTCCTTATCCTCCCCCAAATGCAGTGCAAATGCTGGTGCAACAAACGAGTGTGTGGATCCAGGATCAAACAGAACTTTAGCATCAAATCCACAAACTAAAAGTGTACCTTCAATGACATTTCCTGCAGCCTCTACTTCCTCATGCGTCAGAGCATAAGCTCTCCCTGCCTGCTGGGGACGCTGCTGATGATACTGCTGCGGTGGTCTCTGACCACGCCCCTGGAATCTGGGTGCTGGGGGTCTCTGCTGATAGCGCTGCTGAGGTACTGGAGGGCACTGCTGCGGTGGCTGCAGTGGTCGGACTATCATCTGCTGCTGCTGTGGCCTGGCCTGTCCAGGAGGCATCTGTCTCAACGGCTGTGCAGGATGTGGTGGCCTGGGCGCCGGAGCTGGAAATGGTGGTGGTGCTACTCCTGTCTTCCCTGGACAAAAACGAACCTTATGCCCGGGGTCTCCACAATTGAAACATGCACCGGACTGCTTCCTGCAATCACGGCCAAAATGATTCCCGCCACAATGCATGCAAGAAACTCGCTGTGGCTGCGGTCGGAGTGTAGGCTCAAACCATAGCCTCTTAGGTGCAGGCTGCTGATACGACAGAGACGAAGATCCCTGTGTCCTGGGTGGAGGGATCAATGCTAAGATCCTCTGCTGCTCCAAAGCAACCACCTCCTTCAGGGACTCCTCTGCCCAATAAGCTTCCTTGACTACATCATCATAGTTGGTCAATCTGCTGCACTGTACTTGCATCTTAATATCAGCTCACAGTCCCTTGATAAATCTCCGGACTCTCTCTGACTCTGGCTGAATCAGACTCTCAGCAAATCGAGATAGATGGGTGAAGGCAATCTCATAATCCTGTACTGTCAAGTCACCCTGTACCAGCCTCTCGAACTCCTCCATCTTTTGATCCCTATAGTGCTCCGGGATAAACTTCTTCTGGAATTGCTCTGTAAAAGTTCTCCAGGCTACTTCCTCAGCAATCTCTTCATACGGGTGTTTGACGGTCTTCCACCATCTCTCAGCTGCTCCACGGAACATGTGGGCTGCTAACTGCACCTGCTGAATGCCAGTGCACCGAAACACCTCGTATATCTTCTCTATTGGACAACCCACTCATCTGCTACAGCGGGGTCCTCAATGCCATGGAACTCAGGTGGAAACCTCTTCCTGAATTTCTCAACCAATTCATTCAGGTCATATTCTTTGGCCTGTGGCTGGTCCACCTTCTGCACTACCTCAAGCATCTGTGCTTGGAATACTGCCTGATCCTCATTCTGTTTCTGGCTTTGCTCAGCCATATCTTTTTGGGACTGAATGAATGCTGCCATGAACTGATGGAACTGATTCTCAGCACCATTCTGAGAAGAACTACCCTCACCTCGGGTATTGTGCCTACCAGCCATAATCCTGTAAAACATTCAAGGTTAGTTCCAATATGCCCCAAGCTAACATCACAATGCTAGAAAATAAAACTAAGAGATCAACCTACTGACTAACGAAATCCTCACACGCGTCCTATGGTTTCTATAATTTTTACCCTGAGAAACCAACCACTGCTCTGATACCAATCTGCCACGTCCCCCGAACCCGATTAAAGAAATAACTGGATCCGGAGAGTGAATTTTAGGACTATTTAAAAATTGTCCTTTGGGCCCACGGATCGTAGTCCGCGGTGAGGATTTAATATTTCAAACCTCAAACTTCATGTGGTACAATACAAATAGAGTCCAAACAACTCTAGACATATGGAATCTCAAGCAATGGATAATAATCTCATTAAATTAAAGTTTGCAAGAAAGAGAAACAGAACTAAAAAGTTAAGTAATTTATTACAATGGCCAACCCACTAAACATGGCCAATCAAAGAAACAGAGTCAATGTAATATAAGGTTCGACGAGAGAAATAATGAATGAAAGATAATCTAATGAAACCAAGTGTATCTCTCACTCTCTCTTGCCAGGATATGATGATGCTACTCTACGTCATCGGCACGCCACTCTCGTGCCTCCTCAGCTGGTTGGAGATCCTCTGGGATCTCCTCACCTGCCTGCTCCTCATAGAAGAACTCACCTGATGTGTCTGCACATCAAGGAACAAAGTCAACGACATGTTGAGCAATAGATATACAAAATATAATAAACACGAATGCATCAAGTGTAGAGTAATGACAAGTATAAGATCATATGAATACAAGAATATGAAGTTAGGCATAAAGCGAGATTAATTTGTAGAAACAATATCAGGAATCCGAGCAATCATCTAACAATAACCACTATCCATGCAAATGCAAGCAAGACAAGCAAGAGGGAGACTCCGAGGATGTCCTCTGCCACCTCCCGGGGTACCAGTAACAATCCCCTTGGACTACTGATACCATAGTCCGGCTCCAGTGGGATCCTAGCTCCCTGTCCTGGGAATAGCAGCACGGTCCTAGCCCGTTCCCAGCTATTCAACGCCATGGACGCCGTCCTACGCTGACTGCCCACCCCGACAACCGGAGTAACCGATTCGTCATTAAATCCCAAACTACAGATGGTCATGATATGCAAACAATAATAAAGTGGTTTTGACTCAAGAACAGACAAGACAAGCAAGTCTGGCTAGTTCCAAGTATAAGACAAGTTCTTAGGGATTATCTTATTCAAGACGATACAAGACAAGCGAAACACGTGATAATCCCCTTCCATTACTAGCCAGTCATGTTCATCAATACAAGATACGGGTTCCTATGGTACACTCTAAGTCAAGTCCAAGTCCTAAATTCTATAAGAGTTTATGTTTCATAATTGATTACGTGTTTTATGTCAAGGGAGTGTACAAGGAAAATGGTAACAACGGATTCTAACAGAGTACATGTGGAAATTGGATCAATGATGCTTTTAGGATAATTCCTTGGTGTACAATCATGTTGAGCATCATCAAATTCAATTCCATGTGCATTCGGTTACACTACGTGAAATACACGAATACCTAGACAATCCATCGAATTCACATCAAGCCACGTGATTCGATTTTAATCCCATTTATGGTCATGTGCTAGTAAGTTAATGGTTTCAGCATCTAAGGCCCAAACCTAGGTTAAACAGTCTTATTTCCAATAAAACATGAGCTGGATTAATAATCCAAGTATTTACATCACTTTTCGACCTCCGATCGTGATTAAACTAGAACCATTGGATTCTACGTCTCAAGGGCTTTCCAACGATATATTATATGTAGAAATCCAACGGGCGGATCGAAAGTTACAGGTCTTCGAAGTTTCCAAGTGCTGTCAGAAAATTACCCTCTGATCGATCGGACGTACTGTGCGATCGATCGGACCTGTACACCTCTCAGTTAACACACAGTCCGATCGATCGGGCGTACTGTGCTGTAACCCAAACCATGGCAAACTTGCAGAAAATGAGCCTCCTACTCCCCAATCATCACAATCATCATTCTCATCATTTCTAACAATTTAAAACATGAAGGACTACCAATTTAACAATTAATCTCATTCATTCCATAAACCTAACCTAACATTAAAAATCCCCAAATCAATATCAAAACATGCTTGGAATTAAAGGGGAAATCTATCAGAATCATAACCAATCCAATGAAAACAAACATACATGTTTAAAATGCAATGCATATCTACTTGCCTCAACCAAGATGAAGATTGGAAATGGGTGAAATTTGAGGAGAAGCTTTTCTACCCCAAAATCAACAATCTAATCCGAACGATTACAACCTAGAACGCAAAGGAGAATAAATAAAGGAAAAAGATCAAGATCTAACCTAATCTAAGCCAAAAGAAAGATAATTGAAAAGATGATATTACTGGAAACCTTACTAGATTGATACCGGAAGCAAGAGGAGATCGAGAGGAAGACGTTTCACAGATCGGATCCTCGAACGGGGTTTTCTAGGGCTGAGATCTGGCTTGAGAAAGGAAGAAGAAGAAGATGGCTGCGGTTCTCTCTTCCGTTGCAGAGAAAAGAAATGGAATTAGGGCAAACATTCGCTTAAGAAGACAATTAAGGGGAAAAGACCGAATCGCCCTTTAAGTGGGTCCGGTGACAGAATGGACCACTTGAAAAGTTTCTGATTGCCGGATCGCGACGAGTCAAGAGACAAAAATCATCAGAACGACGAGACCTTTCCAACGAACCCAAAAATCACGGCATTTGGAATATTTCGGAAAAACACTCAATTTTTCCTAAATTGCATACTACCCCCTTGCTATGATCAAACGAACTCGGAATCAAATGAAACTTCGCAGATACTATTCTAATGCTAAAAGAAACTCGCTCATGATCTAAACCCACTTAAATATCTAAAAATACAATTAAATAAAATAATAACAAATTAAACGGGTCAACGGGCCAGGTTTTGGGCCCAACTGACCCAGTAAGGTCACAGACCTTACAATGATCATAAGCATAATTCCCCAAAAGTAAAGTTAAGTGTATTTACAAAAGATCAGTTTATTAATGCCCCAAAATAACGGACAACAAAGACCATACCACCAATTGAAACCCAAAATAAAGTTATCACAAGTTCCCTAAAACGTGTCGTTCTCAAGGCAAGGCCGAATGTCTAAATGACATCGTCGGCTTGTCACTCAATCACATGCTGCAGTTCACTGACCGCCTCCTCAGGCTCTTCCTCAATGGCAATAAGCTCGGGACCTGAGTACCAAAATAAATGGATCAGACACGACGGTCTGGTAGGTGGGTGAAAAGATATAACAATAATAAAACAATGATATTATGCAAGAGTTTAGAAAACCTGTGTATAAATAATGAATTTCATAAAAGATAATGCATCATTTGTTAAATAGCAACATGAACGATGTAAAACAGTAGAGGTGCCAAGGATAAGGAACTGTCAAGATGGCAACCACACAAAGCTACATCCTCTCTCACCGAAGTGAAGAGAGCGCATACCCTTACGGGATCATTGACCTCAGTCACACAAGGTGAGGAGGGACAACGATAAATACTATAATATACAAATATATATACTCTGCGGGACCACGGTAGCGAACGGGGTAAAAACTCTGCACATTCCAGACTGCAGCTGACTATCAGGAGAGGAAGGAACCCCAAGTCGGTGGATCAAACCGACGAGGTCGTCCAAGCTCAGTCGTGCCGACTCATAGGTCAAATACGATAAATCAAATCATATGCATAGTAAGAAACGGGGTGCCAAGAGGCACAAAATACACATTCATCTCAAGTTGACATATATAAGTTAGCAAAGGCTAAGCACATCTCTTCTAGTACTCTTAGAACAGTCTAGTCATATCATATGGGTTGAAATCCCAAAATAGGAATGTGGTTGAAAATCGAATACAAATCATTTCCCATACCTTTACAGGTTAACAATGGGGTTTCTAGAATTGAATCAATGTGAATAGGGCCCCGTATGTCGATCATGATGTAATTTTGGTACTCTTTAAGAGTTAGGGACATTCCGGGTCCTTATACACATTGGTCAATCTAGAAAATCTCATAGAATCTCCATGATGAGTTTCCCCCTTCCTCCGGACTTCACGCAATGCCTTACAAGTCCTTAAATAACATTGGGGCTCCAAACAATACCTCCCCACTACAGCCCATCACAATTTACCCAAATCTTTCATGGGTTTAAATGCATCATTACAGGTTCAATGCCTTCAAATAAGAAGAGAAGGGATAGAGCTGAATTGGACCTGAGTATGGGCTCGAAATGAATCTGGAGAACAGTCCCACAATTCCCTTTATTTTGCAGTTCATCTCATTTCAGTCCGATCGATCGGACTCATTGGCCGATCGATCGGTCCTGAAACGTTCTCAGTTATTTACAGTCCGATCGATCGGACCTGATGGGAGATCGATCGGTCCTGAAAACACTCTCAGTTATTTACAGTCCGATCAATCGGACCTGATGGGCGATCGATCGGTTCTGAAAACACTCTCAGTTATTTACAGTCTGATCGATCGGACCTGATGGGCGATCGATCGGACAGCGACGAATCTCAACCCATTTGGTTGAATTCCTCTTTTGTCCAACTCCTATCCATTTCCTTTCTTTCCCCTTCTTCCAAACATAACTTCATGAATATTTGGGCTCTTCCTTGACCTCCTCATCTCATCAAATCATCATTCAAAATCAATAATACCAAACTATCAAGCATGATAAACCATTAAAACTATTAATGAAGATAAATCAAGATTTTGCATAAAACATGATAAACACATGAGAATCATTTCATCCACTTGCTTTGGGTCCAATGCAAATCAAATTGAGCTCTAATCACCTCTTAAGCCCACAATCAAACACCTATACAAAAACCCCCAAATCCAAACCCTAGAATATCAAAATCCAAGTAGAACAAAACGAAATCTTCCAATAAACGAAATGGAGCTTCCCTAGGGCTAAACAAACAAGATTTTAAAAGCTTGGAAGGATCACTTACCTAGAAGTGGTTCAAATAAGAAGAGAGAGCTCACAAGAAGCTCTAATGGTGAAGCATGTCTTCATAAATGGTACCAATAGAGAGCTCTTGAAGTGAGGAAGAAGATTGCAAGGTCCATCTCTTGATTTAGCCAAGTTCTTATGGTGATTTATGGGAAAGGAAGCAAGGGAAAACCCTAGGGCTGGAAATCTCTTCTCCTTTTAGGGTTTTTGCCAGAAATGGAAAAATGAAGAAGAAGCTCTCTATATATAGTAAGTGGGGGTGGGGCCCACAACTTAAAGGACTCCTCGGGCTCAAAACATGGCTTTCGGGGCTTCAAACGAATTCGACAAAGAAGACAAAGTTGATCGGAGAAATTTCTAGTTTCCAAAAAGTATATATTTTGCACATTTTGGTGACATTGAAATTGGTGTCCAGATTTTTGGGTAAAAAGACCATTTTGCCCTCAAATTGCGAAAAGTCGGGTTTAGGGTCCTCGAATGGAAACGATGTCAACATGAAAGTTGTAGGGATTAACAAGATAAGTCCAGTGGGGTTAAAAACACAATTTTTGGAAATCATCGGTAAACCCCCAATCTCACACAATTCGTAACAAGAACCCCCAAAGGGTCCCACAAGTAAAAAGGCTCTCCAAATTCCCTAAAGCTATTATAAAAGCTATTCTAATCCCCAAACTAATCCAAAACCACTAAACACACTTAGAACTAAAATACAACTTAATCAACTCTAATCGAGGTCTCTCGGGTCGGGGTCTTACATTGGGGTACCCCACTAGCCCTGCTCTCTTACCCAAAAATAGCTCTAAAATGGAATAACCCCACCGCTTGTACATGGAAAACGATTTTACCATGCAGCCATGTATCCACAGGATGCAAAAACCACCACCACCTTTTATTGTGATGGATGCTTAGATCATCATCAAAACCATTTGATGAAGGGCCCATAAGTTTTTTCCATCCAAACAAGTGATAAGTGGATCCAAACGGTCCAGTATATTCACACCAGTCCCAAAATTGGAATCCGTGATTAGGTGGTTTCAAATTTTGTTGTCCACTCGGATAGATCATAAGGTGACCCACTAGGTGCGGTGTTTACGATAAGACCGGTGCTCGGCTGAGGTGTTTTCCCTTAAATGAATATTAGGTGTGATTAGCCCTTGTTTAAGGCAATCTAATTATCCTCCCATCTCTTCTTATTTTTTAATTTCATTTTGTTCCATAACAATTGATACGATAGCGGGATTGTATCAATAGGTATCATAATCATCCTGCTTGTTTTATGGTACCTATAGTAGGAGAGTTAGAAAGTGGGGTGAATGGGTTAAAGGATATTGGTGAAATAAGACTCTTGATAAAATTAAATGGAAAAATTGATAGGATCTCAAATACCATCAAATCTTCTAATGAGCATTGGCAGAAAGAGATCAAAATCTCAAGTCCCATCAAAATGAACGCCCAGAAATGAGATCATTTCAAGACCATATGTTGGTATCTTTGTGCATTAAAGCACATGTTTTACTCTTTTCTTTATTTAAGAGAGTCCTATATCGGTTGTGGAGCACTACAACATAAAATTATTTTCGCGGCGCACATTTTCGCCGCTAAAAATGAACAAAATCGCTGCGAAATCTCTATCCCGGCGATTAGTACTTCGTCGCAAAATCGCTGCATAAAATCCTTCACTTCTGATTTTTATCGGCGCAAACGGAAAATCGTTGCAAAAACTTTTTTTCTTCACAGCGTTTTTTTCCATCGCTATTTGTGCCAACATTCGCCGCAAATAGCCTTCAACTTTCAATTAACTTTCCCAGCGTTTTTCAGATTCGCCGCAAAAAAAATTATGCGGTTAAAACACAATTGCGTCGATCTCAAATCGACGAAATTTCTGGTTTCTACCGTTAATTTTTTTTTCAAAAAAGTCATTTTCAGCGACTATTTAGCGATTGCGTCGATATCAAATTGACGTAAATGCTCAATTCTGAATTAAAAAATCAATTGCAACGACTGTTTATCGCCGGAAAAATATTTTCTCAGCGTTTTTTAACTTCGCAGCTAAAACTCAATTGCAACGATCTGAAATCGACGCAAATGCTCGTTTCTGGCTATGTTATTATTGGGTTTCAATAAACCAATTGCATCAACTATTTATCGCCGGAAAAAATGATTCGCAACGTTTGTCCACGTCGCCGCTAGGTAGATTTCGCGGGTAAAACTTAATTGCATCAATTTCAACTCGACGGAATTGCTCATTTCAATGTATTTTTTTCCCCTCACGTCACATTTATTGTCACATCTGCCAATTAAACACCATATAATTAATCTTTATTTCTATATATTAACACACAAAAATTCATTAATCTGTTCAAACATCAATTCATCCAAACTCATGTATTTATACAATGTGGCGGTGCGTTATATTCATATCAAGTACAAACCGGGCTACTATTAAATAAGCCACACATCACTGTTGTGGCCATAAAAAGATTTAAGGAGTCTATTATCACTAAAATGAAGGCGGTAAAATCTGGTGTGCAACTCATATGTTGCTGCCACTCAGCCCAATATTGAATGCATGGCCACATCACCCCGCTGATCAAAAGCTTTTCTCTTCTGCATAACCCACTACATCCATGCTTGAGATGCCTGACATAAGAATGAAACAAAAAATGTCTACGTGAGCAGCGTAACTGAAATAAGCCAACTGTACTGCACCTATAAGGAAAAAAAATACAAACCGACCCAATGCATACAAGTTACGACTGCGAGCCTCATATGAGTGGTACAAATAAATATTAGAATACAGTAGGTTGCTAGTGTTTTTACTTGGAAGAAGCACAATCTATCGTGTGGGACTCCCAAGCATGTGACTATGTTCATGGATATTCAGCAAAAGGCAGGAAGGAGATCACAAATACTAGTGTATATGAATTAGTTGTAATATGTATGAATGGGAAATAAGTTGCAATTGAAAACAAAGATTGAAGCATCCATCATCACCAAACAACAACAAACCTTAAATATGATTTGATATTCAGGTTCTACTTTGCTGTGGAAAACTTTGCTTGAACGGCCACGTCCAGAACGCAGATTCAGTATTACATTTGATTTGATATTCAGGTAGAAAATCACTTGCAACTATGCCAGAACTCTGCTTCTTTGAAGACTCCAAAGGGTGATATAAACAATTTACAAAGCACTGCAGGTCAGCAAAACCACTAATAGTGTTAGTAAGCTTCTTTCAACACCATGTGCTTCTCATTATACAATCGCCAACTATAGCTTAGAAGACTTAGACAGACATAAATCATCTGTGTCTAAATTTAATGGTTGTAGGGAAAGAGAACAAAAAAAAAAGGTTGATTATAAAACCACAGTCCAAAGAACATAAAATGTAGTAAGCATTTCACTGACTTAATATACAAAGAAATAAGTACCTTTCCTCAACGAGCAAGGGGAAATAATGCAGGGTATGTTCAGGGCCAACAGAGACATTGTAGTTTGGAATTGTCCTGTACAAGCAAATACCCCCAACATTATGTGGAAATATTGCATTGCTCATGAGAAATCCTAAGAATATAACATCAATAAAACAAATGAATCCCAAATATATAGAATAAGACAATTAATGCACTGGTTATTTATATCATAAAGAAATAGTAAATGATGATTATATGTGAATACTCCGTATGTGAATACATCAATCAACTTTAGAATGACAGAAACACCAATTAAGTCCTATATTGTTATGTTGTAAAGATAGACCCATCAGGTCTAGATTTATGGAAAGTTTCTCAAACATAATCACTCCCACTGTTAAACTTATGTTAGGAAGTCTTAGATTTCAGCAGACATGATTATATTTCAGCTTAGATATGATATGAAATAAAAACATGCTTAAAATGTAGACAGCTTATCATGCAATGAATAGAATAAAATACTTCCTCAGTAGCAAGTCACACTTTGGATGCGAAGTAAAGGTGCAACACTCCGATTGATTGCATTAGAAAAGGCAGCAGTTCAAATGGTAAGAGAATGGGCTTTTAATATGTATGTGTTATGTTATTGTCAAGTGCATGCATGTGTCAAAAGTGAGGCTGGTGAAAGAT
Organism: Litsea cubeba; assembly: GCA_012931725.1. Lineage (NCBI taxonomy): Eukaryota > Viridiplantae > Streptophyta > Magnoliopsida > Laurales > Lauraceae > Litsea > Litsea cubeba. Next base: position 149,904,210 of record CM022945.1, read on the forward strand.
GTGAGGAAAGGAACTAAATCGAATCAACACTCCAATGTGACATAAATCCAAGTATCCAACCAAAAGATACATTAGAACCTAAAGTGTTCTTGTTTTGTTTATGAGGTACTGGTGAGAGAGATTTCATTGAAGACTTTATCAAGTGAAGGGATGGGAACATGAATGCCTCTTTCTTGACATAAATCCAACCAAAAGGTACATTTCATCATTGTGCATTCATGCATTTTATGAGGGAGTGAGAGACCTCATTGTTAGAAAACAAGATCTACATCTATGATCCAGAAAAACTTAAACAACCAAGATCCTCCTCCATGTCAAATCATCGAGAGATGTAAAGCGGAAAACATACCTTTATCCATTGTGGAAGTTATTCGCAGGTTGTTGATCTTCCAATCCAATATGGCTGCCCAGAGAAACCTTCTTTCTGATGATGGGATGTCAGAGAGAATAGGAACTTACCATATGAATTAGGGACCATAACCCTAATATATAATAATGAGATTTGCTAATTCTAATTTGTCCCCTCATCAAATTAGAATTAGTATTCTGGTATCTACACATTAATCCCATGGCAATTATACCCTTAAGCCTTAAAACTTTAAGTCTTAATTAGATCACTTCGATTAGGCTTAACCAAAGATAGCATAACACATTTAATGGTTACATGTGTGGCCCCACATGATGGAAATTTCCAACAATCTCCCACTGGGCCATATATGTAACTTAACAAATGTGTATGACTGTATGAGCTCCAAAATTTTGCGATCATAATATTAGGGTATATCCGAACAATCCCGTCCATTGATTATGCCGGTATAGGATCAAAGCGGTTTTCGTCATATGGAACATGACTAAACCCAACAATGGTCACGTACACCAACATAACGAAATGACATAGATCAATCATGGATGCGTAGCATGGAAAATACATGCAATGTAATCTATACATGTCTATTTCCAACTGGTCCTACTTTATTCCGTAGTGAGATCAATATGGAATACAATGTAACAGAGTGAAATAAACTGAATACTTTATTTCTGATCAGAAAAATATCCAAATACATAAATGCATAAGTATGTCCAAAATTAAACATAAAGCAATAAAATATAAAATGATACAAACTCCCACTATAATGTGATGTCCTCACACAAAATAACACCCATATGAGCAGTGTGCTCATGAAAGACCTTGGGTGGCAATCCCTTTGTAAGTGGATCCGCTATCATGGAGTTTGTCCCAATGTGCTTTATGGATATCTGTACATCCTGTATTCTCTCCTTCACAACGAGGAACTTAATGGCAATATGTTTTGACTTAAATGAGCTCCTGTTGTTGTTGGAATATAGCACTGCTGGCTTATTATCACAATATAGTGTGAGTGGTCTTTCAATACCCTCTAAAACTCGCAGCCCAGTGACAAATTCCGCAGCCATATACCATGGTTGGATGCCTCATAGCATGCTACAAACTCTGCTGCCATGGTGGAATCAGTAACGAGTGTCTGTTTGGCACTCTTCCAAGAAATAGCTCCACCAGCTAACAGGTAGAGGTAGCCTGATGTGGATTTCATACTGTCTTTGCATCCAGCAAAATCGGAGTCGGAATACCCTATGATCTCCAACTGATCCGATCTCCTATATGTGAGCATGTGATCTTTTGTTCTCTGTAAATATCTCATAACCCGCTTGGCTGCTTTCCAATGATCCATTCCACGATTACTTAAATATCTGCCTAACATGCCAACAATGTACGCAATATCCGGACGCGTACACACCTGAGCATACATTAGACTCCCCACAGCTGATGCATAGGGAATCTTTTGCATTTCCTTAATTTCAAGGTTAGTTTTAAGGCACTGATTGAGACTGAACTTGTCTCCCTTAGCGACGGGGGTGTCACCTGAATTGCAGTCCTGCATGCCAAATCTTTTGAGCACTGTATCGATATAACGTCTTTGTGATAATCCAAGAATACCCCGAGAACGATCACAGTGTATCAAGATCCCTAATACAAAGGAGGCGTCACCAAGATCTTTCATCTCAAAATTCTTTGATAGAAATTTCTTGGTTTCATGCAACATGCCTATATCATTTGTGGCAAACAATATGTCATCGACATACAAAACCAAGAATATGTGCTTACTCCCACTGAATTTATGATACACACAATTATCAACAGCGTTTGTCTCAAAACCAAACGAGATAATCACATGATGAAACTTGTGATACCATTGACGAGAAGCTTGTTTGAGTCCATAGATGGACTTTGTCAATTTACAGACCATATTCTTTGGATCTCCCGACACAAAGTTTTCTGGCTGCACCATATAAATTTTTTCGTCAATGTCACCATTGAGAAAAGCTGTCTTGACGTCCATTTGATGAAGCTCAAGATCAAAATGTGCAACAAGTGCCATGATTGTCCTAAAAGAGTCTTTCGATGAAACCGGAGAGAAGGTCTCTTTAAAGTCAATCCATTCCTTTTGGGTAAAGCCTTTAGCTACAAGACGAGCCTTATACCTCTCCACATTACCATTCAAATCCTTTTTGGTTTTAAAAATCCATTTGCAACCAATGGGCTTTGCACCTTCTGGTAATGGAACAAGTTCCCAAACCTTATTGTCTTGCATAGACTTATACTCCTCATTCATGGCATCAATCCGCTTTTGAGAATTGGAACCTTGCATTGCCTGGTGGAAGTTGATTGGATCATTTTCCACCATTGCAATTTCTTCCTCATGTTCTTGGAGAAATACGAAAAACTCGTCAGGAATAGCATTTCTCCTTTCTCTAGTGGATCGCCTTAATGGCACTGGTTCTTGAGGTTGTTGAGTTTGTTCCTCAGGAACGATCACCGCATCTTGAATAGGGGTTTGATCAACATTGTCTAGTTGAGCATCTGGATTCACTTCTTGATCAATGACAGGCATAGAAACCGGCACATTGTCAATAGCGCTAGTGGGAATCGAAACTGATTCTTCCTCAAAGACAATGTCTCTAACCTTATTTCTCCCCCTAAACTCAACATCCTAAAAAAATGTTGCAGTTCCCGTCTCAAAAATTGACTTAAGTGTGGGATCATAAAACTTATAGCCCCTAGATCGCTCAGAGTAGCCAATGAAGTAGTTGCTCACAGTTTTGGAGTCCAATTTCTTTTCATGTGGCCTATAAGGCCTTGCCTCAGCAGGACATCCCCAAATGTGAAAATGCTTGAGACTAGGCTTACGGCCTGTCCAAAGCTCATAAGGTGTTTTTGCAGCTGCTTTAGTTGGCACTCTATTCAGAATATAAGCTGCTGTTTTGATTGCTTCTCCCCAGAGTGACTCTGGTAAAGAAGAATGACTAATCATACTCCTTACCATATCCTTAAGAGTGGTTTCGCCTTTCAGCAACACCATTCATGCTAGGTGACCCTGACATGGTGTACTGTGGGACGATTCCACATTCCTCTAGGAATTTAGCAAACGGTCCTGGACGTTGTTCACCTGATCCGTCATATCTACCGTAGTATTCACCACCACGGTCAGACCTGACACACTTTATTCTTTTGTTGAGTTGGTTCTCAACTTCAGCTTTAAATGTTTTGAACATGTCCAAAGACTGTGATTTCTCATGAATGAGAAATAGGTACCCATAGCGAGAGTAATCGTCTATGAATGATATAAAATACTGTTGGCCATTCCAAGAAGCCGTAGGGAATGGGCCACAGATATCTGTGTGTATCAATTGTAAGACGTCTGTAGTTCTATTGGCACCTAATTTCTTCAGTTTGGTCTGTTTTCCTTTGATGCAAGCAATACAAACATCAAAGTCTGTAAAGTCAAGGGAATCTAAAATTCCATTAGACACAAGTCGCTCAACTCTAGTCTTAGAGATGTGACCTAAGCGTTTGTGCTATAATGTGGCTGAATTTTCTTTATTCAGTTTGCATTTAGTACCTCGTGATTCCACATGCAATGATTCATTATAAGAAACAATTATATCAAGTAAATATAAGTTGTCATATACACATAGAGAACCAGTTCCAACAATATTTGAATTTATAGATAAGCTGAATTGATTGTTTCCAAATGAACAAAAATAACCAAACTTGTCCAATAAAGAAACTGAAACCAAATTCCGTCTAAAAGACGGTACAATAAAAGTATCTACTAAATCCAAATAATAACCAGTTTTTTATAACAACCTAAAATGCCCTATTGCCTCTACTTCTACCGAGTTCCCATCGCCCACAAAGATGTGTCTTTCAGCATCACTTGGCTTTTGGCAGCTCAGGCAACCCTGCATAGAAACACTGATGTGAGTAGTAGCACCAGAATCTAACCACCACGTGTTTCTAGGTACCGAAGCTAAATTTACCTCAGAACAGACCAAAGTAAGAAATGTACCTTTCTTGGCACGCCAAGCGTGATATTTGGTACAGTCCTTCTTCACATGTCCAGGCTTGTTGCAAAAGAAACAACCCTCATTTGCTTGCTGTGGTTTCTTTTGAACTGGACCCTCATTTGTTTGTTGTTGTTTCTTTTGGGCTGGACCCTTAGCAGCATCATTATTCTTTCTCGTTTTGCCCTTGTCCTTAGAGGTGTTAGCCAAATGAGCACTTTCTGTCCTGTCTTGTTTCAATCTCTCTTCCTCTTGCACACAATAAGAAATGAGCTCATTAAGAGTCCATTTCTCCCTTTGACAGTTGTAACTGACTTTAAATTGACTGTATTGTGCAGGAAGCGATATTAATACCAAATGCACGAGCAAGTCGTCAGACAGCTCGAGCTTCAGTGCCTTAAGTTTAGAAGCAAGATGAGACATATCCATAATGTACTCCCGTATATTCCCCTTGCCATTATACTTCATAGAAATCAAGCTTTGCAAAAGCGTGCTTGATTCTGCCTTATCGTTTTTCACAAAACGCTTTTCAATCTCGGCGAGGAATTCTTTGGCTGTGGTTAACTTGTCAGATACCGCACCCCTAAAAGCCTCCGGAATGCCGCGCTTGATGATCATAAGACTCATGCGATTAGAGCGATCCCACTTCTCAAAGTTCTTCTTTGCATCAAGAGAACTTTCAGCCGTAAGAGAAGCGGGTTGCTCAGTCCGTAGTGCAAGGTCTAGATCCATGCAGCCGAGAACAATTTTTATGTTCTCTTTCCAATCCTTAAAATTAGTCCCATTAAGCACAGGTATTGAGATGATATTAGCAGATATAGTAGAAACACTTGCTGTAAAGAGAACAAAAAATAAACAGACAAACAAGCTCATATTAATAAACAAATACGTAATCAACATATTCAAATAATGGTATTAACCTTCCTTTGGGCCGACTAAGACCCGCATGAATTTACATACACACAAACATCCAATATTCCTTATGAACAATCTACACAAGAGAGGTCACTTTGGTGACATCTTGTTTCAATTAGCCCATTTAGAATAATGGACTATTTTATTTAACCATAAAAGATATACCAAAAATTATTTGAATTTGTTTTGTAGAAAACCTTAGGTTTTGTTGCGACGCCGCCTAAAACTCATGCCGCTTGCAACAATAAAATCAAACATAAAAAAGAAAAAAAATCATCAAACATATATTAAAACCCATCGATCTTGATCGGATCTTAATCCATTGTTGTGCACTTATTCCGAGGCCATAGATAAAAAAACGAAATCCATAACCTTGTTTTCTTGATTTTGATTTTAACCAATGTGAGATATAAGACAGGAATGCATCATTTAGTGGTTTCCAAACTACCAGTAAGGGTAGAGTTCCAAGGATCCAAAACAGGACCCTTAAATCTCGATTATCCATGCATACGTCGATACATGGTGATCAGCTAGTCCCTCTCTTGCATAAATTCCATCCCTTCAATCATCATCAAGATCCAAGGGCTTGGAATACTTGCCGTCCATGAGAAAAGTACTTATTGAAAGGCAGACTGCCCACACATCTTAATCCATTTACTAATAGAATTGCACATGTCCTGATGAAAAGTGATGGATCTACACGTTTTGAAATCTTGATCCAAGTTTTGTGCACATGTCCCTTGATTAAATAAAAAATATACAGAAGTCATCCGGCGCACATGTCACGAGGAACTTGATTAAATAAAAAACAAATTGCTCATGGCGTGCCAGATTGATTGATGACGATCCATTGATCAATAAATTTTTTTTTTTTAAACAATGGAAGCGCAAATCAACAAAAAAACTTGGGATATATTACTCACGAAAAAAACTCGATCCAAAGAACAGAAGATCAACAGATTGTATTATATCTTGATTAGAGAGAAAAACACTGGATTCCCAATGGCTTAACATGGAGATGCTCTGATACCACTTGTTAGAAAACAAGATCTACATCTATAATCCAGAAAAACTTAAACAACCAACATCCTCCTCCATGTCAAATCATCGAGAGATGTAAAGCGAAAAACATACCTTTATCCATTGTGGAAGTTATTCGCAGGTTGTTGATCTTCCAATCCAATATGGGTGCCCAGAGAAACCTTCTTTCTGATGATGGGATGTCAGAGAGAATAGGAACTTACCATATGAATTAGGGACCATAACCCTAATATATAATAATGAGATTTGCTAATTCTAATTTGTCCCCTCATCAAATTAGAATTAGTATTCTGGTATCTACACATTAATCCCATGACAATTATACCCTTAAGCCTTAAAACTTTAAGTCTTAATTAGATCACTTCAATTAGGCTTAACCAAAGATAGCATAACACATTTAATGGTTACATGTGTGGCCCCACATGATGGAAATTTCCAACACTCATCCTTACCTTTATCAGGTGAGGGCATGGGAAAGTGAATGCCCATGCGCCAAAAAGCATAAAGGAACACCAACAAGAATAAGATAGCTCCAAGTCCAGCACGTTCTTTCCTCACTCCTGCGATGAAAAACCAATTTTCATATATTTATGAACAAAGTACATATCATAAAAAGAATCATTGAGAAATAATCGCTAGGCATGACGATTATGCTACAGCATGCGAGCCATCTAGTGATCACCTTCCAATTTCCAAGTGAAGTTATATAAGTTATGACTATTGACTATGAATGCAAATCAGACTAGGAGAAAGCCCAATCTATACAGACACGTCCGTAGACCATCAAAACCTATCTCATTTCCAGCTGAACCCGAGAAAAAAGCCCTACCCAATGCTGGAACAAGTCTAGCTGAATCAAGCCCAGTTCAAGAACGGTCCAGGTCAGAGCCTGACCTTAGCAAAGTAGAGATCAGACTCAAGGACATGGTCCAATTACTGCTTTATTTGCGGTTTCAGGTTCAAATATCCAGCTGGCCAGGCCCAGATGTGTGCAATGCAATTCATTAAGCCATGAAGGCTTGTCCAGTAACTTATTCAAATGTGTCTAGGGGTGGCAGCCCTGTTTCTAATTTGTGTCTCTTCTGTTTAGTAATGTAAGGAAATTTTATCTTTTTTTTTTATAATAATGTAAGGAGATTTTCGTATGAGTATTAAGAGTAGAATACTTAGATTTAGCTTTACTCTGAGACTGATAATAGATGGAAGTTAATTAGGAATAACTGCACCAGCTTCATAGAATTAGTTGGCCACTGTGGGAGACTCTTTTGGTAACTGAATGTCATTAAAAGTTTCGAGTTTTTCGTTTCCCGGTTCAAACAAGGATTTTTCTGTCAGGTTATTATTTTACAGCCTATAGCTGCTAAATTGAGACCAGACTTCCAGGATCCTTTGATTGTAGTCTGCCGCTATTCAAAAATTGCTGCCGGCATGATCAGATCTGGGCACAAACTCTTATGCTGAACATAATTTCTAATTTTGAAATCCAGAAGTTCGTTTTGAAGTTAGTTTCCATCAAGAGAGTACTGTATCTGCTAATCCAGACAAACAACTTGCACATTCTAAAAGGATTTACCCTTTTCAGATTGCAACAAAGTGGTATCACAGCAAACAGATTGTTCCAGTGATAATTATTGGTTTGAAGTGGCACCAGAACAAGTTAGAACATGTAAGCCTGTGGCTAAATTATCCTATTCTCATCAATTTTTTCTGTTATCTCCACATTCCCATACTCTTTTCTTCCCTTATGTCCTTTTTTTTCACAAAATCCCGACGTCCAAACCCTGACCATTCAATCCAGCAAACTGTCCCAGATCAGCCCCTGTTACAGCACATGCATGCAAAAATGAACATCAAATCAAAACCCAGTACAAACAACCCAATTAGATCCCCAAACTTCAGCCCGAATTCTAGGTGCCATATCATTTACAATCAGATATATAAGTTAAATGTATTGTGTATCTGTTTGTGTGTACATATTCATTATTCAGAAGATCTAAAGAAAGCAAAAATAGTTTTTTTTTTTGCTAAAGGTTAATTTGTATTGATAAAAAGAGAAAAGGGCAAGAAGCCCCCAAAATTACAAAAGACTGCACAGAGACAGAAACAACCCATAAACCCAACCAACTCAAAGAATTACATTGGAACTTCAAAACTGACAAAAAGAGGTAGACTGCCAGAAGGAATCCAGAGCAAAAAGAGGAGATTTAAGAGGAACCGGCTCCTCTCCAGTCTAACTGCGCTACATAGATAGGAGAAGGCAACCAGCAGATCAAAACCAAGCAGCACAGAAATCCTCTTAGCAGAATAATACTGTGCAGCACTCTGCTCTGCAGAGAATAGGCAGCAGAGACAGGAGTAGCTGCAGCTCGCCAAACAGAAGGGACTGAACTGCACCCCAGAAAGAATAGCTTGAAACTAGCAGCATGCTGAGCTCGCTGAAAAGGATCTAGCTACAGAATAACAGGCAGCAAGAGGAGCACAAACAGCTGAGAAGGGTGTCTACCAGATTGGGCTGACAAGCTCCGAGCATTTGTCAGGAAGATTGACCAGCATCCAACTAATCAGAAATGAAAAGGAGCTAGACACAGAGCTCTGTCTCAACCTTCCTAGCTGATTTTCCAGTATTAACAGAAAGAGCTCGGGACCCAGGAGCTCATGCTTTACCCGGGGCAATCTGGGGAACCAATGGCTGAAGCAGAAAGGAGCACCTCCAGCGGTAGGAGCGACTTAAGCAAAGAAAGACCCCTGAGCTTGTAAGAAGCTGTCCTCTGAGCAATTAAACAGATCCACAGAGCAGGCGCAGAAAACCCAAGAGGAGGAAGAGAGAGGCTAGGAGATGTACTAAAGTCAAAGGTTGGGGTTAGACAAAAAATGTATAAACAGCTGAAGAGTCCTACCAGAAAAAGGTCTGTTGATAGAACTGAGAGAGGAGGAGAGAAGCTCTTTCAGTAGGATCTTGACCTTCGTCTGAGAGGCTCTTAAATTTCTGTGAATTTGGTCATTTCTGCATTTCCAGATAACATAAGTAGTAGAGAAGAAGATGGAGGAGACTCCTTGTCTTGCTATCTTGTCACAGCTAGCTGAAAGTCTCTGCCAAATAGCAGAAGGTGAACAAGGAACTGCAATATTAACTCCTGCTGCTTGAAGAATCCATTTCCATTGGCCAGAGGCGAAGGGGCAGAGGAAAAAGAGGTGCAGCACAGTTTCAACATTCTGGTTGCAGAGACAACACCTGGAGGCTAGACTGATTCCAGTGGCTTGAGCCCGGTCGTTTGTAGGAGTCTTGCAATGCATCAGGCGCCAAGCGAAGAAGGACACTCTCGGTCTAATGAGGTGGTTCCAAACCAGGGGAGCCCAAATTTTGCAGGGCTGAGAGTGCCTAATTAACTGCCAAGCCTCTTTGAGAGATAAATCTTTCCCTGGGTGGCTTTTCCAATAGATGGAATCAGCTTTAGCGGGGTCTATAGAGATAGACTGGACGGCACTCCTTAAAGCATCTTCCACCTCTATTTGAAGCCCTGATGGCAAGGTCCAGGCTGAGCCATCCCAGAGGGAGCTGACTGTCTGGTGAGGGGGAAAGGAGAAGGAGGGAAACTGATCTACCAGGCTTGACTCTGAAGACCAAGAGTCAAACCAAGCATCTGCCAATTTGCCATTCCCAATTATCCATTTACTGCCTTCTTGAATGATGTGAGCTGCCTTCCTGATTTTTCGCCAAACGCAGGAACCAATTTTGGTCGTGGAAGAGCTCCATAAGGTAGCCCTGGGGAAGTACCTCCCTTTCATCCAGTCAGCCCAAAGAGAAGCTGACGTAGCAGCTGTCCATGCTAGCTTGACAAAAGAAGCTCCGTTATGATCTTGGATTCGCCTGATACCAAGACCTCCCTCAAGGGTGGGAAGACACACCAAATCCCAGCGAATCTGACTCCTCTTGGATCTAGAAGCAGCTCCCGACCATAAGAAATTCCTCATTATACTTTCTAAGTGGTTTGTGACTGACTTTGGGAGTGGGAAGACCATCGCAATGTGAGTGGGTAAACTGCCTAGCACATGCCTAATCAGGATTGTGCGACCAGCAAAAGAGAGCAGCCTGGACTTCCACCCGACTAGCTTGGAGAGGAACCTATCCACCAGAGAGTGCAGGTGATGTCTTTTCGGCGTTCCAATTATCAGGGGAGCACCGAGGTAAGAAGAGGATAGAGGATGATCTTGAAGGTTGGTGATGGACAGAATCTGTCTTTTTGTCAACGGGCTACACTTGCCTAAGAAGAGTTTACTTTTTGCCACATTGATGTGTTGCCCCGAGCTGAATTGATACTTTTCTAGGAGTTGTTTGAGAGCCATCAGACCTTTCTTGTTGCCTTTCAAGAAGAGTAGTATGTCATCAGCATAGAAGAGATGACAGGGGGTCTTTGGCACTGAGGAAAGAGGGAGAACCAGCCTAGAGGAAACCAGTTTCTGTATGTTAAGGCTGAGAATTTCCTCTGCTAAGATAAAGAGGTAAGGGGACAGGGGGTCCCCTTGTCTGAGACCACAAGTGGAGTCAAAAAACCCATAAGGCACTCTATTTATAAGGACAGAGCCTTTTCCAGAACAGACACAGGCTTTAACAAGGTTAATCCAGCTATTTGAGAACCCAAAGAAGGCTAGAGCTTTAAAGAGGAAGGCCCAGCTTAACTTGTCAAAAGCTTTAGATATATCGAGCTGCATACAAAGAGACCCGCCCCTAGTCTTCAAGCGGAGGAATTGGAAGAGCTCATGAGCTAAGGCAATGTGTTGATGGATTGATCTCCCTTTAACAAAAGCTGCTTGGTTTGGAGAGATTAGAGAGGGGAGGATGAGAGACAGTCTGGAAGCTAAGATTTTGGAAATGATTTTGTAGGAGAAGTTGAGAAGACTAATTGGCCTATAATCAGTGAAAGAAACTGGCGAAGTTCATGATTTAGGAATCAAAGCCAGAAAGTAAGCATTGGAAGCTTTGTACAGATTACCAGAGGAGAAAAAGTGTTTCACTGCTCTAATGATTGTCCCTCCAGTAATCAGCCAGGTGGCAGTGAAGAAGGAACCAGGGAAACCATCTGGCCCAGGGGAGCTGTCCGCCTTCAAATCAAAAACTGCCCTCTTAATTTCTTCTTCATCCGGAATTCTTGTCAGGTGGAGGTTCATGACAGAGGAGACTTTGTTACTCTCTAATTCGAAAAGGCTCCCTCCAGGATCAGGGTGAACTGACTGTGCCAGGCCTGAGAAGTGACTGACTGCCAACTGCTGGATTTGGGTAGGGTCCTCAATCCAATTACCATTGGATTGGATTTTGTCAATTCGGTTAACAGCCCCTCGAGATTTAGCATAGGCATGAAAAAAAGCTGTGTTTCTATCTCCATCTTTCAGCCATCTCACTTTTGATTTTTGGCGCCAATGGAGATCTGATATTTGGAGCCAATTGTGAAGAGAGGCCTTGGCCTCCGAAAGAGCCTGGTGGAGAGAGTCTGTTGGACCAGCATCCAGCCTTGCTTGGATTTCCAGCACATTCCTTTCCGCTTCTTGAGTCTTGAGTCTGATTTCTCCGAAGACAGTCTTGTTCCACACTTTGAAGACCTGCTTCATTGCTTTCAGATTTTGAGCTAGCACGTATTGGGGATGGCCCTCAATGTCTGGCTTCCAGTTTTCCGCAACAAGACTATGGAATTCCGGGTGGAGCGTCCACATAGCTTCAAATTTGAAAGGAGCATTTGAAGGAGAGGGACTCTGGCTGTGAGAGAGAAGCAGGGGGCAATGATCAGAAGAGACCTTTGGCAAGTGGGAGAGCAGAGGATCAGACGAGATGGCAGTCCATTGGTGGTTGCATAGGGCTCTGTCTAGTCTTGCTGCAATATAGCTGGTGCCTCTGCGGTTGTTAGACCATGTGAATTTGTTTCCAGAATAGCCCATGTCTTGCAGACCAGAGGCTAGCAGCATCTGTTGGAAGTCAGTATTTAAGCGAGAAGGTCTGAGACTAAATTTTTCGGAGGCAGAGATGATGGAGTTGAAGTCTCCCAGCACACACCAAGGGATATTTGAAGAAGCTTGAGAAGTAAGGTAGTCCCAAAGCTCTCTTCTGCGAATATAGTTTGTGGAGGCGTATATTCCAGTGATGAGGCATTGGGTAGCATTCGCAGGGTTAGTGAAAGACAGGGTTAAGAATTGGCTGGAGAAATCCAATAGAGAGAATTGGAAAGCTAAAGTAGTTTTGAAAAAACACCAAATGGAAGCAGCTGATTGATTGAGGTTAGAGAAGAAGCCATCAAAGCCGAAGATTGACCTCAAGGAGGGAGGGGGAGAAAGGGTCATTGGTTCCGAGAGAAAAATAATATCAGGAGAGTGAGAAGAAATGAGATGATGGAGAGCCCTAAGGGAAGGGGAATTTGCAATACCCCTACAGTTCCAATAGAGGATTTTAATCATTTGGAAGTTGAGGGGAGGGAGGGAGGTCCATTGGAGCTTCTGGTCAAAGGGCGGGAGGAGGAGGCCTTTTTATTTTTGATTTTGGTTTTCTTTCTGTTCGAGGGAGTGGTGAGATTTGCCTCTAAGGATATATCAGCAGGAGGGGGGGAATTTGGGGGATCAGAGGAAGGCAGGGTATGAGAGGGAGAAGGGGGATGTGGAGGGAAGGGGACTGCATCAGTTGGCTCTATGAAGGAGCATTTTTCCAGAATGTCAAAGGGGTTTGTGGTATCTAGGATAGGAGCAGGAATTTTATCAAGAACTTCCAAGAAAATCTCCTTGGGTAGCTGATCAAGTCTGGAGTTTAACTGAAGATGATGACCGGAAGAGGTGGAGGGACTAGGGGAGCCAGGGGGAGGGAGGGGGGGGGGGAGAGAAACAGGGTTAGTAACAAGCAAAACAAATGTATAAATCCTGGTGGGAAGTCCGAAACAAAAAATTGCAAAGTATAAAAAAAAAATTTGAAGTAAAGGAAGGTCGAGTACTACTTCATTGACAACACATAATCATCATCAGCAGTGCAAATTGAAGACACACGTCACTTGTAGTAAACAATAATTAAATGTCATCTTCGTGCATAATTTATCAGAACAAAATTAAGTTGCTTACACAGAAGCCCAGAAATGAAAATGCTTCAGCAGGGGTTGGCAGAATTAGAGTATCTAGGGATGAAAGAAAAGAATTCATTAGGAATATTCAACAAGTATGTTTCACTGTCACCATCTAATTTGAACCTTAAAGTTGCAACTTGCAAGGTGTGACGATCCTTGCTACCGAAAAGGAAATAATTATGGAATATTATAAGACCCCGTCTTGAGTTAATCACGATTAACTCTTATTAATTGAACTTATGGCTAATTAAACATGTTTAATTGAATTAATGAGGGCTTAGGACCAAATTGACTTGGTTTAGCCTTAAGAGAATGAATTGAGCTTAATGAACTTGTGGAATGGATTGTAAATGGATTGAATGAAGTTTTGAGCTCAAACATGAAAATGAGGGGCTTTTATGTAAATACGAATTTCTGCGTATTTCGTCGAATACGGAAACTCTTGACACCAACGCGCGTATCTCGATGAGTACGTTAACTTCCATAAGAGATTCGAACTCATCCGACGAAAATTAGATCAAATGACCTTTCATTTGACTTCGTTTGAAATGAATTAAGTAGGTGGAGGGGCTCAATGCAAAGATAAGCCTTTTATAACCTAAGAGATGGAATTCAATGAGTTTCTTCAACTCATTTCCAAACCTTAGCCTCCCTCTTCTCCTATTTCTCTTCTTTCTTTCATTTCCTCACCATCAAGCATTAAGTGAAGCTTTGCAAGTAGTTTTAGAAGAGGTTTCTTCTTCTTCATCTTCTTCCTCAAGTTGAATCCAAGTTTCTTGGAGTCTAAGCTTGAAAGAGGACTTCAAATTGAGGATTTTAAGCTCAAGCTCAAGCTAAGCAAGAGGTTTTTCTTCCTCAAATCTTCACAAGAGGCAAGTACTTACATGTTTTATGATTTGTGATGTTTTTGAGTGGTTAGAACTCAATTGGACAAAAAAAACCAGAGATTTGGCTTCAGAAAATCTGAAGCTCGAACTGAACTTCTGGGTGTCTGTCGGTCGACCGACGAGCTGACTGACAGGTTTGGAACCTCTTTTCAGTGAATTCCAGCTTTCTGGAATTCTGACCGACGCGTGGCCGGTCGACCGATGACCTGACCGACAACACAGGTCAGAAGATGGAGTGAAATTCCAGCTCTCTGGAATTCTGACCGACGCATCGTCGGTCAGCCGACATAATGAGGTCGGTCGACCGACAACATGAAGAATTGGTTCAGTGAATTCAGCTCTCTGGAATTCTGACCGACGCATCGTCGGTCCGCCAACCTGAAGCTGCCGGTCGACCGACAAGCTAACTGACACTGTACAGAAATGCATTAAATTTGTCTGTTTTGAAGCCTAATGTATGCAGGCTGAAATTGTTAGTGTCTAAGCCTTCATAGGTGTAAACTCAATTTTTCCGAATACATGATTCAAATGATATTCATAAAAAATAGTACGTGTATTGGAAAAATGAATGTTTCACTCAATTGCTTGGCTTAGAAGTCTGACTAGAATTGGTTAATCTCCACATTAGTATAGTCCTCAACTCCTTGAATGAACTACATTGCATATGAATTAATATATGAATTAAATAATTGAAATGAAATGGGAAGTTACTAACGGTAACAATGTATTGAATTGAATAATGAACCATTCCTGCTACAGCAGATGCGAGAGGTGTTCCGGAACCTCGTGGAAGTTAGTGATCTCTGATCAAGACACTGACTTATTCCACACCATTTGATATTATCAAAGTCATGTTATTGAACGTGAACAATCATTGAATAAAGAGTGTCATAGTAGATATCAACTGAATGATATTACTGGATCCGTTATTATGAATGGTAAGGAAATGAACTAATTGCTATATATATATTGAGTTGTTACATTGCTTATTTGATAGCTAGAGCTGTAAGATCCCGACCCCAATCCTTTTGTTTAGCATTGTTTTAATCGTGGTTTAGCTTGTTAAGCGAGATTTGATTTAGTTTGACCGCGTATTTGAGTTTGACCGGATTTTTCCTTGCCTTGGAGATTTTGTAGACCGTTGACTTTAGTTTGACCCGGTCCTTAGGATTTGTATTTTTATGGGAAATTACTTCGGATTTCTAAAAATGCTGGATTTGACATATTTTGACTCATTTGATGAAGTTTAACAACTTTCATGTTTTAATCATTTTGGTTTGATACTCAGAAATCACGTTTTTCGAGGAAAAAGGGGCAAAAATGACATTTTCACTAAATCTGTCCATGAATTTCGAAAATTTCAGAATTTGGGGAAAATATACTTTTCGGAAAGTAGAAATTTCGCCGATCATTTTTGTCTTCTTCGTCGTTTTCGTTCGGGACCCACAAATGCTAGTTTTGACCCTTTTAAGCTTGGGGCCCATGGGGCCCAGCCCATTTTCTCTATAAAAGCCATGGGCTCTTCTTGTCTCCCCCATTCTTTCTCTCATTTCCTGCAACAAAGTGGGGTTAGGGTTTCTCCCAGCCCCCTTTCTCTCTCCTCATGTATCCCTCCTCCCTTGATGCTAAATGGAGATTTGAGCTCCTCTTCTTCTTCCCCATCTTCCTAGCTTCCCCTAGACACCATTTTTGAGATGTTTGAGCTAGAGAAGACCCATCTTTCAAGCTCTTCTTCTTGTTTGGGGCACCCAAAGGTTAGCAATGGTTCTCTTTTCTTTTCATCTTTGTTTTCCTCCTCATTTGGAGTGTTTTAATCCCACATGCAATGGGTTTTCATGAAGGTTTACCATGGATTGGATTTTTAGGGTTTTCCATGAGCTATTTGGGGGTTTTATGATTTTGTGGAGCTTGAGGCCATAAGTGGACTTCATGGAGTGTTTTTACATCTTCTCTTGACCAAGGCAAGTGAATTTTCCATTAATATGATGTTTGTAGGTTTTTTGTTTGGTTCCATGGTTTTCCTCATGTTGTTTTAATCCTTCATTAATTATGGATTTATTTTGAATGAATGGAGTAATGTTATGTTGATTCCCACTTAGTTTGCTATTGTACAATGAGTTGGGAATTTGGTTTTCACTTTGTTCATCTTGTAAAATTAGTCCTCTTTATGTTAAGTATGGGGTTCAATTAAGCTTTGCTTTAAAAAGTTTTATGTTTGGGCCAATTAGGATGTTTTGTGGATGGTTTGATGTATTTGGAAGGCCAAGGAAGGGCCCAACAATTCATGGAATTGAGTAGGAATGAAAAGGAAGCAAAAGAATCAAGAAAAATCAGAAAAAAAATGCAAAGAATGGAAGTTTTCTGCACTCGGGCCGGACTGGGCAGGCCCAGTCCGCTCGAGCGACCCACTGGGTCGCTCGAGCGACCCAGCTTCTGTCTGGGTCCGCTCGAGCGAGGCCCAGCTCAGTCTGGTTCTGGTTTGGGTCCGTTTATGGATCAGTTTTGGGCCTGTTCTTTGGGACTTCTTTGGGCTTGTCTTTGGGCCTGTTCAAGTTTAGTTTTGGGTTATTTTAAAACTGTTTATTGGGCCATTTCAGATCTGATGTTGGGTCATCTTTGGGCCTGACATTTGACTGTTTTTAATGACTGTTAGTGGACTGTTTTAGAATTTGGTTGGTGGCCTGTTTTATAGTTAGTTTGGATTGGTTTTAAAACTTGTTCTTTGGGCCTGATTAAAAATCAGTTTTTGGGCTGTTTAAAAATCAGTTTGTGGGCCTGATTCAAATCAGTTTTGGGTCGTTTTTAAGATCAGTTGTGGACTGTTTTAAGACTTGTTTTGTGGGCAATTCAAGTTCAGTTTTGGGTTGTTTTAAACATATGTTTTATGAGCCATTCAAAGATTAGTCTGGACTGATTTTTAAGATTGTTTTATGAGCCATTCAAAGATTAGTCTGGACTGATTTTTAAGATTGTTTTATGAGCCATTCAAAGATTAGTCTGGACTGATTTTTAAGATTGTTTTAATGAGCCATTCAAAGATTAGTTTGGACTGATTTTCAAGATTTGTTTTATGAGCCATTCAAAGATTAGTCTGGACTGATTTTCAAGATTTGTTTTATGAGCCATTCAAAGATTAGTTTGGACTGATTTTCAAGATTTGTTTTTATGAGCCATTCAAGGTTTAGTTTTGAACTATTTTGAAACTTGGTTCGTGGGCCTGTTCAAGGTCAGTTTTGGATTGCTATTAAGGATTGTTTTGGGCTCAGTTTAAGGCCAACTATAGGCCTGTTTTAAAGAGATTTGGGATTTCTTGTGATGTTTGGAAGTCCGTGAAATGGGAATGGGATCACTGTGAGAATGAATGTATGTGGAATTACCCGGGAACCGTTCGGAGTCTCAATGCGCACTTTATCATTTAAATTTTATGGATTTTCATTGGCATCAAACGCGCTCTTTACTAATCAATGTTTAATGATAGTTGTGCATTGAGATGGTTCCTTGGTAAGTCATTAAGTCATCCTACATAATTCCATTCCATTTCAAGTCAGAAAAATCTATTTGTATTTGTATTTGTATTCGTATTTGACTTCTTTGGTGAACTAATTTAAATAGCATCGATGATTTGTTATAAAATCATGTGTCTTCCCATGTTCGAAAGGGTTGCTCGTATGATTTTATACAAATCACCTCGATGCGTATTTGAACGGTTTGCCATAGATACTCGTATGTTTTCTCCGATTCGATTTGAAAAGAGATTTGGAGTATGTTCGACACATTCGGGATTTCTTCGATGAGATTATTGTTTTGATAAGACTCGTATTTGAAAATAAAACCCTCGAGGCAAGACTGGGCCAGAGCTATGTGGTGCGAGCCCATGAGCCAAAGAGGCTATGACTTCGAAAACAAAACCCTGAGGCAAGACGGGGCCAGAGCTATGTGGTGCGAGCCCCTGAGCCAAAGGGATTAGTATTATGTTAGATTTGTATCTGTTTAAGTTTGAAAATTAAAGGCACCACTAGGCTTAGGTCACCTTGTCGGGCTGATCACCCGGCTTGGGATCTTTACTCTGTCCGCCAGCTGCAGCTTGGATTCCGTCTGTACCGACCATGGCAACGGTAATGATCTGCCGGTCCCATTTGTATGGCTACGGTTCTGATCCTCTGTTTAGTACCACGTTTAGTGGCTACGCTCTGTTTGCTCTTATTACTTCGGTGATAGGAGGATTTAGCTATTTTTGGTCGCCTAGGTTTTATCCGCATATTACTTTAGTTCATGATTATTGTCGGTTATGCTTTCTATGCTTTGATTTGTTGAATGTTTACGATATCGACCTTCATCGTATTGTTTCTACTATTCCGTTTTTAAATGGATTTCCAATTATTAAATGCTTTGCTTGGATGGTTATCTTTTTGAGACATTTATGCTTTAGAGACTGTTCGTTTATTGCTTTGATATTCGTGTTCGGTCTTTCGATCGTCTTTTCGTGATTTATTGTTATTATTGGTTAGACTCCTTATTCGGTTTACGAGGATTTCGCCTGGTTTTATGTATGTTCTTTCATTCATATTATTTGTTTATTTGCTTGCCAGACCGTCGTGTCTGACCCTTTTGTTTGGTGCCAGTTTCTTCTCTTTTCTGTTTGTAGGTGTTTGATCAGAGGAGGCGGTGGGACCGCTGGTCTGACGTGAGAGGCTGCCCGTTGATATCATCTAGATGTCAAGTGTGGCACCAGAGTTCGTACTGAAATGATGGGGTAGGATTTCTGTTTAGTTGGATATTGTGGTATGGCTTCATTAGCCTTTTTATTGGGTTGTAATTAAGACACTTGTTAATTGTAATTTGAATATGGGAAATAATAGATTTGTTACTACCAGCTCAGTGTATTGTGATTGATGGCTTGTGATATTGGTTGAGTGCGACACGGAACCTGATGGCCACGGATTCCGGGTCGTAACACCATGTTTAGCTTCCGCGATAAATATACTCTGATTATGTTGGGATGTGATTATCCTCATTCACGCGGATCTTGGGAATTATACAAAAAGTTTTAAATTATTCCAAAATTTCGCACCCCGAGATCGGTTCGCTGCAGGTCCCGGTTTCGGGGCGTGACAGGTTTGGTATCAAAGCTGGTTAGTTTCTAGGAAATAAAATACTCTAGAGACATTAAGACGTGTGGTGAGGACTCGTTAGATTGTGTCGATTTGTTTTCTCGTGTCTTTGTTTCGTTGGATTTGAGTCGGCTTTTCTTTCAGTTCGGGAGATTTTGCTTGTCTTTTCCTTTTAGTTCTGTTGTTAGGAGATTTGGACGGCCAAATTTCCTCCTTAGTGGTGGAGAATTTAAAATCTCCATACTCTTGTCTAGTATCTTTTGTCTATGCTTGTGTCGGAGACTGAGAACCTCGTGGATTTAGTATGTTGTTTTCGGAGAACATCGGCAGACTTTCAGCCTTCAGCATCTCCATTGTGACTATTAAGAGAAGACTTGTGCGTTTGCCCGTCAGAGTTGGACTCGAGCAGTAATTGAAGATCCCCTCTCAGTTAATCGAAGATCGTCATGCAGCGCACCAGAGTAAGTAAATGTGGAATTTTGGGGGAACTCAGACCATCTTTCCAAGATGAAGGACTGCAAGAGGCGTATCAGTTATTGATTTTATGAAGGGAGAAGTGACTTTAGTTAGTAAGATTTGGAGTGGTGCAAGGAACTCAGGGATTTCCTCGGATTCGACGAGCATGGTCGTGGTTTTGGTTGAGAAGTTCGGCAACTTGCAGCTTAATTAGCCGGTGTAGTTGATTCAGCAAGGGAGTACCTTAGTGTTTTGGATGTCCATTTCTTATTTAAAAATGATTTTTCTTGATGTTTTCATCTTTGATATGTTTTCATTAATATCTATGGTCTATTCTGTTAGTGTTTAAAAATGGATTTATGTTTCTTCTTTAAGGCTTATTTTGAATTAAAAACTATGTTACTATACTCTTTTCATGAGTCACATGATTTTGTTTTCAAGATTGGTCTTTAAAAGCATGTAACTCGAAATTGTGTTTCTTTCTCAAAGAGTAGTGTGAGATTTCTATTTTATTGAGTTGTTTTCTATGGTTATGTAAAATGAAATTTCTTAAAGGTTTTGTGTTTAGATTTTATGTAGATTTCCTACATTTGTTTTAACGCTCAACTTTGTTTAGATTTTCGCAAGATTTTTATAAACAAATGAGTTAGTTTTCAACAAGGTTTCGTATTCAATTAACACTCAGATTTCAGCGAAGTTTGATGTACAGTTATACTAAAAATATGAATTTCAAAAAGGAATAATGTTATTTCAGGTCCAAACTTTGAAAAAACCTCATTTATTAAGCTTTATTTGATGATTTGGAAGTTCAATTTTTACTATGATTTGAAATGATAAAATTTAGCTAAGTAATTATTTTGGTCATTATGTTTAAAATTTAAAGGGTTGTTTGGCATCGAATGGAAGGAGTTGTATTAGTATAGTTGGAGCTTGGAAGTATAAGAATTGGAGGGATGATGGATGTCAAGTTGTGTACTAGTTCAGTTGGAGGTAAAGTTGGATTTATGAGAGAGTAAACGTCATTCAAGACTCGAATTGACAGTTTCAGTTCTTCAGGGATTGACATCAGATTGGATTTCCAAGGTCGGCTTTACCGGTCAAGGGTAGGAGATTTGAAGAGTGAAATCTGAAGAGGCAAGCATCGGGAGCACCGTGTACAGCTTGAAGGACTTAAGGCACAGAAATTCCAATTGATAGAAAGAGATAGAACTCACAGTTTCTTGAACCATCAGTGACTGACGAATTAAGTAGAAGAATTGATCCGGTGCGAGAACGACAGATGACACCACAGATGATTGGATGAATTGTTGGACACCAGTTGGCCAGAGGAGTTGTTTTCGAGCAAATATGTGGATTAGTGTGAAGCCTTCAACCGAATCAGAGTGTGGTGGACCGTGCATCTCAACGTCAGGTTTGGTCAGAGGTTGTCTCAGTCACCAAGGTCTAGCATGGGGTGTCAGTGTTTTCATTTGTCTTTTTGGGTTTTCGATTTCGATTTGGTTTAAGCCATTTGGAGGACCAAATGGATTCTAAGGGGGGGAGGATGTAAGATCCCGACCCCAATCCTTTTGTTTAGCATTGTTTTAATCGTGGTTTAGCTTGTTAAGCGAGATTTGATTTAGTTTGACCGCGTATTTGAGTTTGACCGGATTTTTCCTTGCCTTGGAGATTTTGTAGACCGTTGACTTTAGTTTGACCCGGTCCTTAGGATTTGTATTTTTATGGGAAATTACTTCGGATTTCTAAAAATGCTGGATTTGACATATTTTGACTCATTTGATGAAGTTTAACAACTTTCATGTTTTAATCATTTTGGTTTGATACTCAGAAATCACGTTTTTCGAGGAAAAAGGGGCAAAAATGACATTTTCACTAAATCTGTCCATGAATTTCGAAAATTTCAGAATTTGGGGAAAATATACTTTTCGGAAAGTAGAAATTTCGCCGATCATTTTTGTCTTCTTCGTCGTTTTCGTTCGGGACCCACAAATGCTAGTTTTGACCCTTTTAAGCTTGGGGCCCATGGGGCCCAGCCCATTTTCTCTATAAAAGCCATGGGCTCTTCTTGTCTCCCCCATTCTTTCTCTCATTTCCTGCAACAAAGTGGGGTTAGGGTTTCTCCCAGCCCCCTTTCTCTCTCCTCATGTATCCCTCCTCCCTTGATGCTAAATGGAGATTTGAGCTCCTCTTCTTCTTCCCCATCTTCCTAGCTTCCCCTAGACACCATTTTTGAGATGTTTGAGCTAGAGAAGACCCATCTTTCAAGCTCTTCTTCTTGTTTGGGGCACCCAAAGGTTAGCAATGGTTCTCTTTTCTTTTCATCTTTGTTTTCCTCCTCATTTGGAGTGTTTTAATCCCACATGCAATGGGTTTTCATGAAGGTTTACCATGGATTGGATTTTTAGGGTTTTCCATGAGCTATTTGGGGGTTTTATGATTTTGTGGAGCTTGAGGCCATAAGTGGACTTCATGGAGTGTTTTTACATCTTCTCTTGACCAAGGCAAGTGAATTTTCCATTAATATGATGTTTGTAGGTTTTTTGTTTGGTTCCATGGTTTTCCTCATGTTGTTTTAATCCTTCATTAATTATGGATTTATTTTGAATGAATGGAGTAATGTTATGTTGATTCCCACTTAGTTTGCTATTGTACAATGAGTTGGGAATTTGGTTTTCACTTTGTTCATCTTGTAAAATTAGTCCTCTTTATGTTAAGTATGGGGTTCAATTAAGCTTTGCTTTAAAAAGTTTTATGTTTGGGCCAATTAGGATGTTTTGTGGATGGTTTGATGTATTTGGAAGGCCAAGGAAGGGCCCAACAATTCATGGAATTGAGTAGGAATGAAAAGGAAGCAAAAGAATCAAGAAAAATCAGAAAAAAAATGCAAAGAATGGAAGTTTTCTGCACTCGGGCCGGACTGGGCAGGCCCAGTCCGCTCGAGCGACCCAGCTTCTGTCTGGGTCCGCTCGAGCGGACCTGGGTCCGCTCGAGCGAGGCCCAGCTCAGTCTGGGTCTGGTTTGGGTCCGTTTATGGATCAGTTTTGGGCCTGTTCTTTGGGACTTCTTTGGGCTTGTCTTTGGGCCTGTTTCAAGTTTAGTTTTGGGTTATTTTAAAACTGTTTATTGGGCCATTTCAGATCTGATGTTGGGTCATCTTTGGGCCTGACATTTGACTGTTTTTAATGACTGTTAGTGGACTGTTTTAGAATTTGGTTGGTGGGCCTGTTTTATAGTTAGTTTGGATTGGTTTTAAAACTTGTTCCTTGGGCCTGATTAAAAATCAGTTTTTGGGCTGTTTAAAAATCAGTTTGTGGGCCTGATTCAAATCAGTTTTGGGTCGTTTTTAAGATCAGTTGTGGACTGTTTTAAGACTTGTTTTGTGGGCAATTCAAGTTCAGTTTTGGGTTGTTTTAAACATATGTTTTATGAGCCATTCAAAGATTAGTCTGGACTGATTTTTAAGATTGTTTTATGAGCCATTCAAAGATTAGTCTGGACTGATTTTTAAGATTGTTTTATGAGCCATTCAAAGATTAGTCTGGACTGATTTTTAAGATTGTTTTATGAGCCATTCAAAGATTAGTTTGGACTGATTTTCAAGATTTGTTTTATGAGCCATTCAAAGATTAGTCTGGACTGATTTTCAAGATTTGTTTTATGAGCCATTCAAAGATTAGTTTGGACTGATTTTCAAGATTTGTTTTATGAGCCATTCAAGGTTTAGTTTTGAACTATTTTGAAACTTGGTTCGTGGGCCTGTTCAAGGTCAGTTTTGGATTGCTATTAAGGATTGTTTTGGGCTCAGTTTAAGGCCAACTATAGGCCTGTTTTAAAGAGATTTGGGATTTCTTGTGATGTTTGGAAGTCCGTGAAATGGGAATGGGATCACTGTGAGAATGAATGTATGTGGAATTACCCGGGAACCGTTCGGAGTCTCAATGCGCACTTTATCATTTAAATATTATGGATTTTCATTGGCATCAAACGCGCTCTTTACTAATCAATGTTTAAATGATAGTTGTGCATTGAGATGGTTCCTTGGTAAGTCATTAAGTCATCCTACATAATTCCATTCCATTTCAAGTCAGAAAAATCTATTTGTATTTGTATTTGTATTCGTATTTGACTTCTTTGGTGAACTAATTTAAATAGCATCGATGATTTGTTATAAAATCATGTGTCTTCCCATGTTCGAAAGGGTTGCTCGTATGATTTTATACAAATCACCTCGATGCGTATTTGAACGGTTTGCCATAGATACTCGTATGTTTTCTCCGATTCGATTTGAAAAGAGATTTGGAGTATGTTCGACACATTCGGGATTTCTTCGATGAGATTATTGTTTTGATAAGACTCGTATTTGAAAATAAAACCCTCGAGGCAAGACTGGGCCAGAGCTATGTGGTGCGAGCCCATGAGCCAAAGAGGCTATGACTTCGAAAACAAAACCCTGAGGCAAGACGGGGCCAGAGCTATGTGGTGCGAGCCCCTGAGCCAAAGGGATTAGTATTATGTTAGATTTGTATCTGTTTAAGTTTGAAAATTAAAGGCACCACTAGGCTTAGGTCACCTTGTCGGGCTGATCACCCGGCTTGGGATCTTTACTCTGTCCGCCAGCTGCAGCTTGGATTCCGTCTGTACCGACCATGGCAACGGTAATGATCTGCCGGTCCCATTTGTATGGCTACGGTTCTGATCCTCTGTTTAGTACCACGTTTAGTGGCTACGCTCTGTTTGCTCTTATTACTTCGGTGATAGGAGGATTTAGCTATTTTTGGTCGCCTAGGTTTTATCCGCATATTACTTTAGTTCATGATTATTGTCGGTTATGCTTTCTATGCTTTGATTTGTTGAATGTTTACGATATCGACCTTCATCGTATTGTTTCTACTATTTCGTTTTTAAATGGATTTCCAATTATTAAATGCTTTGCTTGGATGGTTATCTTTTTGAGACATTTATGCTTTAGAGACTGTTCGTTTATTGCTTTGATATTCGTGTTCGGTCTTTCGATCGTCTTTTCGTGATTTATTGTTATTATTGGTTAGACTCCTTATTCGGTTTACGAGGATTTCGCCTGGTTTTATGTATGTTCTTTCATTCATATTATTTGTTTATTTGCTTGCCAGACCGTCGTGTCTGACCCTTTTGTTTGGTGCCAGTTTCTTCTCTTTTCTGTTTGTAGGTGTTTGATCAGAGGAGGCGGTGGGACCGCTGGTCTGACGTGAGAGGCTGCCCGTTGATATCATCTAGATGTCAAGTGTGGCACCAGAGTTCGTACTGAAATGATGGGGTAGGATTTCTGTTTAGTTGGATATTGTGGTATGGCTTCATTAGCCTTTTTATTGGGTTGTAATTAAGACACTTGTTAATTGTAATTTGAATATGGGAAATAATAGATTTGTTACTACCAGCTCAGTGTATTGTGATTGATGGCTTGTGATATTGGTTGAGTGCGACACGGAACCCTGATGGCCACGGATTCCGGGTCGTAACACCATGTTTAGCTTCCGCGATAAATATACTCTGATTATGTTGGGATGTGATTATCCTCATTCACGCGGATCTTGGGAATTATACAAAAAGTTTTAAATTATTCCAAAATTTCGCACCCCGAGATCGGTTCGCTGCAGGTCCCGGTTTCGGGGCGTGACAGGTTTGGTATCAAAGCTGGTTAGTTTCTAGGAAATAAAATACTCTAGAGACATTAAGACGTGTGGTGAGGACTCGTTAGATTGTGTCGATTTGTTTTCTCGTGTCTTTGTTTCGTTGGATTTGAGTCGGCTTTTCTTTCAGTTCGGGAGATTTTGCTTGTCTTTTCCTTTTAGTTCTGTTGTTAGGAGATTTGGACGGCCAAATTTCCTCCTTAGTGGTGGAGAATTTAAAATCTCCATACTCTTGTCTAGTATCTTTTGTCTATGCTTGTGTCGGAGACTGAGAACCTCGTGGATTTAGTATGTTGTTTTCGGAGAACATCGGCAGACTTTCAGCCTTCAGCATCTCCATTGTGACTATTAAGAGAAGACTTGTGCGTTTGCCCGTCAGAGTTGGACTCGAGCAGTAATTGAAGATCCCCTCTCAGTTAATCGAAGATCGTCATGCAGCGCACCAGAGTAAGTAAATGTGGAATTTTGGGGGAACTCAGACCATCTTTCCAAGATGAAGGACTGCAAGAGGCGTATCAGTTATTGATTTTATGAAGGGAGAAGTGACTTTAGTTAGTAAGATTTGGAGTGGTGCAAGGAACTCAGGGATTTCCTCGGATTCGACGAGCATGGTCGTGGTTTTGGTTGAGAAGTTCGGCAACTTGCAGCTTAATTAGCCGGTGTAGTTGATTCAGCAAGGGAGTACCTTAGTGTTTTGGATGTCCATTTCTTATTTAAAAATGATTTTTCTTGATGTTTTCATCTTTGATATGTTTTCATTAATATCTATGGTCTATTCTGTTAGTGTTTAAAAATGGATTTATGTTTCTTCTTTAAGGCTTATTTTGAATTAAAAACTATGTTACTATACTCTTTTCATGAGTCACATGATTTTGTTTTCAAGATTGGTCTTTAAAAGCATGTAACTCGAAATTGTGTTTCTTTCTCAAAGAGTAGTGTGAGATTTCTATTTTATTGAGTTGTTTTCTATGGTTATGTAAAATGAAATTTCTTAAAGGTTTTGTGTTTAGATTTTATGTAGATTTCCTACATTTGTTTTAACGCTCAACTTTGTTTAGATTTTCGCAAGATTTTTATAAACAAATGAGTTAGTTTTCAACAAGGTTTCGTATTCAATTAACACTCAGATTTCAGCGAAGTTTGATGTACAGTTATACTAAAAATATGAATTTCAAAAAGGAATAATGTTATTTCAGGTCCAAACTTTGAAAAAACCTCATTTATTAAGCTTTATTTGATGATTTGGAAGTTCAATTTTTACTATGATTTGAAATGATAAAATTTAGCTAAGTAATTATTTTGGTCATTATGTTTAAAATTTAAAGGGTTGTTTGGCATCGAATGGAAGGAGTTGTATTAGTATAGTTGGAGCTTGGAAGTATAAGAATTGGAGGGATGATGGATGTCAAGTTGTGTACTAGTTCAGTTGGAGGTAAAGTTGGATTTATGAGAGAGTAAACGTCATTCAAGACTCGAATTGACAGTTTCAGTTCTTCAGGGATTGACATCAGATTGGATTTCCAAGGTCGGCTTTACCGGTCAAGGGTAGGAGATTTGAAGAGTGAAATCTGAAGAGGCAAGCATCGGGAGCACCGTGTACAGCTTGAAGGACTTAAGGCACAGAAATTCCAATTGATAGAAAGAGATAGAACTCACAGTTTCTTGAACCATCAGTGACTGACGAATTAAGTAGAAGAATTGATCCGGTGCGAGAACGACAGATGACACCACAGATGATTGGATGAATTGTTGGACACCAGTTGGCCAGAGGAGTTGTTTTCGAGCAGATATGTGGATTAGTGTGAAGCCTTCAACCGAATCAGAGTGTGGTGGACCGTGCATCTCAACGTCAGGTTTGGTCAGAGGTTGTCTCAGTCACCAAGGTCTAGCATGGGGTGTCAGTGTTTTCATTTGTCTTTTTGGGTTTTCGATTTCGATTTGGTTTAAGCCATTTGGAGGACCAAATGGATTCTAAGGGGGGGAGGATGTAAGATCCCGACCCCAATCCTTTTGTTTAGCATTGTTTTAATCGTGGTTTAGCTTGTTAAGCGAGATTTGATTTAGTTTGACCGCGTATTTGAGTTTGACCGGATTTTTCCTTGCCTTGGAGATTTTGTAGACCGTTGACTTTAGTTTGACCCGGTCCTTAGGATTTGTATTTTTATGGGAAATTACTTCGGATTTCTAAAAATGCTGGATTTGACATATTTTGACTCATTTGATGAAGTTTAACAACTTTCATGTTTTAATCATTTTGGTTTGATACTCAGAAATCACGTTTTTCGAGGAAAAAGGGGCAAAAATGACATTTTCACTAAATCTGTCCATGAATTTCGAAAATTTCAGAATTTGGGGAAAATATACTTTTCGGAAAGTAGAAATTTCGCCGATCATTTTTGTCTTCTTCGTCGTTTTCGTTCGGGACCCACAAATGCTAGTTTTGACCCTTTTAAGCTTGGGGCCCATGGGGCCCAGCCCATTTTCTCTATAAAAGCCATGGGCTCTTCTTGTCTCCCCCATTCTTTCTCTCATTTCCTGCAACAAAGTGGGGTTAGGGTTTCTCCCAGCCCCCTTTCTCTCTCCTCATGTATCCCTCCTCCCTTGATGCTAAATGGAGATTTGAGCTCCTCTTCTTCTTCCCCATCTTCCTAGCTTCCCCTAGACACCATTTTTGAGATGTTTGAGCTAGAGAAGACCCATCTTTCAAGCTCTTCTTCTTGTTTGGGGCACCCAAAGGTTAGCAATGGTTCTCTTTTCTTTTCATCTTTGTTTTCCTCCTCATTTGGAGTGTTTTAATCCCACATGCAATGGGTTTTCATGAAGGTTTACCATGGATTGGATTTTTAGGGTTTTCCATGAGCTATTTGGGGGTTTTATGATTTTGTGGAGCTTGAGGCCATAAGTGGACTTCATGGAGTGTTTTTACATCTTCTCTTGACCAAGGCAAGTGAATTTTCCATTAATATGATGTTTGTAGGTTTTTTGTTTGGTTCCATGGTTTTCCTCATGTTGTTTTAATCCTTCATTAATTATGGATTTATTTTGAATGAATGGAGTAATGTTATGTTGATTCCCACTTAGTTTGCTATTGTACAATGAGTTGGGAATTTGGTTTTCACTTTGTTCATCTTGTAAAATTAGTCCTCTTTATGTTAAGTATGGGGTTCAATTAAGCTTTGCTTTAAAAAGTTTTATGTTTGGGCCAATTAGGATGTTTTGTGGATGGTTTGATGTATTTGGAAGGCCAAGGAAGGGCCCAACAATTCATGGAATTGAGTAGGAATGAAAAGGAAGCAAAAGAATCAAGAAAAATCAGAAAAAAAATGCAAAGAATGGAAGTTTTCTGCACTCGGGCCGGACTGGGCAGGCCCAGTCCGCTCGAGCGACCCACTGGGTCGCTCGAGCGGACCAGGCACTGTCTGGGTCCGCTCGAGCGACCCACTGGGTCGCTCGAGCGACCCAGCTTCTGTCTGGGTCCGCTCGAGCGGACCTGGGTCCGCTCGAGCGAGGCCCAGCTCAGTCTGGGTCTGGTTTGGGTCCGTTTATGGATCAGTTTTGGGCCTGTTCTTTGGGACTTCTTTGGGCTTGTCTTTGGGCCTGTTTCAAGTTTAGTTTTGGGTTATTTTAAAACTGTTTATTGGGCCATTTCAGATCTGATGTTGGGTCATCTTTGGGCCTGACATTTGACTGTTTTTAATGACTGTTAGTGGACTGTTTTAGAATTTGGTTGGTGGGCCTGTTTTATAGTTAGTTTGGATTGGTTTTAAAACTTGTTCCTTGGGCCTGATTAAAAATCAGTTTTTGGGCTGTTTAAAAATCAGTTTGTGGGCCTGATTCAAATCAGTTTTGGGTCGTTTTTAAGATCAGTTGTGGACTGTTTTAAGACTTGTTTTGTGGGCAATTCAAGTTCAGTTTTGGGTTGTTTTAAACATATGTTTTATGAGCCATTCAAAGATTAGTCTGGACTGATTTTTAAGATTGTTTTATGAGCCATTCAAAGATTAGTCTGGACTGATTTTTAAGATTGTTTTATGAGCCATTCAAAGATTAGTCTGGACTGATTTTTAAGATTGTTTTATGAGCCATTCAAAGATTAGTTTGGACTGATTTTCAAGATTTGTTTTATGAGCCATTCAAAGATTAGTCTGGACTGATTTTCAAGATTTGTTTTATGAGCCATTCAAAGATTAGTTTGGACTGATTTTCAAGATTTGTTTTATGAGCCATTCAAGGTTTAGTTTTGAACTATTTTGAAACTTGGTTCGTGGGCCTGTTCAAGGTCAGTTTTGGATTGCTATTAAGGATTGTTTTGGGCTCAGTTTAAGGCCAACTATAGGCCTGTTTTAAAGAGATTTGGGATTTCTTGTGATGTTTGGAAGTCCGTGAAATGGGAATGGGATCACTGTGAGAATGAATGTATGTGGAATTACCCGGGAACCGTTCGGAGTCTCAATGCGCACTTTATCATTTAAATATTATGGATTTTCATTGGCATCAAACGCGCTCTTTACTAATCAATGTTTAAATGATAGTTGTGCATTGAGATGGTTCCTTGGTAAGTCATTAAGTCATCCTACATAATTCCATTCCATTTCAAGTCAGAAAAATCTATTTGTATTTGTATTTGTATTCGTATTTGACTTCTTTGGTGAACTAATTTAAATAGCATTGATGATTTGTTATAAAATCATGTGTCTTCCCATGTTCGAAAGGGTTGCTCGTATGATTTTATACAAATCACCTCGATGCGTATTTGAACGGTTTGCCATAGATACTCGTATGTTTTCTCCGATTCGATTTGAAAAGAGATTTGGAGTATGTTCGACACATTCGGGATTTCTTCGATGTAGATTATTGTTTTGATAAGACTCGTATTTGAAAATAAAACCCTCGAGGCAAGACTGGGCCAGAGCTATGTGGTGCGAGCCCATGAGCCAAAGAGGCTATGACTTCGAAAACAAAACCCTGAGGCAAGACGGGGCCAGAGCTATGTGGTGCGAGCCCCTGAGCCAAAGGGATTAGTATTATGTTAGATTTGTATCTGTTTAAGTTTGAAAATTAAAGGCACCACTAGGCTTAGGTCACCTTGTCGGGCTGATCACCCGGCTTGGGATCTTTACTCTGTCCGCCAGCTGCAACTTGGATTCCGTCTGTACCGACCATGGCAACGGTAATGATCTGCCGGTCCCATTTGTATGGCTACGGTTCTGATCCTCTGTTTAGTACCACGTTTAGTGGCTACGCTCTGTTTGCTCTTATTACTTCGGTGATAGGAGGATTTAGCTATTTGTGGTCGCCTAGGTTTTATCCGCATATTACTTTAGTTCATGATTATTGTCGGTTATGCTTTCTATGCTTTGATTTGTTGAATGTTTACGATATCGACCTTCATCGTATTGTTTCTACTATTCCGTTTTTAAATGGATTTCCAATTATTAAATGCTTTGCTTGGATGGTTATCTTTTTGAGACATTTATGCTTTAGAGACTGTTCGTTTATTGCTTTGATATTCGTGTTCGGTCTTTCGATCGTCTTTTCGTGATTTATTGTTATTATTGGTTAGACTCCTTATTCGGTTTACGAGGATTTCGCCTGGTTTTATGTATGTTCTTTCATTCATATTATTTGTTTATTTGCTTGCCAGACCGTCGTGTCTGACCCTTTTGTTTGGTGCCAGTTTCTTCTCTTTTCTGTTTGTAGGTGTTTGATCAGAGGAGGCGGTGGGACCGCTGGTCTGACGTGAGAGGCTGCCCGTTGATATCATCTAGATGTCAAGTGTGGCACCAGAGTTCGTACTGAAATGATGGGGTAGGATTTCTGTTTAGTTGGATATTGTGGTATGGCTTCATTAGCCTTTTTATTGGGTTGTAATTAAGACACTTGTTAATTGTAATTTGAATATGGGAAATAATAGATTTGTTACTACCAGCTCAGTGTATTGTGATTGATGGCTTGTGATATTGGTTGAGTGCGACACGGAACCCGATGGCCACGGATTCCGGGTCGTAACACCATGTTTAGCTTCCGCGATAAATATACTCTGATTATGTTGGGATGTGATTATCCTCATTCACGCGGATCTTGGGAATTATACAAAAAGTTTTAAATTATTCCAAAATTTCGCACCCCGAGATCGGTTCGCTGCAGGTCCCGGTTTCGGGGCGTGACAGGTTTGGTATCAAAGCTGGTTAGTTTCTAGGAAATAAAATACTCTAGAGACATTAAGACGTGTGGTGAGGACTCGTTAGATTGTGTCGATTTGTTTTCTCGTGTCTTTGTTTCGTTGGATTTGAGTCGGCTTTTCTTTCAGTTCGGGAGATTTTGCTTGTCTTTTCCTTTTAGTTCTGTTGTTAGGAGATTTGGACGGCCAAATTTCCTCCTTAGTGGTGGAGAATTTAAAATCTCCATACTCTTGTCTAGTATCTTTTGTCTATGCTTGTGTCGGAGACTGAGAACCTCGTGGATTTAGTATGTTGTTTTCGGAGAACATCGGCAGACTTTCAGCCTTCAGCATCTCCATTGTGACTATTAAGAGAAGACTTGTGCGTTTGCCCGTCAGAGTTGGACTCGAGCAGTAATTGAAGATCCCCTCTCAGTTAATCGAAGATCGTCATGCAGCGCACCAGAGTAAGTAAATGTGGAATTTTGGGGGAACTCAGACCATCTTTCCAAGATGAAGGACTGCAAGAGGCGTATCAGTTATTGATTTTATGAAGGGAGAAGTGACTTTAGTTAGTAAGATTTGGAGTGGTGCAAGGAACTCAGGGATTTCCTCGGATTCGACGAGCATGGTCGTGATTTTGGTTGAGAAGTTCGGCAACTTGCAGCTTAATTAGCCGGTGTAGTTGATTCAGCAAGGGAGTACCTTAGTGTTTTGGATGTCCATTTCTTATTTAAAAATGATTTTTCTTGATGTTTTCATCTTTGATATGTTTTCATTAATATCTATGGTCTATTCTGTTAGTGTTTAAAAATGGATTTATGTTTCTTCTTTAAGGCTTATTTTGAATTAAAAACTATGTTACTATACTCTTTTCATGAGTCACATGATTTTGTTTTCAAGATTGGTCTTTAAAAGCATGTAACTCGAAATTGTGTTTCTTTCTCAAAGAGTAGTGTGAGATTTCTATTTTATTGAGTTGTTTTCTATGGTTATGTAAAATGAAATTTCTTAAAGGTTTTGT
Source organism: Litsea cubeba (assembly GCA_012931725.1). Lineage (NCBI taxonomy): Eukaryota > Viridiplantae > Streptophyta > Magnoliopsida > Laurales > Lauraceae > Litsea > Litsea cubeba. Next base: position 149,936,944 of record CM022945.1, read on the forward strand.
GTTTAGATTTTATGTAGATTTCCTACATTTGTTTTAACGCTCAACTTTGTTTAGATTTTCGCAAGATTTTTATAAACAAATGAGTTAGTTTTCAACAAGGTTTCGTATTCAATTAACACTCAGATTTCAGCGAAGTTTGATGTACAGTTATACTAAAAATATGAATTTCAAAAAGGAATAATGTTATTTCAGGTCCAAACTTTGAAAAAACCTCATTTATTAAGCTTTATTTGATGATTTGGAAGTTCAATTTTACTATGATTTGAAATGATAAAATTTAGCTAAGTAATTATTTTGGTCATTATGTTTAAAATTTAAAGGGTTGTTTGGCATCGAATGGAAGGAGTTGTATTAGTATAGTTGGAGCTTGGAAGTATAAGAATTGGAGGGATGATGGATGTCAAGTTGTGTACTAGTTCAGTTGGAGGTAAAGTTGGATTTATGAGAGAGTAAACGTCATTCAAGACTCGAATTGACAGTTTCAGTTCTTCAGGGATTGACATCAGATTGGATTTCCAAGGTCGGCTTTACCGGTCAAGGGTAGGAGATTTGAAGAGTGAAATCTGAAGAGGCAAGCATCGGGAGCACCGTGTACAGCTTGAAGGACTTAAGGCACAGAAATTCCAATTGATAGAAAGAGATAGAACTCACAGTTTCTTGAACCATCAGTGACTGACGAATTAAGTAGAAGAATTGATCCGGTGCGAGAACGACAGATGACACCACAGATGATTGGATGAATTGTTGGACACCAGTTGGCCAGAGGAGTTGTTTTCGAGCAGATATGTGGATTAGTGTGAAGCCTTCAACCGAATCAGAGTGTGGTGGACCGTGCATCTCAACGTCAGGTTTGGTCAGAGGTTGTCTCAGTCACCAAGGTCTAGCATGGGGTGTCAGTGTTTTCATTTGTCTTTTTGGGTTTTCGATTTCGATTTGGTTTAAGCCATTTGGAGGACCAAATGGATTCTAAGGGGGGGAGGATGTAAGATCCCGACCCCAATCCTTTTGTTTAGCATTGTTTTAATCGTGGTTTAGCTTGTTAAGCGAGATTTGATTTAGTTTGACCGCGTATTTGAGTTTGACCGGATTTTTCCTTGCCTTGGAGATTTTGTAGACCGTTGACTTTAGTTTGACCCGGTCCTTAGGATTTGTATTTTTATGGGAAATTACTTCGGATTTCTAAAAATGCTGGATTTGACATATTTTGACTCATTTGATGAAGTTTAACAACTTTCATGTTTTAATCATTTTGGTTTGATACTCAGAAATCACGTTTTTCGAGGAAAAAGGGGCAAAAATGACATTTTCACTAAATCTGTCCATGAATTTCGAAAATTTCAGAATTTGGGGAAAATATACTTTTCGGAAAGTAGAAATTTCGCCGATCATTTTTGTCTTCTTCGTCGTTTTCGTTCGGGACCCACAAATGCTAGTTTTGACCCTTTTAAGCTTGGGGCCCATGGGGCCCAGCCCATTTTCTCTATAAAAGCCATGGGCTCTTCTTGTCTCCCCCATTCTTTCTCTCATTTCCTGCAACAAAGTGGGGTTAGGTTTCTCCCAGCCCCCTTTCTCTCTCCTCATGTATCCCTCCTCCCTTGATGCTAAATGGAGATTTGAGCTCCTCTTCTTCTTCCCCATCTTCCTAGCTTCCCCTAGACACCATTTTTGAGATGTTTGAGCTAGAGAAGACCCATCTTTCAAGCTCTTCTTCTTGTTTGGGGCACCCAAAGGTTAGCAATGGTTCTCTTTTCTTTTCATCTTTGTTTTCCTTCTCATTTGGAGTATTTTAATCATTCATGCAATGGGTTTTCATGGAGGTTTTCAATGGATTGGATTTTTAGGGTTCTCTTGAGCTATTTGGGGGTTTTATGATTTTGTGGAGCTTGAGGCCATAAGTGGACTTCATGGAGTGTTTTTACATCTTCTCTTGACCAAGGCAAGTGAATTTTCCATTAATATGATGTTTGTAGGTTTTTGTTTGGTTCCATGGTTTTCCTCATGTTGTTTTAATCCTTCATTAATTATGGATTTATTTTGAATGAATTGAGTAATGTTATGTTGATTCCCACTTAGTTTGCTATTGTACAATGAGTTGGGAATTTGGTTTTCACTTTGTTCATCTTGTAAATTAGTCCTCTTTATGTTAAGTATGGGGTTCAATTAAGCTTTGCTTTAAAAAGTTTGATGTTTGGGCCAATTAGGATGTTTTGTGGTGGTTTGATGTATTGGAAGGCCAAGGAAGGGCCAACAATTCATGGAATTGAGTAGGAATGAAAAGGAAGCAAAAGAAGTCAAGAAAATCAGAAAAAAAATGCAAAGAATGGAAGTTTTCTGCACTCGGGCCGGACTGGGCAGGCCCAGTCCGCTCGAGCGACCACTGGGTCGCTCGAGCGGACCAGGCACTGTCTGGGTCCGCTCGAGCGAACCCCACTGGGTCGCTCGAGCGACCCAGCTTCTGTCTGGGTCCGCTCGAGCGGACCTGGGTCCGCTCGAGCGAGGCCCAGCTCAGTCTGGGTCTGGTTTGGGTCCGTTATGGATCAGTTTTGGGCCTGTTCTTTGGGACTTCTTTGGGCTTGTCTTTGGGCCTGTTTCAAGTTTAGTTTTGGGTTATTTTAAAACTGTTTATTGGGCCATTTCAGATCTGATGTTGGGTCATCTTTGGGCCTGACATTTGACTGTTTTTAATGACTGTTAGTGGACTGTTTTAGAATTTGGTTGGTGGGCCTGTTTTATAGTTAGTTTGGATTGGTTTTAAAACTTGTTCCTTGGGCCTGATTAAAAATCAGTTTTTGGGCTGTTTAAAAATCAGTTTGTGGGCCTGATTCAAATCAGTTTGGGTCGTTTTTAAGATCAGTTGTGGACTGTTTTAAGACTTGTTATGTGGGCAATTCAAGTTCAGTTTTGGGTTGTTTTAAACATATGTTTTATGAGCCATTCAAAGATTAGTCTGGACTGATTTTTAAGATTGTTTTATGAGCCATTCAAAGATTAGTCTGGACTGATTTTTAAGATTGTTTTATTAGCCATTCAAAGATTAGTCTGGACTGATTTTTAAGATTGTTTTATGAGCCATTCAAAGATTAGTTTGGACTGATTTTCAAGATTTGTTTTATGAGCCATTCAAAGATTAGTCTGGACTGATTTTCAAGATTTGTTTTATGAGCCATTCAAAGATTAGTTTGGACTGATTTTCAAGATTTGTTTTATGAGCCATTCAAGGTTTAGTTTTGAACTATTTTGAAACTTGGTTCGTGGGCCTGTTCAAGGTCAGTTTTGGATTGCTATTAAGGATTGTTTTGGGCTCAGTTTAAGGCCAACTATAGGCCTGTTTTAAAGAGATTTGGGATTTCCTGTGATGTTTGGAAGTCCGTGAAATGGGAATGGGATCACTGTGAGAATGAATGTATGGGAATTACCCGGGAACCGTTCGGAGTCTCAATGCGCACTTTATCATTTAAATATTATGGATTTTCATTGGCATCAAACGCGCTCTTTACTAATCAATGTTTAAATGATAGTTGTGCATTGAGATGGTTCCTTGGTAAGTCATTAAGTCATCCTACATAATTCCATTCCATTTCAAGTCAGAAAAATCTATTTGTATTTGTATTTGTATTCGTATTTGACTTCTTTGGTGAACTAATTTAAATAGCATCGATGATTTGTTATAAAATCATGTGTCTTCCCATGTTCGAAAGGGTTGCTCGTATGATTTTATACAAATCACCTCGATGCGTATTTGAACGGTTTGCCATAGATACTCGTATGTTTTCTCCGATTCGATTTGAAAAGAGATTTGGAGTATGTTCGACACATTCGGGATTTCTTCGATGAGATTATTGTTTTGATAAGACTCGTATTTGAAAATAAAACCCTCGAGGCAAGACTGGGCCAGAGCTATGTGGTGCGAGCCCATGAGCCAAAGAGGCTATGACTTCGAAAACAAAACCCTGAGGCAAGACGGGGCCAGAGCTATGTGGTGCGAGCCCCTGAGCCAAAGGGATTAGTATTATGTTAGATTTGTATCTGTTTAAGTTTGAAAATTAAAGGCACCACTAGGCTTAGGTCACCTTGTCGGGCTGATCACCCGGCTTGGGATCTTTACTCTGTCCGCCAGCTGCAACTTGGATTCCGTCTGTACCGACCATGGCAACGGTAATGATCTGCCGGTCCCATTTGTATGGCTACGGTTCTGATCCTCTGTTTAGTACCACGTTTAGTGGCTACGCTCTGTTTGCTCTTATTACTTCGGTGATAAGAGGATTTAGCTATTTGTGGTCGCCTAGGTTTTATCCGCATATTACTTTAGTTTATGATTATTGTCGGTTATGCTTTCTATGCTTTGATTTGTTGAATGTTTACGATATCGACCTTCATCGTATTGTTTCTACTATTCCGTTTTTAAATGGATTTCCAATTATTAAATGCTTTGCTTGGATGGTTATCTTTTTGAGACATTTATGCTTTAGAGACTGTTCGTTTATTGCTTTGATATTCGTGTTCGGTCTTTCGATCGTCTTTTCGTGATTTATTGTTATTATTGGTTAGACTCCTTATTCGGTTTACGAGGATTTCGCCTGGTTTTATGTATGTTCTTTCATTCATATTATTTGTTTATTTGCTTGCCAGACCGTCGTGTCTGACCCTTTTGTTTGGTGCCAGTTTCTTCTCTTTTCTGTTTGTAGGTGTTTGATCAGAGGAGGCGGTGGGACCGCTGGTCTGACGTGAGAGGCTGCCCGTTGATATCATCTAGATGTCAAGTGTGGCACCAGAGTTCGTACTGAAATGATGGGGTAGGGTTTCTGTTTAGTTGGATATTGTGGTATGGCTTCATTAGCCTTTTTATTGGGTTGTAATTAAGACACTTGTTAATTGTAATTTGAATATGGGAAATAATAGATTTGTTACTACCAGCTCAGTGTATTGTGATTGATGGCTTGTGATATTGGTTGAGTGCGACACGGAACCCGATGGCCACGGATTCCGGGTCGTAACACCATGTTTAGCTTCCGCGATAAATATACTCTGATTATGTTGGGATGTGATTATCCTCATTCACGCGGATCTTGGGAATTATACAAAAAGTTTTAAATTATTCCAAAATTTCGCACCCCGAGATCGGTTCGCTGCAGGTCCCGGTTTCGGGGCGTGACAAGAACTATCATAGACATGTATGTATCTGTTGAACCGTCGTGTTCCCTTGTGATCCCTTGTGAGTTTCGTTTTAGCTTTTGTTAATTCGGAATTTACGGGAGTAAGTATGCATTCACGACTTGGGGTTTGTTCAAGCTAATCGAATCTCGGGACCGGGTCGTGACATACTTATTATATGGTATCAGAGCATTAGGTTAATAAGCTAAGTGAAAACATTTAAAAGACTTAGCAAACTTACAAACGATGTGAGGAACGTTAATTCTGTAACAAATCTTGAATAGATTTGTGTTTATTGCTTTCACTATATGTGATTGATATTGATGGAAGTGTTGAGATGTCAATCTTACATTCCGTATTATTTACAGCATGGCTATTGGTTCAGGATCTGGGCAGGATGACTTTATAGCAGTCACACCCCCTCCTATATCTGAGACCGATGCTAGGTTCGCTGCTATACTAGAGCAGATGGCCAGGATCCATGAGGCACAGATGGGCATGCAAGCCCAGTTGATGTTGAGTAACGCACAGCTAGCCAAGAGCCAAGAGGCTCAAGCTGGTATGCATGCTCAAATGGTTAAAATGTTAGAGACTCAAAGCCAGATGCGGGCTCAAATACAGACACCATCACCAGTTCAACAGCATATTGAACATCAAGTGGTGAATCAGAACAAAGAAAAGGATCCTAATATCCTTTACGAGCAGTTTCGTAAGAGAGGAGCCACTGAGTTCAAGGGCACCGAAGATGTGATGCAAGCCGATGAATGGCTGGAACATATCGAGGATGTGCTTGATACGGTTGTCTGTACTCTCAAGCAGAGAGTCTCACTGACCTCTTCTATGCTCAGAGGATCAGCTAACACATGGTGGAGAAGGGTCAAGGACACATTTAGGACACTGTCGGAAGATGGAATCTGGGAGACTTTCAGGACTTACTTTCAAAGAAAGTTTGTACCAGAACATGTACGGCAGCAAAAGGAAGCAGAATTCCTTAACTTGAAGCAAGGTCAAGCAACCGTGTCTACATATGTAGATAACTTCCTCAAGCTATCCAAGTATGCTCCTGACTTGGTAAATACTGAGGAGAAGAAGATCAAGCGGTTTATTATAGGCTTGAACCCAGAGTACAAGACAGTAGTAGTAGCAGGTCAGATACCTACTACGTTTGATGCTGTCTTGGATAGGGCGTATACTGCTGAAGAGATTTAGCGAGAGAAGGATGTTTGCAAACACTGCTAAAAGAAGTGGTGAGTCATGGTACTCGAAGGGAGGACAGTCTAAGGACAAAAGGCAGAGACAGCAGCAAATGTTCACTCCTAAAAATAATAGGAATGATAGGACTGATAGGCAAGAGAACAAGCCAGTTTGTAAGACTTGTGGTAAGACTCACAGGACAGAGTTGTGTTGGAGGACTACCGGGGCCTGCCTGGTTTGTGGTTCTCTAGAACACAGGATGTATCAATGTCTAAAGAGGATGAGAGATGATGGAGTTCCTTATCAACAGCCTAATCAGGGACAAGCAGCACCTCCTCAGAGATTGGCTTTACTTGCTCCTCCGAGGCAACCACATCAGCAGCCTCAGCGGCAGGGTCAGCAGCGTCCATATCAGAGACCACAACAGCCTAATAGGCCACAAGCGGCTAGATTGGCTTGTGCAGTCAACAGAGAACAGGCTGATGTTGCAACCAACGTGGTTGAAGGTACTATTCTGGCAGATAATAGACCTGCTATAGCTTTGTTTGATCCGGGTTTTACCCATTCATTTGTAGCACCTATATTTGTCTGTGATATACAAGACCAGATAGAACAATTAACTTATGATTTTACTGTCTCTACTCCCTTAGGAAAGAGATTAGTTTGTGAATTATATCTTCCCCAATGCAACGTTAAAATCAGGAAAATGTCAATGCCAGTTGATCTGGTTGTACTGATAACTATGAGTGATTTCGATGTAATATTCGGTATGGATTGGCTTGCGAAATATAGGGCTTGTTTAGACTGTTTTCACAAGATCATCACTTTCAAAGTGAATGAGACCAATGCTAGTGTACTCTTTGAAGGAGTCCAAAGGAAGTATGACACCAGGCTTGTATCAGCACTGAAGGCTGAACGAATGATGCGTAGTGGTTGTGAGGGCTACCTCACATTCATTTCTGAAGAGAAGCCTGTACGGGAATTGAATAACATTCCTATAGTCTGTGAGGTTCCAGACGTGTTTCCAAGTGAAGTACCCGGTCTACCTCCAGCAAGGGAAGTAGACTTTACAATTGAACTTGTGCCCGGTACTGCACCAATCTCAAAGGCACCATATCGAATAGCACCCTCTGAGTTGTGTGAATTGAAGAAAAAGATACAGGATTTGCTTGATAAAGGTTTCGTAAAACCTAGTGTCTCACCCTGGGGAGCACCTGTTCTGTTTGTGAAGAAGAAGGATAGTACCCTTCGTATGTGCATTGATTGTAGGCAGATAAACCAAATGACGGTTAAGAACAAATATCCTATGGCTAGGATCGATGAGTTGTTTGATCAACTCCAAGGTGCAGCATACTTTTCCAAGATTGATATTCGATCTGGATATCATCAGATTCGAGTTAACGATCAAGATATATAGAAGACTGCATTCATGACTCATTATGGTCACCATGAGTTCCTAGTGATGCCTTTTGGTCTGACCAATGCACTTGCAGTGTTTATGGCACTAATGAACAGGGTGTTTGCTTCCTACCTAGACCAGTTTGTTGTGATCTTCATAGATGACATCCTGGTATACTCGAAGACAGAGTTGGAGCATTCACATCATTTGAGGACAGCTTTGCGAATACTGAAGGCAAATCAGTTGTATGCAAACTCAAGAAGTGCGACTTCTGGTTGCAGCAGGTTGCATTTCTGAGTCATGTCATTACCATAAAGGGGTTAGCTGTAGATACAGCTAAGATTGAAGCAATTACCAAATGGCAGAGTCCGAAGAATGTGCCTGAGATTCGAAGTTTCTTAGGATTGGCAGGCTATTACAGGAGGTTCGTCAAGGACTTCTCAAAGACAGCGGCCCCACTAACAAAACTGACTCGAAAAGACGTTCCTTTCCAATGGAACGATACTTGTGAGTCTAGCTTCCAGACCTTGAAGCAGAAACTCGTTTCAGCTCCTGTATTGGCTTTACCCAAAGGAAGAGGAGGATTTGAGATCTACTCAGACGCCTCGGGTGTTGGCTTGGGATGTGTATTGATGCAGCATAGGAAAGTCATTGCCTACGGTTCTCGTCAGTTGAAAGAGCATGAGAAGAACTATGCTATTCACGATCTCGAGCTCGCAGCGGTTGTGTTTGCATTGAAACAATAGAGACATTACTTGTATGGTGAAACTTTCAAAGTTCACTGTGATCACAAGAGTCTTCAGTACTTATTCACTCAGAAGGAAATTAATCTGAGGCAACGCTGTTGGTTAGAACTGATCAAAGACTACGACTTTCCATTCAAATATGTACCTGGAAGGGGCAATGTCGTAGCTGATGCCTTGAGTCGAAAGACTATTGAGATAGCATCATTGAAACGGGGATGGAACCAACTTGATGATTTCAAGGACATGGATGTGTCCATTAAGGCAGTAGATGACCAAGCAATGACTATGGCAATGTCCGTATTCAAACCACTTATTATCCAATAGATTAAGGATAGACAGTTCGACGATCCGGAGTTTGTAAGGATCAAGGACAACATTACTGCAAGGCCAGATTTCATGTTAGTGGAAGGAGTCCTTTACTTTAGAGGCAGATTGTGTGTACCAGCACAAGACGATTTGAAATAAGCAGTGATGTTTGAAGCACATCATGCTAGATACTCTATGCATCCTGGAAGCACAAAGATGCATAGGAATCTCAAGGATACGTTTTGGTGGAATAATATGAAGCGAGAAATCGCCGGTTATGTAACTTCCTGCTTGACTTGTCAGCGTGTGAAGACTGAACACCAAAAGACACCTGGATTACTTCATCCACTGAACATTCCTAGGTGGAAATGGGAACATCTCACAATGGACTTCGTATCTGGTTTGCCAAGGACGAGGAAATAGCACGATGCCGTATGGGTGATCGTGGATCGTCTCACAAAGTCCGCACACTTCCTTCCGATCAGAAAAGATATTGGTTTCAGTAATATGTCCAGATTGTTTACCAACGAAGTGATTCGATTGCATGGAACACCGGTCTCGATTGTTTCCGATCGAGATAGTCGGTTTAATTCCGCATTTTGGCAGTCCTTTCAGAATTCAATGGGTACTAGACTTAAGTTTAGTACTGCTTATCATCCACAGATAGATGGACAATCAGAACGGACTATCCAGACCTTAGAAGACTTGCTTCGTGCCAGTGTATCTGATTTTGGGAGTGATTGGGATGACCATTTAGCGTTGTGTGAATTTGCATACAACAACAGCTATCACTCCAGCATTGAAATGGTACCATTTGAAGCTTTGTATGGTAGGAGATGTAGGACTCCAGTGAGCTGGGAAGAGGTGGGAACTCGAAGTTTCCATGGTCCTACGATCATTGCTGAAACAACAAAGAAGGTACAGAGAATTCATGATCGGTTGAAGATTGCTAGATCAAGGCAGAAAAGCTATGCTAATAATCGTCGGCGTGATCTAGAGTTCGCCATTGATGATATGGTCTTTTTGAAGACTTCACCGATGAAAGGCACTATCCGATTCGGGCAAAAAGGGAAACTTTCCCCGAGATTCATTGGACCTTTCAAGATCCAGAGTCGAATTGGAAATGTGGCCTATCGTCTCAAATTGCCAACAGAGCTCTCCGGTATCCACAATGTGTTTCACATTTCGATGCTTCGAAAGTACGTACATGATCCTTCACATGTCATAAATCATGAAGAGATCCAAGTGTTTCCAAACACCATGTATGTTGAGAAGCCAACTCAGATCATTGATACCAAGGAGGCGGTTCTGCGCACGCGAACAATTATATGGGTCAAAGTGCTTTGGGCACATCATGGACCTAACGAGGCTACATGGGAGCTTGAGGAGCAAATGGCTCGAAAGTATCCCGAGCTATTCGTACAGGTAAATATGAATTCATAATTGTTTAAATACCTTTGAATTCATAAATTGCTATTTGAGTTTCATTGATTTGTATAGCATTCGGAGGACCGAATGATTCTAAAAGTTTTAGGGAGTTGTAAGACCCCGTCCCGAGTTAATCACGATTAACTCTTATTAATTGAACTTATGGCTAATTAAACATGTTTAATTGAATTAATGAGGGCTTAGGACCAAATTGACTTGGTTTAGCCTTAAGAGAATGAATTGAGCTTAATGAACTTGTGGAATGGATTGTAAATGGATTGAATGAAGTTTTGAGCTCAAACATGAAAATGAGGGCTTTTATGTAAATACGAATTTCTGCGTATTTCGTCGAATACGGAAACTCTTGATACCAACGCGCGTATCTCGATGAGTACGTTAACTTCCATAAGAGACTCGAACTCATCCGACGAAAATTAGATCAAATGACCTTTCATTTGACTTCATTTGAAATGAATTAAGGAGGTGGAGGGGCTCAATGCAAAGATAAGCCTTACATAACCTAAGAGATGGAATTCAATGAGTTTTTTCAACTCATTTCCAAACCCTAGCCTCCCACTTCTCCTATTTCTCTTCTTTCTTTCATTTCCTCACCATCAAGCATCAAGTGAAGCTTTGCAAGTAGTTTTAGAAGAGGTTTCTTCTTCTTCATCTTCTTCCTCAAGTTGAATCCAAGTTTCTTGGAGTCTAAGCTTGAAAGAGGACTTCAAATTGAGGATTTTAAGCTCAAGCTCAAGCTAAGCAAGAGGGTTTTCTTCCTCAAATCTTCACAAGAGGCAAGTACTTACATGTTTTATGATTTGTGATGTTTTTGAGTGGTTGGAACTCAATTGGACCAAAAAAACTAGAGATTTGGCTTCAGAAAATCTGAAGCTCGAACTGAACTTCTAGGTGGTGTCTGTCGGTCGACCGACGAGCTGACCGATAGGTTTAGAACCCGTTTTCAGCGAATTCCAGCTTTCTGGAATTCTGACCGACGCGTGGCCGGTCGACCGATGACCTGACCGACAACACAGGTCAGAAGATGGAGTGAAATTCCAGCTCTCTGGAATTCTGACCGACACATCGTCGGTCAGCCGACATAATGAGGTCGGTCGACCGACAAGTCGACCGACAACATGAAGAATTGGTTCAGTGAATTCCAGCTCTCTGGAATTTTGACTGACGCATCGTCGGTTAGCCGACCTGAAGCTGTCGGTCGACCGACAGGACGACCGACAAGGTAACCGACACTGTACAGAAATGCATTAAATTTGTCTGTTTTGAAGCCTAATGTATACAGGCTGAAATTGTTAGTGTCTAAGCCTTCATAGGTGTAAACTCAATTTTTCCGAATACATGATTCAAATGATATTCATAAAAAATAGTACGTGTATTGGAAAAATGAATGTTTCACTCAATTGCTTGGCTTAGAAGTCTGACTAGAATTGGTTAATCTCCACATTAGTATAGTCCTCAACTCCTTGAATGAACTACATTGCATATGAATTAATATATGAATTAAATAATTGAAATGAAATGGGAAGTTATCAACGGTAACAATGTATTGAATTGAATAATGAACCATTCCTGCTGCAGCAGATGCGAGAGGTGTTCCGGAACCTCGTGGAAGTTAGTGATCTCTGATCAAGACACTGACTTATTCCACACCATTTGATATTACCAAAGTCATGTAATTGAACGTGAACAATCATTGAATAAAGAGTGTCCTAGTAGATATCAACTGAATGATAATACTGGATCCGTTATTATGAATGGTAAGGAAATGAACTAATTGCTATATATATATATTGAGTTGTTACATTGCTTATTTGATAGCTAGAACTATCATAAACATGTATGTATCTGTTGAACCGTCATGTTCATGGTACTATTGATGAATGTCATAGGCCCAGTTGCCCGTGCCGGTCCTGCCGAGGCCGCGCCGCCAGCGTAAGATGCCCGCCCGATACCTCTAGGAGGTTTAATCGAGTGGATTTGATTCCGGAGTGCGAATGGAATTCTTTTGGAAACAAATTAGAATTAGATTTTGTAAATCATTTTGGAATGTAATTGGAAGTCCTCGTATTGCATTAAGTATACGGTGGTTGACTTCCTTGAACATAGAACTGAACTTATGTATTATGTTTTCGTCAATGTATATTTTCCGTAATTTTATACATCTGACAGGTTATGTTGTGATCCCTTGTGAGTTTCGTTTTAGCTTTTGTTAATTCGGAATTTACGGGAGTAAGTATGCGTTCACGACTCGGGGCTTATCCGAGCTAATCGAATCTCGGGACCGGGTCGTGACAAATATACAGAAGGAAAAACAAAAAGGGAAAACAACAACAAAAACAAAATATAGAATATACCTTTGAAAATCCAAGGGAACCAAGATTATCCTCCACCCTCTTGATCAACAACTTCTGATAAGCAGAGGCCTCACATCTAACAAGTTGATGGACCAGCGCATTCTGCTCGGTTCTACCGAGGTCGGCGGACGTGGGAGTCCGTTTGGGTCCGACCCTTTCGTAACCGGGGGGCAGAGGCGTGCATCAACATTTCTTTTGTGTGGGTGTGCCAGATTTTCTATTTTTACTTGGAATTGCAAGTGGTGATCCGGAGATCAACCTTCGCAAGTAAAAAGGAAATCAACTTCTTGCAAGTTTACCATTGCACATATATTTAAGAAAAGAGACATTTTCTTGATTTGCCGTGAAAGGCGATTTTTTGGCATTTATAGCCGATTTTGGCGTTTATAACCGATTTTACAATTCTTATCAATAATGAAAGACAAGAGTTGTGATTTTTGTCTCTTTTGAAAAAATACAAACTACAATGAAAAGCAAGAAAAGGATGATCTAACTTCTCAGGAGATTGTGGAGGACCCGTTCAGATTGACGGTCGCAAGCCATATGTAGACTTTACCATCATCCATCTGTTGGAATTTGAGATGCCTTGAGAAGTTTAATGAAGAATTGAAGAAATTAGTATCTCAAGTATCATCTTGTGTTGGAATTATTGTCAACACAATGTCACAAGTGTGGTGTTGATAGAGCTTCAAAGAGAAAACAGAGCTGAAACAGAACAGTATAGGAAATCAGAATTTCATCTGTCAACCGGTATTTCTACCGGTAGAACAGGGGTAGAACAGGGGTAGAAAAGGGGTAGAAAAGGCTGACCCTAAGATTTCCATCTGTCAACCGCAAGTACTACCGGTAGAAGTGGCTGCCCTGAAAGTTCTACCGCAAGTACTACCGGTAGAAGAGGCTTAAATTCTAGCAGAAGCTTGGACATGAGAATTTCATCTGTTCTACCGCAATTTCTACCGGTAGAACACACGGGAAACCTGAGTTGCGCAGAAATAGAAGTTTTGCACGAAAATTCAGGAAACTTAAGTATTTCGTTTGGGACTCTTTCTAAACGAATTGTAGCCTATTTTGAACACTCTTAAGGGTTACCATAACCTATATAAAGGCATGTTTGGTTCGTTTTTAAGAACAAAAGAAGAGAGAAAGAAGAGAAGAGAAAAGAGAAGAAAAGAGAGAGGGTTTTGGAGAGAAGAAGGTGCTGTTGCTGTGTGCAGTTGTGTTGCACGTTTCTACAGCAAGTGTGGACGAGAATGTGCTCTTGAAGATGGTGTTTCGTCCATAAGATAAGTGTCTCTCTGTTTATGCTTTAATTTCAATTTGTAAGGGATTGAGAGAGAGAGATTGTAGAGGGGAAGGGCTGTAGAAAAAGGTTTCTACTCTTATTCTGTAGAACATCAAGTTGGTGCTTGGTGTCTGGGGTTTGGTGATCCTATCTGTTGGTGCAGATAAATTGTAAAGCGAGTCGGTGCTTCCTAGATAGTTGGTGCTATCTGAAACTCAAGGGAGTAGGTGCTTCCTAGATAGTTGGTGTTATCTGAAACTAAGGGTTGGTGCTCTTTGTCGTTGGTGCGACTAAATAGATTCAGATCTGTTCCGGATTGGTGTTCGGACAGTCTTTGAACCGTGGACGTAGCCTTTCGGTGAACCACGTTAAATCTGGTGTCCTTGTGTGATTTGATTTGCTTTTGTTATTAAATTGGACCTGTTTTTAAAGAATCACTGATTCACCCCCCCCCCCCCTCTCAGTGATCGCGATATCTAACAATTGGTATCAGAGCGTAAGGCTCCCTTGAAAAGCTTAACACGCTAAGGGTGATCTCTTGTCAAATCACATGGCAACCAACACAGGGAATAAGAAAGCACCTTTGTTTGATGGTTCTAATTACTCCTTCTGGAAGATCAGAATGCAGGCTTTCATTAAGTCACTTGGCTATGATGTCTGGGAGACTGTCAGAGTCGGTTACAATATTGCCATTGTACCCAATGATGCTGCAACAAAGAAGTTAGCAGACAACGACTCAAAGGCGCAGAATGCACTCTTTAGTGGCCTTGTGGACAGCGAGCTAGTCAAAGTAATTGCATGCAAAACAGCCAAGGAAATATGGGACAAGTTGAAAAGCATTCATGAAGGAGATGAGAAGATCAAAGAAGCAAAATTGCAAACCCATCGCTCTCAATTTGAATCTCTTCGCATGGAGGAAAGCGAGAATGTTGACTCATATTTGCAACGAGTGAATGAAGTCACGAATGACATTCGTGGACTAGGGGAGGAGATTAAAGAACCAGTCATCGTCAAAAAGGTTCTAAGATCTCTTCTTCCCCGGTTTGATTCAAAAGTCTCAGCCATAGAAGAAGCCAAGGATCTGAATGAATTTTCCATGGATGAGTTGCATGGTTCACTCACTGCCTATGAGATGCGCATAGGTAAGACGTCTTCATCTGATAGAGAAGCGGCCTTCAAAGCTCAGAAAAAGGGAAAAGAGACT
Source organism: Litsea cubeba (assembly GCA_012931725.1). Classification (NCBI taxonomy): domain Eukaryota; kingdom Viridiplantae; phylum Streptophyta; class Magnoliopsida; order Laurales; family Lauraceae; genus Litsea; species Litsea cubeba. Next base: position 149,952,026 of record CM022945.1, read on the forward strand.
GCTGGTCATGATTCTGATACTGATGATGATGAGCTTGAGGCTCAGTTTGTTAGAAAGCTGAAGAAAGGAAGCAATGGAAAGTACAAAGGGAAGCTACCCTTTAAATGCTTCAATTGTGGCGGTGTTGGTCACTTTGCTGCGAAGTGTCCGCTGAAAGAAAACAATGATGATGACTCTTATGTTGATAAGAGTAAATGGAAGAAGAATTTCAGAAAGAGGGGCAAAGCAAAAAGCTTCATCAGTCAATATAATGACAGCACGTCTGAAACTTCAGAGGATGATGAATCAGCCGAGGCAACTGAAGCTCTCTTCATGGTTACTGTTGAAGAAGAAGAGGAGCAAGAGCCGGAAGAGGAAGAGGAGGCTGAGGTCAATCTTGAAGAAGAACTTATTGCCGCACTTGAGGAGCTTAGCATGGAACGAAAAACAAGTAAGAAAAATCTGAAACTTCTTCATGAATCTGAAAGTTCAATTATTGCTTTGAAAACTCAAGTTGAAGAATATAAAAGAATGGTGGAAGTCCTTCAAAATCAAATAAGTATCAAAAAGGAAGAGGCTATGAAACTTGAAACTGAAATCGCTAGAGCAAAGGCTGAAAACTTGGAAAGTAGCCGAAAACTCAAAGCACTCCAAGCGATTGAAGGTACAATGAAACTCAATGAAATTCTGAAAGTTCAAAAGCCCTTCCACAATAAATTTGGTATTGGATTTGAAACCGGAGAGTCCTCTAAAACTGCATCTTCTTCGTTTATGAAACAAAGTGCTATACCTCTCAAGGCTACAAAGCTTCAAATTCAGCCTAGTATTGAGATGGTCAATAAGAAAAGGTTTGTGGAGTTTAACCAGCCACCTAAGAAAGGAAGAATGTTCAGATTCTATGGTTATTTCTATCATTGTAATAGATATGGACATAAAAGAGCTGATTGTAGATTCTATGTTAGAAACAGTCCATTAGTGACTAGGAACCCTTTCTCAATCCTAAACGGCCACAAAATTGAGTGCCATAAGTGTTATAATTATGGACACTCGGCTAGGGATTGTAGGTTGCCTATTGCTAACCAATTTCAGGTTGAAAAGAAACCCAAGTTAGTTAAGGCATGGAGGGCAAAGAAAAGGGAAGATAATTCCAAAGAATCTCTCATTGTGCAAATGGCATTTAATGCACAAAAGAAGACAGCACCATGGGTCCTTGATAGTGGTTGTTCAAGCCATATGACAGGTGATAAAGAAAAATTCGTCAAATTACAACACTATGAAGGCGGATCAGTGAAGTTTGGTAACAATGATGGTGCCAAAATCTGCGGAAAAGGTGTTGTTCAGCTAAAGGCAAACAAGATCAGATCAGACGAGGTCTTATATGTGTCTGGACTGAGACACAACTTGCTTAGTGTGAGCCAGATCTGTGATAAAGGCCACGAAGTTGTCTTCACTAAGAATGGTTTTGCTATCAAGAAGTGTAGCAACGGCAAAACAGTGGCTACTGGATCTAGGACTGCTGGAAATCTCTATACATTGTCAGATGGAGCTGAAAAGACTTGCTTGATGAGTCGGACAGAGGAAAGTTGGTTGTGGCACAAACGCCTTGGGCATCTAAACTTTGATAACATGTCAAAGATTTGCAATTCAAAGGCTGTCAGAGGTATGTCTACAGTTGAAAAGCCTTCCAACCCCATTTGCGATTCTTGCCAAAAGGGAAAGCAAACGAGGGTAATGTTCAAGTCAAAGGAGCATCATTCAAAGAAACCTCTTGAGCTAGTGCACACTGATCTCTGTGGACCGATGCGAACTCAAAGCACCAATGGAGATAAGTATTTTATGTTATGCATTGATGATTATACTCGTATGACATGGGTATTGTTTCTTAAGCATAAACATCAAGCACTTGATCGTTTTAAAGTGTTTAAAGCACAGGTTGAAAATATGCTTGGAAAACGTATCAAGATTTTAAGGTCTGATCGAGGCGATGAATTCACATCTGAAGAGTTCACTAACTATTGTGAGCACCATGGCATTCAAAGACAGTATTCAGCCCCTAGAACTCCACAGCAAAATGGAGTTGTGAAACGGAAAAATCGCACCGTTCAAGAGATGGCTCGCACAATGCTAACTGAGAGCAAGCTAGCTGACAAATACTGGAAGGAGGCAATCCATACGGCTGTATACATGTTGGATACCGCGATCACTGAGAGGGGGGGTGAATCAGTGATTTCTAAAAAACAGGTCCAATTCAACAACAAAAACAAGTCAAATCACACAATGACACCAGATTTAACGTGGTTCACCGAAAGGCTACGTCCACGGTTCAAAGACTGTCCGAAAACCAATCCGGGACAGATCTGAATATATTTAGTCGCACCAACGACAAAGAGCACCAACCCTTAGTTTCAGATAGCACCAACTATCTAGGAAGCACCGACTCCCCTTACAATTTATCTGCACCCACAGATAGGATCACCAAACCCCAAACACCAAGCACCAACTTGATGTAAAAACAGAATAGAAGATAAATTCTGTCTACAGCCCTTCCCCTCTACAATTCTCTCTCTCTCAATCCCTTACAAATTGAAAATTAAACATAAACAGAGAGACACTTATCTTATGGACGAAATACCATCTTCAAGAGCACATCCTCGTCCACACTTGCTGTAGAAAGATGCAACACAACAGCACACAGCAAACACACAGCACCAGCACTCTATTCTCTCCAAACTCTCTCTCTTTTCTCTTCTCTTCTTTCTCTCTCTGGTGTCTCTTTAGAACGACCCATACATGCCTTTTTATAGGTTTTGATAACCCTTAATTGTATTTAAAACAGGCTATAATTCGTTTAGAAAGAGTCCCAAACAAATTAGATAAGAGTGCTGAATTTTCGTGCACAACTTCTAATTCTGCGCAACTCTGGTTCCCGTGCTCGGTCGACATCATACTGTGCCCGGTCGACATCATACACTATCTGGAGTTAGACAACTATCGAGCTCGGTCGACATCCTGGGGTCCCGGTCGACCGAAGACACACTGTGTCACGAAAATAACTGAGAGGTGCCTGAATCTGTTTTCTGCAGGTTTCTTCTTGCTCGGTCGACCGCATGGGGTGCCCGGTCGACCGCGTGCTCTGCTTCAGGAATTCTGAATTCCTGACTGTTTCAATTCTGTTTCTTCTTTTCAGCTCTATCAACACTAGCCTACTATCATCATGCTTGTGACAATGTGTTGACAATAATTCCAACTCAAATCAATACTTGAGATACTATCTTCTTCAATTCTTCAAAGACTACTCAAGTCATCTCAAATTCCAACAATCTCCCCCTTTGGAATTGTTGGCAACACTATTGGAACTTCAACACTCACTTGGAACCAATTCTGAAATTCTGAAATAACAACCATGCACTGTCAACAATCTCTCCTTGCTATCATAGCATAACATCTCTCCCCCTTTGACAACAAGTCCGAAGGGACCAAACCGAGGAGCGAATAGGATATTCAATGAATGCATTGCTCCCCCTTTCAAGCACAACTCCTACGGTTTAGGAGAGTGAGTAACTCCTAACTTTTTCCGGAGATACTCGAAGACTTCCTTTGGCAGAGGTTTCGTGAAAATATCAGCTACTTGCTCAGTTGTTGGAACATATTCCAACTTGACCTCTCCATCAGCAACTTTATCTTTAAGAAAATGATAACGAATTGCTACATGCTTTGTTCGAGAGTGCTGAACAGGATTCTTAGATATATGAATTGCACTCGTGTTGTCACATAGGATCGGCGTAGGATCCGTTGTAGGAACTCCTAGATCAGAGAGCATTTGCCGCATCCATAACACTTGCGTACAACAAGTTGCCGCTGCAATATATTCCGCTTCCGCTGTCGAAAGGGATACTGAGTCTTGCTTCTTACTATGCCAAGCAACTAATCTTTCTCCAAGATAAAATGCGCCGCCGCTAGTACTCTTGCGATCATCTACGCATCCAGCCCAATCGGCATCAGAATATGCAACAAGAGTGAAGGATTTGCCTTTGGGATACCAGATACCAAGCTCCATAGTACCTTTCAGATATCGAAAGATTCTTTTCACTGCTGTAAGGTGCGTTTCAGTTGGTGCTGCTTGAAAACGTGCAACCATACATACTGCTTGTAGAAGATCTGGTCTTGTAGCAGTCAAGTAGAGCAAGCTTCCTATCATAGAGCGATAGGTGGTATGATCAACGGACGAGGCCTTATCATCTTTGCTAAGCTTCGTGTTCGTTGACATTGGTGTGCTCACTGGCTTGCTGTCTTCCATATTGAACCGTTTCAGCATTTCCTTGATGTACTTCATTTGTGATATGAAGATGCCGTGTTTCAGCTGCTGAACTTGTAAACCAAGAAAGAACTTTAGTTCTTCAAGCATCGACATTTCAAATTCTTTCTTCATCTCTTCAGCAAAATTCCTGCACATTTCTTCATCATTGCCACCAAAGATTATGTCATCAACATAAACAATGACAACCAGCTGTTTGCTTAACTCAGTTTTGACATACAGATTGCTATCAACCATTCCTTTTCCAAAACCGATCTTGCGGAGATAGAGATCCAGCCTTGCATACCATGCCCTTGGCGCTTGTTTCAGTCCATAAAGAGCCTTTTTCAACTTGCACACTAGATCTGAATTTTTGCTGATGAGAAAACCATCAGGTTGCTCAATGTAGACCTCTTCTTCAAGTAAACCATTCAAGAAAGCTGACTTTACATCCATCTGAAATACCTTGAAGGTTTTGTATGCTGCCAATGCTAGAAACATACGAATAGCTTCCAGACGAGCCACCGGTGCAAAGGTCTCTTCAAAATCTATGCCTTCAACTTGAGCATAGCCTTTACAAACCAACCTTGCTTTGTTTCTAATGACTTGACCATCTTCATTCAGCTTATTCCTAAAGACCCATTTAGTACCAATAACATTCTTATCAGTAGGTCTAGGAACAAGTTCCCATGTGGAGTTCTTCTCAATTTGCTCCAACTCCTCATTCATAGCTATCAACCAACTTTCATCGAGACTGGCTTCAGCCACAGTCTTGGGTTCAATGGTGGACACAAGTGAGTAATTGCTAACTACACTTTGTCTAGTTTGAACGCCTGCCTTAGGATCTCCAATGATTTGATCCTTAGGGTGTTGCTCTACCCAAGTGCTGTGCTTCTTAGGTGAAGTATCTTCTGAGTCATCCTTTGATTTCTCAGAATCATTAGATTCAGCCATCTCATCATCAATCTCACTCGAGTCCTCATAAACTGGACTGTCATTATGAGTTGCATTCTTTGGTTCAATATTCTCATCTATTCTCACATCAGCACTTTCTATGATTTTTCTGGTTCTTTTATTAAGACACCTATATGCCTTGCTAGTAGAGGAGTAACCCAGAAATATACCTTCGTCAGCTCTTTCTTCAAATTTGCCCGGATTTTGTTCGAGCCGCTTGATGTAACACTTGCTGCCGAAGACTTTGAAGTGCTTGACTGTTGCTTTTCTTCCAAACCATAGCTCATAGGGAGTTTTGACTTCATGTGGCCTGATCAAGCATCGGTTTTGAATGTATACAGCCGTATGAATTGCCTCTTTCCAATACTTGTCAGCCATCTTGCTTTCACTTAGCATCGTACGAGCCATCTCTTGTACGGTGCGATTCTTCCGTTCCACTACTCCATTTTGCTGTGGAGTTCTAGGGGCTGAGTACTGTCTTTGAATGCCATGATGTTCACAATATTTAGTGAACTCTTCAGATGTGAACTCGCCTCCACGATCAGACTTTAAAATCTTGATACGTTTTTCCAATTGATTTTCAACCTGTGCTTTAAACACTTTAAAACGATCAAGTGCTTGATGCTTATGCTTAAGAAACAATACCCATGTCATACGAGTATAATCATCAATGCATAACATGAAATACTTATCTCCATTGGTGCTTTGAGTTCGCATCGGTCCACAGAGATCAGTGTGCACTAGCTCAAGAGGTTTCTTGGAATGATGCTCCTTTGACTTGAACATAACCCTCGTTTGCTTTCCCTTTTGGCAAGAGTTGCAAATGGGATTGGAAGGTTTTTCAACTGTAGACATGCCTCTTACAGCCTTTGAATTGCAAATCTTTGACATGTTATCAAAGCTTAGATGCCCAAGGCGTTTGTGCCACAACCAACTTTCCTCTGTCCGACTCATCAAGCAGGTCTTTTCAGCTCCATCTGACAATGTATAGAGATTTCCAGCAGTTCTTGATCCAGTTGCCACTGTTTTGCCGTTGCTACTCTTCTTGATGGCAAACCCATTCTTTGTGAAGATGACTTCGTGACCCTTGTCACAGATCTGGCTCACACTAAGCAGGTTGTGTCTCAATCCAGACACATATAAGACTTCTTCAGATCTGATCTTGTTTGCCATAAGCTGAATAACACCTTTTCCGCAGATTTTGGCACCATCATTGTTGCCAAACTTCACTGAACCGCCTTCATAGTGCTGTAATTTGATGAATTTCTCTTTATCACCAGTCATATGGCTTGAACAACCACTATCAAGGACCCATGGTGTTGCCTTCTTTTGTGCATTGAATGCCATTTGCACAATGAGAGATTCTTTGGGATTATCTTTCCTTTTCTTTGCCCTCCATGCCTTAACTAACTTGGGTTTCTTTTCAACCTGAAATTGGTTAGCTATAGGCAACCTACAATCCCTAGCCAAGTGTCCATAATTGTGACACATATAGCACTCAATTTTGTGGCTGTTTAGGATTGAAAAAGGATTCCTAGTCACAAATGGGCTGTTTCTAACATAGAATTTGCAATCAGCTCTTTTATGTCCAAACATATTACAATGAAAGCAATAACCATAGAATTTGTATCTTCTTTGTGGCTGGTTAGTCTTCATTACCTTTCTAACAGGAATGGACTCCTTTCTAGGTTGAGTGGGCTTCATAGAGTTAGAAGGTGCAGTGACTTGCTTCACAAACTCTTTCTTTTCAGGAGGTGCAATCTTAGAGGATTCACCTTTCTCAAGTCCTAGACCAAATCTGAAGTGGGCAGGTCTTTGAACTTTCAGTAGTTCATTGAGTTTCATAGTCCCTTCAATCGCTTGGAGTACTTTGAGTTTTTTGCTATTTTCCAAATTTTCAGCCTGTGCTCTAGCGATCTCAGTTTCAAGTTTCATAGCCTCTTCCTTTTTGATACTTATTTGGTTTTCAAGGACTTCTACCATTCTTTTATATTCTTCTACTTGAGTTTTCAAAGCAATAATAGAACTTTCAGATTCATGGAGAAGTTTCAGATTTTTCTTACTTGATTTGCGTTCCATGCTTAGCTCCTCAAGTGCGGCTATGAGTTCCTCTTCAAGATTGACTTCAGCCTCCTCTTCCTCTTCCGGATCTAGCTCTTCTTCTTCTTCAACAGTGACCATGAAGAGAGCTTCGGTTAATTCATCATCGTCTGAAGATTCAGACGTGCTGTCATCTTGTTGACATAGAAAGTTTTTAGCTTTGCCCCTTTTTCTGAAATTTCTCTTTCCTTTACTCTTTTCAGCATAAGAGTCATTATCATTGTCTTCTTTTAGCGGACACTTCGCAGCAAAGTGACCAATACCTCCACAATTGAAGCATTTAAAGGGTAACTTCCCTTTGTACTTGCCATTGCTTCCTTTCTTCAACTTTCTAACAAATTGAGCCTCAAGCTCATCATCATCAGAATCAACATCATGACCAGCAGTCTCTTTTGCCTTTTTCTGAACTTTGAAGGCCGCTTCTTTATCAGATGAAGACGTCTTTCCTATGCACATCTCATAGGCAGTTAGAGAACCATGTAATTCATCCATGGAAAATGCATTCAGATCTTTGGCTTCCTCGATGGCTGAGACTTTTGAATCAAACCGGGGAAGAAGAGATCTTAGAACCTTTTTGACGATGACCGGCTCTTTAATCTCTTCCCCCAGTCCACGAATGTCATTCGTGACTTCATTCACTCGTTGCATATACGAGTCAACATTCTCGCTTTCCTCCATGCGAAGAGACTCGAATTGAGAGCGATGAGTTTGCAATTTGGCTTCTTTAATCTTCTCATCACCTTCATGTATGCTTTGCAACTTGTCCCAGATTTCCTTGGCTGTTTTGCATGCAATTACTTTGACAAGCTCGCTGTCCACAAGGCCACTAAAGAGTGCATTCTGCGCCTTGGAGTCGTTGTCTGCCAACTTCTTCGATGCTGTATCATTGGGTACGGTGGCAGCATTGTAACCGGCTCTGACAGCCTCCCAAACATCATAGCCAAGAGATTTGATGAAGGCTTGCATCCTAATCTTCCAAAAAGAGTAATTAGAACCATCAAACAGAGGTGCTTTCATATTCCCTGTATTGACTGCCATGTGATTTGACAAGAGATCACCCTTAGCGTATTAAACTGATCAAGGGAACCTCGCTCTGATACCAATTGTTGGATACCGCGATCACTGAGAGGGGGGGGGGGTGAATCAGTGATTTCTAAAAAACAGGTCCAATTCAACAACAAAAACAAGTCAAATCACACAATGACACCAGATTTAACGTGGTTCACCGAAAGGCTACGTCCACGGTTCAAAGACTGTCCGAACACCAATCCGGGACAGATTTGAATATATTTAGTCGCACCAACGACAAAGAGCACCAACCCTTAGTTTCAGATAGCACCAACTATCTAGGAAGCACCGACTCCCCTTACAATTTATCTGCACCCACAGATAGGATCACCAAACCCCAAACACCAAGCACCAACTTGATGTAAAAACAGAATAGAAGATAAATTCTGTCTACAGCCCTTCCCCTCTACAATTCTCTCTCTCTCAATCCCTTACAAATTGAAAATTAAACATAAACAGAGAGACACTTATCTTATGGACGAAATACCATCTTCAAGAGCACATCCTCGTCCACACTTGCTGTAGAAAGATGCAACACAACAGCACACAGCAAACACACAGCACCAGCACTCTATTCTCTCCAAACTCTCTCTCTTTTCTCTTCTCTTCTTTCTCTCTCTGGTGTCTCTTTAGAACGACCCATACATGCCTTTTTATAGGTTTTGATAACCCTTAATTGTATTTAAAACAGGCTATAATTCGTTTAGAAAGAGTCCCAAACAAATTAGATAAGAGTGCTGAATTTTCGTGCACAACTTCTAATTCTGCGCAACTCTGGTTCCCGTGCTCGGTCGACATCATACTGTGCCCGGTCGACATCATACACTATCTGGAGTTAGACAACTATCGAGCTCGGTCGACATCCTGGGGTCCCGGTCGACCGAAGACACACTGTGTCACGAAAATAACTGAGAGGTGCCTGAATCTGTTTTCTGCAGGTTTCTTCTTGCTCGGTCGACCGCATGGGGTGCCCGGTCGACCGCGTGCTCTGCTTCAGGAATTCTGAATTCCTGACTGTTTCAATTCTGTTTCTTCTTTTCAGCTCTATCAACACTAGCCTACTATCATCATGCTTGTGACAATGTGTTGACAATAATTCCAACTCAAATCAATACTTGAGATACTATATTCTTCAATTCTTCAAAGACTACTCAAGTCATCTCAAATTCCAACAATACATTCAGAATCGATGCTTGATCAGGCCACATGAAGACAAAACTCCTTATGAGCTATGGTTTGGGAGAAAAGCAACAGTCAAGCACTTCAGAGTCTTCGGTAGCAAGTGTTACATCAAGCGTCTTGAACAAAATCCGGGCAAATTTGAAGAAAGAGCTGATGAAGGTATATTTCTGGGTTACTCCTTCTCTAGTAAGGCTTACAGATGTCTTAACAAAAGGACCAGAAAAATCATAGAAAGTGCCGATGTTAGAATTGATGAAAACCGTGAATCAAAGAATGTAACTCATTATGACAGTCCAGTTTATGAGGACTCGAGTGAGATTGATGATGAAGTGGCTAAACCTAATGATTCTGATGACTCAGAGGATGCTACACCTAGAAAGAAAAGCACTTGGGTAGAGCAACACCCTAAGGATCAAATCATTGGAGATCCTGAGGTCGGTGTTAAAACAAGACAAAGTGTAGTTAGCAATTACTCACTTGTGTCCACCATTGAACCCAAGACTGTGGCTGAAGCCAGTCTCGATGAAAGTTGGTTGAAAGCTATGCATGAGGTGTTGGAGCAAATTGAGAAGAACTCCACATGGGAACTAGTCTCTAGACCTACCGATAAGAATGTTATTGGTACTAAATGGGTCTTTCGGAATAAGCTGAATGAAGACGGTCAGGTCATACGAAACAAAGCAAGGTTGGTTTGTAAAGGCTATGCTCAAGTTGAAGGCATAGATTTTGAAGAGACCTTCGCACCGGTGGCTCGTCTGGAAGCCATTCGTATGTTTCTTGCATTGGCTACATACAAAACCTTCAAGGTATTTCAGATGGATGTAAAGTCAGCCTTCTTGAATGGATTACTTGAAGAAGAGGTCTACATTGAGCAACCTGATGGTTTTACTATTAGCAAAAATTCAGACCTAGTGTGCAAGTTGAAAAAGGCTCTTTATGGGCTGAAACAAGCGCCAAGGGCGTGGTATGCAAGGCTGGACCTCTATCTCCGCAAGATCGGTTTTGGAAAAGGACTGGTTGATAGCAATCTTTATGTCAAAACAGAGTTGAGCAAACAGCTGGTTGTCATTGTTTATGTCGATGACATAATCTTTGGTGGCAATGATGAAGAAATGTGCAGGAATTTCGCTGAAGAGATGAAGAAAGAATTTGAGATGTCAATGCTTGGAGAACTAAAGTTCTTCCTTGGTTTACAAGTTCAGCAGCTGAAACATGGTATCTTCATATCACAGATGAAATACATCAAGGAAATGCTGAAGCGATTTAACATGGAAGACAGCAAGCCAGTGAGCACACCAATGACAACGAACACAAAGCTAAGCAAAGATGATAAGGGTTCGTTCGTTGATCACACCACTTATCGTTCTATGATAGGAAGCTTGCTTTATTTGACTGCTACAAGACCGGATCTTCTGCAAGCAGTATGTATGGTGGCTCGATTTCAAGCATCACCAACTGAGACGCACCTTACAGCAGTAAAAAGGATATTTCGATATCTGAAAGGTACCATGGAGCTTGGCATTTGGTATCCTAAAGGCAAATCCTTTACTCTTGTTGCATACTCTGACGCCGATTGGGCTGGAAGTATAGATGATCGCAAGAGTACAAGCGGTGGTGCATTCTATCTCGGTGACAGGTTGGTGGCATGGCATAGTAAGAAACAAGACTCAGTATCCCTTTCTACAGCGGAAGCGGAATATATTACAGCGGCAACTTGTTGTACGCAAGTGTTATGGATGCGGCAAATGCTCTCTGATCTAGGAGTTCCGACAACGGATCCTACGCCGATCCTCTGTGACAACACAAGTGCAATTCATATCTCCAAGAATCCTGTTCAACATTCTAGAACAAAGCATGTAGCAATTCGCTATCACTTTCTCAAGGAAAAGGTTGCAGATGGTGAGGTAAAGTTGGAATATGTCCCAACTACTGAGCAAGTTGCTGATATCTTCACAAAACCTCTGCCAAAAGAAGTCTTCGAGTATCTCCGAAAAAAATTAGGAGTTACTCACTCTCCTAATCCTTAGGAGTTGTGCTTGAAAGGGGGAGCAAAGTATTCCTTGAATATCCTATTCGCTCCTTCGTTGGTCCCTTTGGACTTGTTGTCAAAGGGGGAGAAAGACTTAAGCTAGGAGAAAGCAATGTTAGAAGAAGTTATGCTATGATAACTTTGGGGAGATTGGTATCAAGAGACTTAAGCTAGGAGAAAGCAATGTTAGAAGAAGTTATGCTATGATAACTTTGGGGAGATTGGTATCAAGAGTGTTAGAGATCTTGATTTTTTTTTAAAGACAGGGGGAGACTATGGTTCTGAAGAAGCTTCATGAAGATCAACTAGTTTAAACGTGTTTCAAGTGTTGAAGTTCCAATAGTGTTGCCAACAATTCCAAAGGGGGAGATTGTTGGAATTTGAGATGCCTTGAGAAGTTTAATGAAGAATTGAAGAAATTAGTATCTCAAGTATCATCTTGTGTTGGAATTATTGTCAACACAATGTCACAAGTGTGGTGTTGATAGAGCTTCAAAGAGAAAACAGAGCTGAAACAGAACAGTATAGGAAATCAGAATTTCATCTGTCAACCGGTATTTCTACCGGTAGAACAGGGGTAGAACAGGGGTAGAAAAGGGGTAGAAAAGGCTGACCCTAAGATTTCCATCTGTCAACCGCAAGTACTACCGGTAGAAGTGGCTGCCCTGAAAGTTTTACCGCAAGTACTACCGGTAGAAGAGGCTTAAATTCTAGCAGAAGCTTGGACATGAGAATTTCATCTGTTCTACCGCAATTTCTACCGGTAGAACACACGGGAAACCTGAGTTGCGCAGAAATAGAAGTTTTGCACGAAAATTCAGGAAACTTAAGTATTTCGTTTGGGACTCTTTCTAACAAATTGTAGCCTATTTTGAACACTCTTAAGGGTTACCATAACCTATATAAAGGCATGTTTGGTTCGTTTTTAAGAACAAAAGAAGAGAGAAAGAAGAGAAGAGAAAAGAGAGAGGGTTTTGGAGAGAAGAAGGTGCTGTTGCTGTGTGCAGTTGTGTTGCACGTTTCTACAGCAAGTGTGGACGAGAATGTGCTCTTGAAGATGGTGTTTCGTCCATAAGATAAGTGTCTCTCTGTTTATGCTTTAATTTCAATTTGTAAGGGATTGAGAGAGAGAGATTGTAGAGGGGAAGGGCTGTAGAAAAAGGTTTCTACTCTTATTCTGTAGAACATCAAGTTGGTGCTTGGTGTCTGGGGTTTGGTGATCCTATCTGTTGGTGCAGATAAATTGTAAAGGGAGTCGGTGCTTCCTAGATAGTTGGTGCTATCTGAAACTCAAGGGAGTAGGTGCTTCCTAGATAGTTGGTGCTATCTGAAACTAAGGGTTGGTGCTCTTTGTCGTTGGTGCGACTAAATAGATTCAGATCTGTTCCGGATTGGTGTTCGGACAGTCTTTGAACCGTGGACGTAGCCTTTCGGTGAACCACGTTAAATCTGGTGTCCTTGTGTGATTTGATTTGCTTTTGTTGTTAAATTGGACCTGTTTTTAAAGAATCACTGATTCACCCCCCCCCCCCTCTCAGTGATCGCGATATCTAACACCATCCAGATGAGAACAGGGGATGCTATTGATTCGCTTGACTTGGCTATAACCTTAGGTTTTTAGAGGACAAACACCAAAAGGAGGTCCTATGTCCAATAAAAAACCAAGTAGACGGGCTGAAAAGCCACGTCAAAGCCATTGGAGGCAGAAGGAGAAGGCAAGGACCTTGGGGGGGGGGTACCCCCCAAGATACTTTTGTCACCTTGTAGCGGTGGTCGGTGTAGAACTTCCACAGAGTTTTCTCTTTCTTTCTCTGGATTTCTATGCTTTTTTCTGATCTAGGATCTGTCTTGTTTTTCCGATCTCTGTGGTTTTTTCGATCTAGAATTCTTTGGAATGCTCTCCTATTTATAGGCTTTTAGGTAGCCCTTTAGGAGGATTTATGAGCCTTAATTGTCATAAAGCTACATAAAGGGAGGAGTTACAAGATTGAATTCTTTATTTTGTAACTCCTTTTTCTTGGCTTCTGATTGGCCGGAGGAGATTGAGGGCATTGAATCGCCTTTAATCGCCATGATGGGAGGAGTTTCCTAGGTTAAATGCCATGAATCTCTTAACTTGTAATTCCCGGATGCTTGCTTCTAATTGGGCCGTCCAAATAAATGGATTAATGACTATAATAAAGCTAGTCAATTAATCGCATTAAGTGGTCGCCGAGCAATTGAAGAGTTGCGGGTCGTGCCGCGTCTTTTGGGATTCTTCTGGTGATGATCATTGATGGATCTTCATGTAGATTGACATCGGATGACCATGTAACTTCAGGTATTGGTTGCCAACAGCGGGTCGGTGCCATCTGTCCTGTCGGTTTCTCGATCGGTCGGGTAGAAAGCACACTTTTTTTGGTTGACCGGTTAGCGATCAATGTTGATTTCGATACTCTTGATGATTGACCCGTGATTTTGACGGATGTCAGAGGATTTGGTGTCTCAAAAGTATGAATTTTGGAAAATACCAGAGGTCAGACGCTTCGAATCACGAAAAAACAGCAAAAAAGGGGTTTCCGGGGCCCTCCCGGCGATCCCGGGCTCCAGGGTCGCAGGGGTGGGGGGGTTTTCCCCCCTTTTGTCCCGTTTTGTGTCCATTTTTATTATTTTTTTATTCTTTTTTCTTCTGTATTTTTCCTTGATATTTTTTTATCATTTATTGGCCCGATTTCCCTGTAGAAAACCTAATGAGAATCCTTGCATTTTGTTTTGCAAAGTTTTTAATTTTTCGAGAAAGTCGAAGACTTTGTCGCGCAGAGCTGCCAATTTTCCGTCAGAAGCTGAAACTGGGTCAAACGATGTCGAATGACCTGAAATTTGGTGTGAAGCCTCCTGAGCAATAAATAAGACCAACCATAGGCTTTTGTTTGAGTTTTGAGGCCGTTTGGGGTTTTATCACTAGTAGACTTATTTTTGTCGCGATGAAGATGTCGCGGCTTGATGTGCGGTCAACCGATGTCCGATTGACTTGAAATTTGACAGGGAACCTATTGGAGTCATTTTAAGATGATCCATAGGCTCTGTCTTGGAAACCATGATCCCGGGGAGCTTCGCCGCAGAGAGGCCTGATTTGGCTTTCGAGCGTCAAAATATGGTCAAATGTTGTCGAAATGACCTGAAATTTGACGTGTAGCCCTCTATCTGATGAGTGATGACCTCGGTGGTTATCGTCGCCGAGAGGCTTGATTTAGCTGTTCGAGGGTTGATGTAGGGTCAAACGTTGTCGGTTTGACTGGGAACTTGACGTGGAGCCTTTTCGATGTATTTTGAGACCATCCATCGGCTCTGATCGAAGATTTGGTGCCTCCGATGCTTTCGCCGCCGGGAGCTCCTTTTCAGCTGCCGGAGAAGCGAAGGTAGGCCAAATGATTTTGAAATGGCCCGAAACTTCTTGTGCACTCCTCTTTTGGCTGTCTTGAAGGATCTTGCAGGTTTTATTTGATTCTGACAAGATTTGATTTTTTGGAAGTAGCATCGCCTATTTATGGCAGGTTGCGACTTCATGCAGTTTTCTGGATCTTGAAGAAGCAAAGTGATATTTTTGGTGTCAACACAAGTCTCTCAATCTTCTCGGGCAATTCATTTTCAACGTATAGTAGAAATGTACAGTAAGAAGACTGAATGATATTAATTATTCATCTACCGTAAGAAGACTACAGGAGAAGGCACACATGGTGTAATAATGAAATGAATAAATCCTCACCCTCTGATGACAAATCTTTCAATTTAAATGAATTCACCATATCATAGATTGATCCAAGGATAGACTTTGAAACATATGAATTCTGCCTCTCCAAAAAATGTGGGAACTTCTCTGCTAACATTCTACTATATACCAAAATTCAAATGCCAATGAAAATTTAAATATTCAAAAATCCTTACAACATGAAAATCACTTTACCATTTTTTCCCTTGTTTCTCCTTATCCAAACCCAAAATAAATAAATAACACACCCACAAAGGCAATAAGTTTCATCTTAGTGAACAAATTAAAGGAGAAGAAACGCACCCAGATAGCAAGAGTATCACTTAGGAGTTCTCATTTGTGTATAAAACTAAACAGCAATCAATATATGGAAACTTGAAAACAATCAACTTGTGTTCTTGCAAAAATCTATTGTGGAATGTGGCCCACAATCTAAATGCAAACTAAAAATAAATTTCCATGAACTTATGGTCCTCACAAATGGTAACAATATTATAAACAACAAGCACAGTATAAGAGAGACATACTGAACCAAAAAAAGATGCCCACTCCATATCTCCACTTGTGGGCCCCACACACTATGCATCATTTAGTGCAAAGATTATTCAAAAACTTTGAAGGCTAAAGACTTATTTTTATGTGAATTGAGTTCTCCAACATCTAGTTAAAAAACAGGTATGATTATCGTCTCTGAATGGCTCACAAGGGGAAAGCATGCACAGCAGTGTACCCCACCCCACCTAAGTAATCTTTCTACACATGTTTACATTTAGATACAATACCTATGGACAACAAATAAATAAGAGAATTTTACCTAAAAAAGGACCCTAGTTGGTCACTCACCGGAAGAGGTACCCATAAAATATATGTAACGGAATTGGTATTCTCGCCAGAAAATATATATTTTTTGCTTATTTTCTGCAAGCGACGACGTCGTCACTTATAATAGTGGGTTAGTATCGACGTCGTCGCTAATGTTCTATATATATATCCAGTCACAGCTTCATTTTCGTGGGAGCTTTTTTATCTGCGACTGAATAGAGATGATGCCGGCCATGTCTTCCCCAACGTGTGGGCTTCCTTATGGAGGTTGTTGAACTCCATTAAGAGGTAGGCGTATCACTATTTCTGTATTCTTTTATGCATTAGCTACCATAGATTCTGTGTTTCATGTTTACCTTTTTCAGAAAAGTTCATTAGGGCTTTTGATATACAGTTTTTTGAGAAAAGTTCATTAGGGCTTTTGATATACAGTTTTTTGAGAAAAGTTCATTAGGGCTTTTGATATACAGTTTTTTGAGAAAAGTTCATTAGGGCTTTTGAGAAAGGTAACAACTCTGGCTGTTCTAAGGTTGTTTATTGTCACAACCCCTAGTTGAGAGCATATGAAGATTGTGAATCCACGTATTTGCACGTTAGGGTTAAACCCTTTTAAGTAATATGAAGATGGGCACTCAAATACGTGCAGAAATCTTGGCTCCTGCCCTCGACCGATATACATGATCGTGTTGGCCCGATACCAATGCATATACTCGTTAGTATGTGTCTTTGAAGATGCTTTTTTTCCCTTCAGAGCGCACTGGGATCTACTGTCCCACAACACATAATTAGGTACCCTGCCACGTGCACTGTAGTCATACCCTATCTTTTCTACTCGCTCCACTCTTGGATAGGGCATGATGAACGATGGGGGAACTTCCTGAATAAATCCAAATTGTTTCATAACACGACCCGTATTATGTCGCTCCATTACCCAATAAAAAGCCAAGACTGTTGAAGATGAAAATAGGTCACGGTCGGCTTTAGAAACATTATGACCGAATTTCTTTCCGAACTTGCTATACGGTTGCCATTTGAACTACAAAAAAATAAAATAAAACAAGATTATTTTCAATGTAATGATAAAAGCATCAACTCCCAACTGTATACCATCTGATTATATTGAACTTACACCGTCTTGTGGCAATTTGTTCAACTGTTGCCAGGTCTTATTCAGTGTGGTTACAGCTTTGAATGAATTCAACCTATATGTCCATGTTTTCATCAATGGAAACTGAATATCACTTTTTCATGTCTCCGTTGGTGGTGGACAACGTCCAATTTGCATTCTCGTGTACGCCTATAGCTGCGAAAAATAGTCATTAATAAGTAAATACAAATGTAACAGTTGTAGAAAAACTGTAAATATGTTTAAATAAAAATGTTTTCACCTGGAGAAGTTGGAGAGATCCAGTCAAGGTTCTGAACTTCCTAAAATCATCATTTTTGTTCGAAGATTTGCATTCATCTCCCTCCTGATGTCTATCTTCAGCCTTGTCCTTAACAAATTTAACTGCCTTTGTTAATATCCAGTAAAGATTGGCAAGACAGGCAGGGGCCAATGCATATGGCTTAAATTTCCTGAACAACACGAGAAGATATGCCGACCCCTTCCACCCGATGTGTTAGACATAATTTGACTGGAAACTAAGAAGAAAAGGTATGCCCTAGTGTTATAGATCTCATCGGCCTTAGAAAGTTTCTTTTTATTCTTTGTACTCTTCTTCTTTGATGGCACCGCTGCGAAATTGTCCTCCAACCATGTGAATTTAATATTTATCCCGTTTACTTCGGTACCCTGAATAGGGGCCTTGCCAAGTAATTCAAGACATACTTCAATAAACCATTGAACTCGGGAAAGTTCTCCCAGTAACAATTGGGCCATCGATAGGTAGCCCGTATATGTAGGCCACGTCTTCAAGAGTAACAGTGGCCTCACCGGATGTGAAGTGGAAGGTGTTTGTTTCAGGACGCCATCTCTCTACCAAGGCTGTAATGAGAGCATGATCTATCCTAATATGTTCCATTTCTGCAAAATGATGCAACCCCGCTTGCCTTACGTATTCCTTTTGGATATCATTTAACACCCAAACAGCTTTGTCCAGGTTCATTGGTATGCATCTAAATATACCGAATTCATGCGAGACATTTTCAAGTGATTACAGTTAAGAAAAGGTAAACTATATATATATAGATGAAAGGGTGGCTAAGAATATACATGTCCATGGTTTATGGCTTCTGAAATATGATTGGCCTGATCATATAGAAGCCTATTTCCTATTCCCTCAGCTCCAACCATCTGCAAAAAATAAATAAAGAGAGGGAGATGTAAACATAACTAGAGCGAGAAGTAAAGCTAACTAATAAGAAAATTAAAACTAGTTAACTGCATAGGGTAAGATCACATAGACATTTAGTCCTCAAATTCTTCTTTCCCTTATAGCAGTCTTTGAAATTTAAGTCATGTTTGGTTGCAAACATCTGGGGGCAATTTGTCTTCATGATTTGGAGAATTCCAAATGTGAGACTACTTATTTTGATGGGTACAGACTCCTTGTATTCACTTGGAAAATAAATCATAGCAACGTTTATCTAGGCCTGTATGTATGAATTAGAATCATAGCAATATTTATTTAAATTTAATGGTTGGAAAAACAGAATGCAACCTTTCCCACCGCTTCCTCTATACATTTTTTGTGGCTTTAATTCAATGGGAATGAATAGGTATTGAAGTTAGTTCTAATACTCTTATCTGAATAACTTTATTTACAACCCTTGTATTACTAAAATGATTAATGATGAAGCCATTGCAATGGAAACATGATGAATACGAAGAACAATAACAATTATAATGGTATAATGGGTCCATTTTTAAGCAAGGGCCACATGTGTAGCTTAATTTCATCCTATTGTCATTAGGAAGTCTATGTTGTCAATGGGCCAAATCCAACTTGTTATTGTAAATGGTCCAAAGTCTAGGTTTTTTTCCACCACTACAAGTCTCTATATTTTAGTGTGTGTATCAAAATTGTGATGATCCAACAAAAAAAAAAAAGAAGTGATGAATTGTCAATGAGAATAGGGCTCTAGCTGGATCCGGATTCCGCCACTACTGTATAATTTTGATTGACTTATAAATTTAGAAAATTTATCAAGTCAAAGTGAGTCTACTATTATAGCGTCTAGGTTCATTTAGGCTCGGACCCATTATTTTTAGGACCAGCCTATATGGGAAAGTAGACTATACTCAAGCTCTACATTATATAAAAAGGCTCTTGTCTAGTTAGCAATTTTCATAAATTATACATTCCAAGGGCTCATGGTGGATTCTAAGTATATGCTAATTATAGATCGGATATGCTGTCGGACGTCATGTTATATCACAACAATAAATATGGGACGCAATAAAAAAAAGAACTACAGCCAGGACAATCAAACCTAAATGAACCTAGAGTTGATATAAGTTTCCTGCTTCATCCCAGTGGGTTCCAATATATATGCATGTCAGTATGAATGGATGAACTAGATGGAAAAATCGCTAATAATCTATTAGGATCAGCGAAAAAATTAGTCTATATGATTTTGGTAACTCTTAATTTATTTTTCTCTTTGCACTCCCAAACTTTTTTTTTTGTAAAACCCAATTGTTATCTTGTACAATATCATCACACTAATTTTGGGTAACTCTTAATTTATTTTTATATTAGGATCGAAAAAATTAGTCTATATGATTTTGGTAACTGTTAATTTATTTTCCTCTTTGCACAGCCAATTTTTTTTTTAGTAAAACCCAATTGTTATCTTGTACAATATCATCACACTATAATCAAATTCAAAATGATGGGCATTATGGTTGATGTCTCCCTATTTCAGTAGCAATGAAGTATTCCAAACATTAAGTCTCTGCATGTCCACTAGGATTGACTACCCAGTCGAGAATGGGGAAAATGGAAGGACTGAGTCGTGGGTCGATTCAATGCAAAAATCATGTACAGTGCATGAATATTAACCATTTTAGGATGTGAAGTAAATGGAAAGAAGATGAAGAAGCCCCAGTAAATCATCATTGTGTAATACAGAAAAAGAAAAGAGACAAGAAGAATACCATAGCCTGAAAAAGATACTGGAAGCTTGATGCTACAATCCAATAGGTCGGAAAACGACCTTTGGGACCACTTGCTCTACCTTTTGAGGAAGGAGGAAAGAAAACCCCCAGGGGAGAGTGCGAAAGTGATGGGAGGATGAAGGGGAAAATGGGGAAGTGGGGTTTTGGTGGGTTTTCCTAATAAAGATGCTGGAATCTTGATGCTACAATCCAAACATGGAAAACGACCTTTGGGACCACCTGCTTTATCTTTTGCAGAAGGAGGAACTGAAATCGCCAGGGGAAATGGAGACAGGGATGGGAGGAAGAAGGGGAAAATAAAGAGAGAACCAGCATGCATATGCATCCAAAACAGCATCCCTTGTGCTTCAGGTCAGATCTGAAATAGAACAGATGTCAGTTTCCCACAAGATGAACAAGAAAATAAAAAATAAAAATGGCATATCACCAAAAGAGCTGATAATAAATCTATATAATAGCAAAATAAAAAACAAAAGACACGAAATATGAAATTCTCTACCAATTAATTCAAGAGGAGCATATGGGTGGCTGAAATGCAAGTAACCCAAGTTAAACGACAACAATCAAACTTCTCTCCCAATTCATTCAACATGCAAATAAATACCATTTTGAAAAGAGGAGTCATATATAAACTACTCTTGTCCATATCTGTTTACATATTTATGGTGGCGGTTAACTCAAATTCAACCAATAGATGGTATAAAATAAATGCAAAAAAGAAAAAAAATAGAGAAAAAAGAACTCAAATATAAGAAGAAAAATCCTTAAAATCCCCAAATTAAAGAAATCTTAAATCCCTTACATCCGCAAAATCCAACCCTAATCCACATATCTATTCATATATTTGAGAACCTTCAAAAGCAATAAAATAGAAAATAAATCAGGATTGTGATGTTTTACCTTGAGATTTTTGCAGAGAAAAGTAGAGAGAGCAGTTTAAGAGAACAGTGAGCAGAGAGAGACCTAGGTTGGTCTACACCAAACGAAGTGAACTTCTTGCTTCGTCTCCAACCTTTGTTTCTACAAACCACAAAAACCCAATTTCAAACAAAAAAAAAATGAACATCACACAAAGCATAAAAAAAGAAGCCAAAACAAACCACATAAGAATGCAGGCAATACTCATCTAATAAAAATAATAATAATAACAATCAGTTTTAATACACATCATCCCCTATTCAGAAACCACATTAGATCAATACTCAATCCAATGTGTTTCGATGCAGTCAGTTTTAATACGCATGTTTGCCTGCAACAAGCATTTGATTTCTCCAAATAAATCATGTGACTGGATTTAACATATAAGTAGTCTTTAAACGATGTTGGAGCTTCATTTCTTCCTTCTCTTTCCCATAACATGGAACTTGCATAAAAAATATGCTTAATCAACACTATACTTGCAGATTAATTTGCCTCAGCCTCTTTCTTCCTACAATAGACACCACAATAGAATAAATTGTCTTAGAATATGTTTAACAAAAACTCTTAACTTTATAGAAACACTTATAAGATGCAACTAATCTTTTATTTGAAAGTAACTTCATGCGAACAAATAAAGATCAAGGGTTTTCTTTCAGCAAGGATTCCTGTCATCAAAACTCAAAAGTCAAAACACCTAAAACCCTACTAGATGAAAAGGCATGAATTATAATTGCAACAAGGATCAAAGTAATAAGAAAGTACCAAATGAATAAAAGATGACGCTACATTTCTCGACAGAGAAAGGGAACCAACCGACCTGAAATCAGACAAACCATTGGATGAGTAATATTCTTATATATTTAGCTTGATGATTCTATCCAACAGCTTATCACTAGTGGTTTCTCATTGGATCATAACTATTTTTTCTGATATTTCTGGAGGGTTTTCTATCATTTAATACCACAAACCCCTCAAAAATTTCTCATCAAGATGAACAGAAAAAAAAAACCATCTCAATTGAGCTTCAAAGAGCAATCACAAAAGCAAATGACAGTTCAGTATTCTTCAAACCAAAGTCCCAAACCCTCTCTCCAAATCTCAAGCCTACTAAAATAAAATCAAAACCGAGTAAAATAAAAATGATACAAAACCTGAAAACTAATAGAACCCCATTTCCAGAGAGACGTGAAAGTGACCCATTGCCCAACTAAGAGAAAGACACAAGACCCAGTTAGGATTTCTTAAAAATCCTCTGAAGTTATCTCTTTCACCTATTGGAATGATATGGGTATCACAGTAATAGGATATTTGATATTATCACTATGTCTATCATCCACATTCCAGATGATGAGCTAGAATCATATACAACATCTAAAGTAACAACATATTCAGATTTAGATTACAACACGAACACAATGTCAGGCATTATACACATCACTTCATCGACCGATCATATCTAGATCTTCATAATAGCCTTTTAATACTATACATACACAATTACTAGTATGCTGTGGGGACTATCTTTTGATTTAATTTTCATATAAGTATCTCCCTTAAGTCTGACTAGAACCATATTAGTTAGCCAGACCACTTTTCCATGATTTTACTATTCTTAGGGTTGATATGATAGTTTAGTACACCACAGGGGCAATACATAGTAATCAGAAATTTCAATACCAATGTTCTTCAAAAATAGGGTAATGAATGCCCCTTTTGGGGCCTAGATTTCTAGGCCTAAATGTACCCAGATCCAATTGGGACCAACCCCACCTGGGTCGCCCATGGGTGTGCTTCCCAAGGGCAGCACCCATCTTTCAGATTTTTATGCACCTCTCTTCTAGAAGAGTTTCTAAAACCCACTACAAAGATTAGATACAAAAATGCAAATATGTTTTTTTTCATATAAACCTTAACAAGAATAGGTTAGCATTTTCCTTGTTTATTCCACAATGCCTTGACTCCATTTTCTAGATACACAAGTTGCCCTAAAATCAGGAAAAAGATGAAGCCACAAAGGAAATAGAAAGAGACCATCAACCATAACCTTTGGATGCCATTTTAATAACCTTTGGATGTCATTTTATTTTACTAGACTCCAATTAAAATCCACACCACAGCAAACGATATGGCCACAAACCGTACACATCGCCATGACATATCACTTTTTTTTTGGTAAATTGACTTGCAAGTTGCAACCCACAACCTCATGGTTGCAACAATGAGCACCTTCCAACTATGTTTTGCAGCATTCTATTTAGTAATTGAGAAGGCCTAGAAAAATTTTGAGAAATGTAAGTGGTTTCTAGAAGAAATGAGTTTCAGTCTGGGATACACTAGGTTATGCCGAATACAGATGAGGAACTTCTTACATCATTATGGTTTGGCTATCATTTGTTTTGAGGAGAATATGACTTTGATTCCACAGATCTCTAATAAAATATACTTTCTTCTTGCCATAAGAGTTCAGGTTCTTCCTTAGTTATGGTTGACACGTCATCAACATAAATCTCCGATAAATATCAACAATTTGCAGTGCATGGCAGAAAGGAGACCTCTTAACTTTGACGCGGTTGCACAAAAGGAGACTGGAAGGTCTATATAAAAAATATCAGCAAAATTCCGTGCTTCATTTGCAGCAGTCTTTGGACAAATGCCTAGAAAATCTAAAAGCAAAGAACTTTCACGTTACCTCAAAAGCACGAGATATATTCAGGCTTCATTCAGTAGTACCTCATCTCATGCACATAACACACACAGCCCTCAACACCACTCACCATCTCATTAACTTTGAAAAAGCACTATAGGCTCACCTAGTTGTACACAAAATAACTTCCCTACATAGAATTACTTCTTTCTCTTTTTTTTTTTTGTGTGAATGGGTGGGGTTGTGGGGTTGTAAATGTCCTCTGATTTCTTATTTTTGTATTTTCCCTTCCTTATAGTGTTTGCAGATTTAGGTGTCCACTAACAAAGATTATGATATTATCACATCAGATAAAAAGAATCACCTGAAAAAAAAATAGAGAAACAAGGGGGAAGCAAGAAAACCAACAATATCACTAGCTTCCCCAGGAACAAGATGGGAGAGTATAATGGTGAAAATCAGTAACAATTAAGGCACAACAGGCTAACAACAGTAGTCTAAGCAAATCATAAATCTCAAGGCACATGGTCAAAAGGAATCACAATTCACACAAGCTCCAATTTCAATTTCTTAAAACACAAACAATTTTATGCACAAAAAAAATCCACATAAGATTCAGTTTCTACAGACCAAATCTTCTTCCATCCACGAAAATTCTACATGAATAATATCGAGGATCAACAAACAAGTGTCTAAAATCGTTAGTTTCCTCCATAGATAAAGGGAAAAACAAAGAAATCATTGATTCCCAGCAATAAATCATCTAAAAGTAAAAGGTAAGAGGGAAAAATCAATAAATCTTATAGGCAACAGCAGCAGAGCTGGATCGGATTGAGAGGGACGTGTTCCTGATATTTGGATAGGAAGATGAAGAGAAAAAGAAAGGTGGATGATATCACTGAACAAAGAAAAACCATTCTATCTCAGAAATCACTCCTAATATTCTATAAAAAAAAAACTTATCGCAAAAACAAAGGAGAAGGAACGAAGGAAGGCAGTAAAATCGATTGTGATCGGTAAATGCAGGATAGCAATTGAATACCTACCTTCTGCTTCAAGGAGAAAAGATCCCACTCTGAAATCGAACCGTCGGTGTTGGATTAGAATAGATGGCCAGATGGGTTGGATTTGGAGCAGGGCAATCTTTTCGAGAGGGGGCGAGCTGCGACGCGTCGACGCTGGTGGAGTAAATCAAACGCACTAGAACGACGGAGCCAGGATATACGAGCCAGATCTCAAGGGGGCCATCTCTTCGAGTGGCGGCGAGCTGCGACGCGTCGACGTTGGTGGAGGGAATCAAATGCACCAGAACGGGATGAACCCCAAACACTAATGCAATAGAGAAAGAGAGTCGTAGGGAGGTAATGCAGTTGACTTGATGATGAAGAAATAGAGAGATGCACTTGGAGCGGCCGCTGGAAATGGAAAGGGGGATGGCAGAGCTTCAAACACGATTTAGAGCAAGAGGGGGAGCTGGAAATGGTTATGGCCCATGGGCGTGATGGACCGCGCGTTCGATGCTTGGTGCTACCGAGGTCGGCGGACGTGGGAGTCCGTTGGGTACGACCCTTTCGCGCCTGGGGGCAGAAAGTGGGTATCAACATTTTTTGTGTGGGTGTGCCAGATTTTCTATTTTACTTGGAATTGCAAGTGGTGATCCGAAGATCGACCTTCGCAAGTAAAAAGGAAATCAACTTCTTTCAAGTTTTCCATTGCACATATATTTAAGAAAAGAGACATTTTTCTTGATTTGCCGTGAAAGGCGATTTTTTGGCATTTATAGCCGATTTTGGTGTTTATAGCCGATTTACAGTTCTTATCAATAATGAAAGACAAGAGTTGTGATTTTTATCTCTTTTGGAAAAATACAAACTACAATAAAAAGCAAGAAAAATGAGGATCTAACTTCTCAGGAGATTGTGGGGGACTCGTTTAGATTGACGGTCGCAAGCCATGTGGGGACTTCGCCATCATCCATGCAGATGAGAACAGAGGATGCTCTTGATTCGCTTGGCTTGGCTATAACCTCATATTTTTAGAGGACAAAGACCAAGAGGAGGTCCTATGTCCAATAAAAAGCTAAGTAGACGGGCTGAAAAGCCACGTCTAAGCCATTGGAGGCAGAAGGAGAAGGCAAAGACCTTGGGGGGGGGGACCCCCAAGGGACTTTTATCACCTTGTAGTGGTGGTCGGTGCAGAACTTCGCAGAGTTTTCTCTTTCTTTCTCTTAGATTTCTGATGCCTTTTTCTGTCTGGATTTTCGGATTTCCCGACGTCTCTCTGGAATGCTTGGGGTGCTCTCCTATTAATAGGCTCTTGGTTTCCATTTAGGAGGATTTATGGGCTTTTATTGTCATTAAGCCGCATAATGGGAGGGGTTACACGTTTTAATTCTTTTACTTTGTAACTCCTTTTTCTTGGCTTCTGATTGGCCGGTGGAGATTGAGGGCATTTAATTGCCTTTAATCGCCATGATGGGAGGAGTTTCATGGTTTAAATGTCATGAATCTCTTGACTTATAACTCCCATTTGCTTGCATCTGATTGGGCCGTCCAAAGAAATAAATTAATGACTGCAATAAAGCTAGTCAATTAATCGCATTAAGTGGTCGCCGAGCAGTTGAAGAGTCGCGGGCCCTGCCGCGTCTTTTGGGATTCTTCTGGCGATGATTATTGATGGATGTTCATGTAGATCGACATCAGATGACCATGTAACTTCAGGTATTGGTTACCAACAGCGGGTCGGTGCCATCTGTCCTGTCGATTTCTAGATCGGTCGGGTAGAAAGCACACTTTTTTGGTTGACCGGTTGGCGATCAATGTTGATTTTGATACTCTTGATGATTGACCCGTGATTTTGACGGATGTTGAAGGATTTGGTGTCTCAAAAGTATGAATTTTGGAAAATTCCAGAAGCCGGAAGCTTCAAATCGCGAAAAACGATGAAAAACGGGCCTTCCGTGGTCCACCCGGCGATCCCGGGCTCCATGGTCGCCGGCGACCCTAGGGGGGATTTCCCCCCTTTTTTCCCGTTTTGCGGCCGTTTTTGATGTTTTTGGATTCTTTTTTCTTCTGTATTTTTTCTTGATATTTTTTATCATTTATTAGCCTGATTTCCCTGTAGAAAACTTGATGAGAATCCTTGCATTTTGGATTGCAAAATTTCCAATTTTCCGAGAAAGCCGAAGACTTTGTCAAGTAGAGCTGCCGATTTTCCGTCAGAGGCTAAAACTGGGTCAAACGATGTCAGAATGACCTGAAATTTAAGGTGAAGCCTCCTGAGCAATAAATAAGACCAACCATAGGTTTTTGTTTGAGTTTTGAAGCCGTTTGGGGTCCTATCGCCAGTAGACTTGTTTTTATCGCGATGAAGATATCGTGGATTGATGTGCGGTCAACCGATGTCCGATTGACTTGAAATTTGACAGGAAACTTATTGGAGTCATTTTAAGATGATCCATAGGCTCTGACTTGGAAACCATGGTCCCAGGGAGATTCACCGCCGAGAGGCTTGATTTGATTTTCAAGCGTCAAAGTCTGGTCAAATGTTGTCGAAATGACCTGAAATTTGACGTGTAGCCCTTTGTAAGCATTTTGAAGCCGTCCATGTGCTCTTTCTGATGAGTGATGGCCTCGGTGGTTCTCGCCGTCGAGAGGCTTGATTTAGCTGTTCGAGGGTTGATGGAGGGTCAAACGTTATCGGTTTGACTTGGAACTTGACGTGGAGCCTTTTGGATGTATATTGATACCATCCAGAGGCTCTGATCGAAGATTTGGTGTCTCCGATGCTGTCGCCGCCGGGAGCTCCTTTTCAGCAGCCGGAGAAGCAAAGTTAGGCCAAATGATTTTGAAATGGCCCGAAACTTCTTGTGTACTCCTCTTTTGGCTGTCTTGAAGGATCTTGCAGTTTTTGTTTGATTCTGACAAGATTTGATTTTTTGGAAGTAACATTGCCTATTTATGGCAGGCTGCAACTTCATGTAGCTTTTTGAATCTTGAAGAAGCAAAGTGACATTTTTGGTGTCAACAGGGCGCGCGGGCGCAGGAAATGGAAAAAGGATTTTTTAGGGCAGATAACATGCAGGGGCGGAGATGGTGAGAACTCACCCGAATAGGGCTGCTGAATGGGTCTGGTGTAGAGATCAGAGTAGTTCCATCCTCGGCAGCAGGGGAGAGGGAGAGGAACGGGGGAGGAAGAAGAGAAAAGAGGGAGAGAGAGAACCGAGGGAGAGAGGGAGTGGTGTGCATGTGCGCAAGTGAGGGGAGACAGGGGAGGATGAAGAAGAGAGGAAGGGAGGGAGGAAAGCAGACAGAGAGGAAACAGAGAAATAGGGAACGAGGGAGAGAGAGAACAAAGAAGAAAGAGAAAGGAGAGGGGGAATGGCGCGCGGTATGTGCGGAGTGCAGGAAGAGGGAGAGGTGTACTTGGTGCAGGGGAGGCGTCCGGCGGGGCGAGGCGGAAGATGATTGCTCTGCTGGCGTCCAGGGGCTCCTTCGCGCGCTTGGCAGTGCTGGCGATGAGAGGGTCATGCGCCTGGGAGAGGTCTGGAGAGGGAGGGAGAGATAGAAAGGGATGAGAGGAGATGGGTTCTGGAGATGACAGGACGACAATGGAGATGAGATGAGAGGAGGGAAAGAAAGAAATGAGTGAGGGATAAGCGGGAAAAGGGGAGGGCAGAGTGCGGGAGGGAAAAAAAGTGGGAAGGGAAAAGGAGACTTGGGGCTTTAAGCGGTTGCCCGCAATTAGATATGGCGGCAAAACAAAAACGCTGGAAATAATTAAATAGCTTTTGTGTCTAATTATATCGCCGCAATAGTAACTAAAATCGCTGTGAAAAATGGAATGGTCACATAAATCTCGTGACTTTGCAACGGTATATATTTTGCCGCAAAAAAATACCTTTAACAGCGATTTCTTTTCCGGCGTTTATTAAATCGCCGCAAAAGCCCTTTTTTCTTGTAGTGAGAACTCTTTTAGAGTCATTTATTATTGTTTACACTCATCACTATGGTGTAAGTCTCGGGATAAGGCTTAGGTAGTAGTGACCACACACTTTCACAGCACGCACCGTTCGGCTAGCCAGTTGCATGGCGGCCTAGCCCGGCCCGGCTCGCATATGAGCTTGCGTTTTTTTATGTCTCAATTGGGTTGGGTTTGTGTCGACCTTGAATTGACCCGGATTTGCAAAGCCCACCGTTAGAGACAGCTTTTCCACTGCTCTTTATGGCGGAATAATGGTATTTCATTGGAGATAGCCATTGGTATTCGTTGCGCAAGAGTTATTGCATGGGGGTGACCATTGTGCACTCTTAAATGGATGTATCCGTTGGAAATTAATTCCCCAACGGATCTCTTCCCCAAAAAGCCCTATAAAAGGGACGTTCGGGTTAAAGCTTTCTTCAACCAAGGATCAAATCCTCCTTTCTCTCTGAACTCTCTTATCTCCCTTCTGAAAGTTCGAGATCCTAACCCTAGAGGGGGGTGAATAGGGTGAGCTACTACTTAGTGACCAATTATGACAAATTTTAATTTATTTAAATTAACTAGTCACAAGTGCTGATTAAGAAACTAAATGTGGAAGCTTATAAAGACAATCATCAGAAAGCATGCACCATCACACAATGATTTATAGTGGTTCAGCCTCAATGCCTACATCCATTACCGGCTTGTGATCCTACACCCCACCAGATTTTCACTATCTATGCTTTTCAATAGGCTAAGCAATAACCTCTAACAACGTGCTTTTCTAGGCTAAGCAATAACCTTACAATGTGCTTTTCTAGGCTAAGCAATAACCTTTACACTATGTTTTTCTTAGGCTAAGCAATAACCTTTACACAATGCTTTTCTAAGGCTAAGCAATAACCTTTACAAGTAAAAGATTTACTCTCAAAGTAGTGTCTACACAAACACTAGAAGAGATACAATTTAAGCTCAATATAATTGCCTCTAAATTAGGCGGTTATGAAAGTGTAAAACAAACTCACACAAACACTATATGAATGCAAAGATGAATGCTCATGATGTGAGTGAGTGAGAACTTCAATCAAGTTTAAAAAGTAAGCTCAATCAATTTATGGTTAAAGCATTTAAAAGTTTAAGGCACATAAAAAGATTTGATTGAAGTGAAATGCTAATCACATGTATAAATACGAAAATCAAAGGCTCACAAGTTGTTTGAAACTATTTAATTCTACATGTGATGCATGTGCAATGTTGTTTTAAAAAACAAACTAGTTTAACTAAGGTTCTAAAGTTATTGAAAACAACAAAATGATTCAACCAAGTAAATTAATCATGTTGTAGAAGAAAAACAAAGGTTTTGGCGAAGCATGATTAATGAAGTTTTTAAAACAAACTTGGTTTAAAACAAGGTGAAGAAACCAACACAATTTAGATCAAGGAATGAATGTAATTAATAGATTCACCATATCATAGTTATCATGCTAAAAATCATTTACCAATAATTTAAACAAAGCATATAACATATGATTTAGAAAAGTAAAGCTTACGTAGACATTTAACTTCATAATTCTAAGCTTTAGCTTTCCAAATGACCCATTGGTCTCTCTTAGTTCATTTCTTTTTCTCTTGTCTCCAAACACCTAAAAAATGGCTTAAGAGTTCCACACTTTGGCAAAGGAATGAGCTTCATTTTATACCCAAAAAGTGCCCAACGGCTAGTCCCCGGTCGATCTGGACCCTTGCCCGGTCGACCGGGTACTCAACGGTAAAAAATATGACCGTTTGAGAAAGTGCTTTTAGCGGGGGCCAGAAACCGCCGGTAAAAGTGGTTTGGCTGCCCGTAAAAGTCCAGTTTTCTCAAAATGTATATTTCAAAGAGATTTTCTTGGGGGGACTTTGGGTCATGGAATCAAGCTTGGAAACATGATTTGAAACAATCTAAGAGTTTTAACAATATGAAACCTAAAATGCGAAAGATGATTTGAAACTTTTTTAAAACCATAGGCATGCTTGATTCAAAACTTCTTTTAAAAAATAAATGCATCCAATGTTTAAAATCAAAATATGCATGAAACATATGTTTTGAAAGATTTAAAACAATGCATGTGAAAATCAAGATTTCAAGATTTTTTAAATCAATGCATGTGTGAAAACTCGAATGATGCTAAAATGATAATGCATCCATCAAATTGCAAAACACAAAATCCCTAACAATATCCCCCTTTGCAATTTGATGGCAACTTACTAAACACCGAATTTACACACTAAGTCTTTCGCTCCCCCTAAGCCAGACAAGTCTTGAATTCTCTTGGATGCTTCCTTAGCTTGGGCTCTAGCCCTTTTTCTTCATTCTTCTTGACGCTTGGAGCTTGATCATTCTTCAAGCTTCCATTTTAGCTTTCTTTCATTAGCCAAGCATCTTCTTTAACTCTCAAGCATTCTCTTCTTTCAACTCTTCCTCTTTGACCATGCACTCTCTCCCTTTGGCAAGATATGCATTCTCTCCCCCGGTGGAAGATAATACAATATCTCCCCTTAGACAACTTGGACATTCTCTCCCTCTTTGACATTAAATTGCAAAGGTACCTACACACATAAAATAAGGAAATTACCTTTTAGTAGCACCTGTTAACAAAAGAAATAAAAAATGAAATGCATAACATGGTATCATGTATGGTTAGAAATCTCTAAGGGTGAAAAGCCAATACAAGGGTGAATTTGATCAAAGCTAATGCTTCCTATGAATGTTTATACCCCCCCCCCCCCCCCCTCCCCCCTCAATCCATTCTCTCCTTTTGTCAACTTGTTGACAAAGATTTAACTATGTGAAGCAAGAAGTAGATGGTTTTACCAATTGAGGGTTAACTTCAAGGGAAGGATTCGATACTTTTTAACTATTTTCACGTCCCCCGAACCCGATTATAGAATAAACCGGATCCGGAGAGTGCAATTTAAGACTAATTAAAATTTTATCCTTTAAGCCCACGGATCGTAAGTTCGCGGTGAGGATATAATATCTCAAGCCTCATGTAGTACCATAATGTAGAGCTCATACAACTCTAGGCATATGGAATATCAAGCAATGAATAATAATTCTCATTACACATTAAAGTTGTAAGAAAGATATGAACAAAACTAACCAAGGAGTTAAGATAATTATTACATTGGCCAACCCAATAAACAAGGCCAATAAAGAAACTGAAGTCAATAAAGTTAAAGGTTCAACGAGAGATAAAGAGAATAAATAAAATCTAGTGGATTGCATATGTATTCAGTTATACCATATGTAATACACGAATACCTAGACAACCCATTGAATTCACACTAAGCCACGTGTTTCGATTTCAATTACCATTAATGGTCAAGTGAGAGTAGGTTCATGGGTTCCAACATCTAGGGCCCAATCCTAGGTTAATAGTCTATTTTCTAAAAAAATTGATCAGGATCATTAATCCAAGCATTTACATCACTTTTCGACCACTGATCGTGATGAAACCAGAACCATTGGATTCTACGTCTCAAGAACTTTCCAACGGTATATTATACGTAGAAATCCAACAGGCGGATTAAAAGTTATGGGCATTCCAAAATGGTCCGTTTTAGTCCCTACGAGTTCCCACTGTTCGGACGCCCGGAACCTAACGTCCGGACGCCCGAAAGTTGTATGGGCACCCTACCTTCTGGCATCCGGACGCCCGAACCAGACGCCATGTCACGCCCCCGGACCGAGGTCCCGCTAAACGAGGCCTTAATCCGGGGACGCGGCGAGGCGGGCCGGAAAATTCCGCCCGCACCCGCTAGTTTCCCACAGGTTTCCGCGGTAAGGATTCACGAAATCCGATCAAATAGTGATGTATAAGGATCACTTTCATACAAACAAATTACGCGGAAGCTTTGTAGCAAACATAAAAGTCTCATATACAGGTATAAATTGAGAACGCACGAGACTAGCATCAAAAGAGAAACATTTACTGTGGGCCAAAGTTAGTTAGAGTTGATACAAAAGTAAAGTTAAGCATTAATTACAAACTTTTCCCCCAAAAGAACATAAGCCAACAATGGCCATAACAAAAACCCAAAATGTATAATATGAAATCCCCAAAATGTGGTCGCAGCTCCAAGACAACCCGACGTCTAATTGACATCATCGGGCTGCCACTCGCCCTCCGCTGGAACTATGGGTTCCGCCTCGAAGTGCGCCTCAACCGCGAGGGGCTCGACATCTGACACCAAACAAAAGAGAGTCAGACACGACGGTCTGGCAAGCAATTACAACAATAATAAGATGAAAGTAAAACAGAACATGATAAGAAAGAGCTACGATGAAATCACGGTTAATATCAATGTCGAAGTAAAGATAAAATAAACATCTCGATGGTTTGCAAATCTAATATCATGATGAGTAACATAAATAAATGCCATGAGATGAATATCAATGCATAAAAACAATGGCGACCCACATAAAGCTATATTCTCCTGTTACCGAAGTAACCGGAGCAAACAAACCGAAGCCACTAAACGTGGGACGGAACGACATAGTCGTTATCAGACAGAACCGTAGCCACTAAACGTGGGAACGGGTAATTACCGTTGCCATGGTCGGTACAAACGGAATCCAAACTGCAGCTGGCAAACAAAATAAAGACCCCAAGCCGGATGATCAGTCCGACAAGGTGACCTAAGCCTAGTGGTGCCATTTTAGTGAAAATCCGAAACCTCGAAGAAATGCAAATTCCATTTATAAGATACATTTCCAAAGTTGATAGAAAACTACTCCGAACAAATGCATATAGGCGAAGCCACGCAAAACAAGTGAGTAGCATCATCATTCCAAAAATACGGGGGTTACCCATTTCAAAACATGAAAGAATTGGAGAAAGAACCAAAACAAAAGTCTTTTTATACAAAAGAATGAAGGATGGTCCGGTCGACTAAGCGAGTAGTCTCAATATACATTTAATCCCCTTATTGTCATTAAAGAAAGTCATTTGGTGCCACTGAAGATCGTTGACAATCACAATGGATTAAATGTACACTTAGACTCAAGGGTTTTCCTAAGTGGTATTAGTCCTAGTCCAAGACACATTTCTCCATGAATTCTAGGCTTGAAAGGGGTGAATGGGCTTCACTTATAGGAGAGGGTTTAGTGCTGAATTGAGCTTGGACATAGGCCCGAAGTGGGCTTGAAATTATATAGAATAAGTCTTCATTAGAAGTGGGTTTAAATCCCTTTTAATCAGGCCCACAGCTGGCCTTATTCAAGCCCAACAGTCCATGGGAAACAAGCCCAAACATTCCCTAACAGAGCCCACAATTCATGTCATACACAGCCCAACCATAAGACCCAAAGGCAGCCCAAGAATTGGCCTTAAAACAGGCCCAAAGAACACCTAAGAAGTGGGCTTACCAAACCTTCAGTTGGGCCATCAATCTATTCTAAAAAGGACCCTGAATCAGGCCCAAAACCCGAGCCCAGACTGAGCTGGGCTCGCTCGAGCGGACCCAGACAGTAGCTGGGTCGCTCGAGCGGCCCAGTGGGTCGCTCGAGCGGACCCAGACAGAACCTGGTCCGCTCGAGCGACCCACTGGGTCGCTCGAGCGGACTGGGCCTGCCCAGTCCAGCCCGAGTGCAGGAATTCCATTTTTTTTGTGTTTTTTCTTCCTTCTTTCTTTGATCATTTCAATTCCTCCTTCCATACATAATTTCTACAACAATCTTGGGCCTCTTCTCATCCTCTACAAGCCATTAAACCATCTAATTAACATAATCACCACACTTTTAAATGAAATCAAACTTCTTCTCCATCCCTTAGAATACCCATTTGTACACATGAAACAAACTTTGCAAGAAACCCAAAATAGAGTAAGCTTCCAATGCATAGTAGAGCATTAACATAACTTAAGACAACCATTTAGATGGTTCATTAAATCAAAACAAACCATAACTAGAGAGATTAACATAAAAGGAAAGAAATCAAGAAATAAAACCAAATGAGGGAAACATCACATTAGTGTTGAAATATACTTGCCTTAAGCCAAGATGAACTCAAAAAAATCACCCTTAAACCACTCCTTAGAGCTTCAAGCTCCAAATCTACAAAAACCCTAAAAATTTCCCAAGAAACCCTAAAACATCAACATTTGTGAAACCTCAAAGAAAACCTTAGCAAAAGGGATTAAAATGCTCCAAATGGAGAGGAAAGCAAAGATCTTGGGTTGGGAAAACTATTGCTCACCCTGAGGGACCCTAACAAAGAAGAAAAGCTTGAATGGAGGGCTTCTCCTAGCTCAAACTCCTCAAGAAAGGTATCCCTAGGAAGCTTGAAGAGGGAGGAAGAGATTGGGGAGATCAATCCTCTAAGCAAACCTCACCAAGTGAGAGTTCCAGATGAGAGAGAGTGAGAAGGGAGAAGAGAAAAGGAACCCTAGCCAAAGACTTGTTGGAATCGAATGAAGAAGAAGAGAGAAAAGCTCTCTTCTTAAGAGACAAGCCAATGTGGGCCCCGAACTTCACAAGCCTAAAAATGGTACTTGCGGGCCCGAACGGAAACGACGAAGAAGACGAAAATGATCGGCGAAATTTCTACTTTCCAAAAAGTATATTTTTGGAAATTTCTGGAATTTTCGAAATTTGGGTACAGGTTTTGTGTGAAATGTCTGTTTTGCCCTTTTTCTCGAAAAACGCGATTTCTGATCATAAAATCAAGTTGGCCAAAACATGAAAGTTGACGATCTAGATGAAATACATCAAAATACACATAAATGAGGATTTTACAAGCATCAAGAACAAATTCAACAATCCCACACATAAATCCACGGGCGCCCCGGCCCGCGTCAAACTTAAGTCAAAGGCTAATCAAAGCTCTCAAAGCTAAACAAACAACCTAATCTAGCTTAACAAAATAAGCTAATCGCCCCTAATCCCACTTATCCACTAATCACGGTTAAAACGTGATTAAATATTCAAACCTGGGTCGGGGTCTGACATCCTCCACCCCTAAGAATCACATTTGGTCCTCCAAATGATCACTAACCTCTGGGAATAGCTGAGGATACTTCTTTTGAACTTGCTCACGAAGCTCCCAAGTAGCTTCTTCTGGTCCATGGTTCTCCCAACGGATCTTTACCCACTGAATTGTCCTATTCCTCAGTTCTTGCTCTTTGGTGTCAATAATCTCTGCCGGTTTTTCAATGTATGTGGCATCCTCTCTGACATCTAACGGCTCATGTTGTAGCACGTGCGATGGGTCTGAAACATACTTCCTTAGCATTGACACGTGAAATACGTTATGCACGCCCGACAGTTCTTGAGGCAAAGCTAATCTGTACGCCACTTCCCCGATCCGACTCAAGATCTCATACGGTCCAATGAATCTCTTAGACAATTTGCCTTTCTGCCCAAATCTCAATGTCCCTCTGACCGGAGATACCTTCAAGAATACCTTGTCTCCAACTTGGAATTGGAGATCCTTTCTTCGAACATCGGCATAGCTCTTCTGTCGGCTCCTCGCAATCTTCAATCTCTCATGGATAATTCTGACTTTATCGCTTGTTTCCTCAACTAAAGATGGACCATGAAAACTGCGTTCTCCGACTTCTTCCCAACATACGGGGGTTCTACACTTCCTGCCATAAAGCGCTTCAAAAGGGGCCATTCCTATGCTGGAATGGTAACTATTGTTATAGGCAAATTCGCAAAGCGGTAGATTCTCGTCCCACTGATTCTTGAAATCCAGGACACAAGCCCTAAGCATGTCCTCGAGAGTCTGAATAGTCCTTTCCGACTGGCCATCCGTCTGCGGGTGGTACGCTGTACTGAATTGAAGCTTCGTCCCCATCGATTCATGCAAAGTCTTCCAAAACCTCGAAACAAATCTACTATCCCTATCTGAAGTGATGGAAACCGGCTGACCATGACGACTAACAATCTCTTTCACAAAAGCCTGCGCTAACGCCAACATGTGCATCTTCTTACCGGTCTTCAAAGGAATAAAGTGCGCTGACTTCGTTAGCCGATCCACTATGATCCAAATGGCATTGTTCCCCTTGCTCGTATTCGGTAAACCTGATACAAAATCCATTGTCAGGTGCTCCCATTTCCACTCTGGGATTTCTAACGGTTGCAAAAGACCAGGTGGTTTCTGATGTTCTGCCTTCACTAATTGACAAGTCATGCACCTAGACACAAAGGCTGCTATCTCTCTCTTCATATTGTTCCACCAAAAACGACTCTTCAAATTTTGATACATCTTCGTACTCCCTGGATGCACTGAATACCTCGTATTATGAGCCTCTACCATAATGTCATCTTTCAAGTTGTCCACTTTAGGAACGCAAAGTCTGCCACGGAAGTACAAAACTCCATCCAACATCTGAAAATCTGGCCTTTCCGAGATATGCTCTACAATTTTAACCAAGTCTGGATCTTGCATCTGACTATCCTTAATTTTCTGAATAAAAACTGGCTCGGACACTGTCATATTCGCCAACACAACTCCTTCTCTCAAAGGTTCGAACTCTACTCCCAAATCCTCAAATTGCTGAAAATTGTAAAACCCATGCATACTAGCCAAACAAACTGATTTCCTGCTCAACGCATCTGCCACTACGTTCACTTTCCCCGGATGATAGATAATCGGAAAATCGTAGTCCTTGATGAACTCCATCCACCTTCTCTGCCTCATATTCAATTCCTTCTGAGAGAATAAGTACTGGAGACTACGGTGATCCGAATGCACTTCAAATCTTTCTCCGTACAAGTAGTGTCTCCACATCTTCAACGCGAAAACTATGGCTGCTAACTCCAAATCGTGCGTTGCGTACTTCTTTTCATGTTCCTTCAATTGCCTCGAGCCATATGCAATCACATTTCCATTTTGCATCAACACACAACCGAGTCCAACTCCTGAAGCATCTGTATAGATGACGAAACCACCACTCCCCGAAGGTAAAGTGAGAACAGGCGCTGAAGTTAACCTCTTCTTCAACTCTTCAAAACTAGCTTCACATTTCTCCGACCATACAAACGGCACATTCTTCCGAGTTAACTTAGTCAACGGTGCTGCGATAGACGAAAAGCCTTGAACAAATCTCCTATAATAACCTGCCAAACCCAGAAAACTCCTAATCTCTGTCACATTTTTCGGTCTCTCCCAATCGATAACTGCTTCAATCTTTGATGGGTCAACTGCTAGCCCTTCTTCAGAAATAATGTGACCCAGAAAAGAGACTTGCTCTAGCCAAAACTCACACTTCCCAAGCTTCGCACACAACTGGTTATCTCTTAACAACTGCAAAGAAGTCCTCAAATGCTGCTCATGATCTTCTCTTGACTTGGAATACACTAGGATATCATCAATGAAAACAACGGTGAACTGATCTAGGTGGGGTGCAAAAATCTTGTTCATGAGAGCCATAAATACCGCTGGAGCATTCGTCAGTCCAAAGGGCATCACCAAAAACTCGTAGTGCCCATA
This sequence comes from Litsea cubeba, assembly GCA_012931725.1. Lineage (NCBI taxonomy): Eukaryota > Viridiplantae > Streptophyta > Magnoliopsida > Laurales > Lauraceae > Litsea > Litsea cubeba. The sequence goes on from CM022945.1 coordinate 149,990,331, forward strand.
TCTAGTTCGGAAAGCTGTCTTCGGGATGTCTGATTCTCTAACCCTCAACTGATGATATCCGGACCTCAAATCTATCTTCGAGAAAAACTTTGCACCTTGCAACTGATCAAACAATTCGTCTATCCTAGGCAAAGGGTACTTATTCTTGATGGTCACTTGATTCAACTTCCTATAGTCTATACACATCCTCAAACTTCCATCTTTCTTCTTGACAAAAAGCACTGGAGCTCCCCATGGGGAAACACTTGGCCTAACAAAGCCTTACCTAGCAACTCTTGCAATTGCAACTTCAATTCACCTAACTCCGCTGGAGCCATCCTATAAGGAGCAATGGAAATTGGAGCAGTTCATGGCACCAACTCTATTGTAAACTCAACTTCTCTGACAGGTGGTAACCCTGGAATCTCTTCTGGAAAAACATCGGGAAACTCACACACTATTGGGATATTCTCCACCCCTAGGGACTGTTCGTCCTTGGAAACGAAAGCAATAAATCCCTCACAACCTGACCTTAACAACTTAGCTGCCGAAAGAGCTGAAATAAACCTAACTGGAGAAATCCTTTTCTCTCCCTGAAACTTCACCCCGGAGGACGACTCATCCAACCTAAACACGATGGTCTTGCTATAACAATCCATGGAGGCATGATGACCCGCTAGCCAATCCATGCCTAGAATGACATCGAAGTCATGCATCACTAAAGTAATAAGGTCTGCAGGGAAAATGACTTCTCCTATCTTCACTGAACAACCCGGATAAAAAGTACTACACACCACTTGCTTCCCTACCGGAGTAGTAACAGTCAAGACAAACTCTAACTCCCTAACAGGAACACTAATCTTCTTAGCAAACACAAGGGATAAGAAAGAATGGGTAGATCCCGGGTCAAACAACACTTTAGCTTCAACATCGCAAATTAGAAGTTTACCTTCCACAACATCACCTGCCGCTTCTGCATCCACTTGATTGATATGATTGAGACGGCCTTGCTGACGCGGTCTATTCTGATTCTGATTGGGTCTCGCAAGCTGCATATTCCTATTCTGCTGCTGTGGACGGGCATTCTGGTTCTGAGGCTGTTGACGGGGCTGCTGATTCTGCTGCTGCCTTGGTGGATTCTGAACTGCTTGCTGATTTTGCTGAGGGGCTTGCCTAGGCGGCTGCTGAGGTGCCCTGTTGCCCTGGTTCCTATTGTTTGGGCAATCCTTCACTTGGTGGTCTGAGCTACCACACTTGAAACACGCCCCTGAAAGGCGATAACACTGCTGCGAAGAATGATTCTTGCCACAATGTTCACACCCACCTTGAGTTGGAGCATTCTGAGGTTTCTTTTGCTTCTTTCCTTGGTAAGATTTCTGCCCACTCTGAAACTGCTGCCTCTTCCTCTGGTTGTCCTTGATAATCTGATTGTTTATATCCTCAAACCTGTAGGCCCTCTTGATAGCTTCTTGAAAGGTGGTCGGTGGTACCACACCCAAAGCATCTCTCAAAATAATGGGGTTGAGCCCATCCATAAACTTAGTAATCTTTTTCTCCTCGGTGTCCACCAACTCTGGAGCATAGCGAGATAACTTCTCAAACTTCGTAAGATATTCCAAAACAGTCATATCTTCTTGCTTAAGCAACTGGAACTCTGCTGCCTTCTGCTTCTTGATATGTGCTGGGACATATTTCTCACTAAACTGCTGCTTGAAAGTGGCCCACGCAATCCCATCTGCAATATTCTGATAGCCTTCCTTGACAGTCTTCCACCAAATGTCTGCCAACCCAGTAAACATAGACGCTGCCAAGTGAACCCGCTGTCTGCCTGTACATACAAAGATGTCGAAGATGTTCTCGGTATGAGCCAACCAGTCATCTGCTGCCAAGGGTTCCTCCTGACCCGTAAACTCTTTAGGACCCCTTTTTCTAAACTTCTCAAACAGGATATTAGGGTCTCTGTCCCTATGCTGCACTGGTTCCACATTAGCTACTGGTTCTGGCCTTCTACCCAACACTTCAAGTAGTTGCCTTTGCACTTGAGTCAGTTCCTCATCCTTCTTGGCCATTTGTTCTTGGAATCGAGCTTGATTATCATTGGCTCGCTGCTGTTGTTCAACTAACATTTGCATGAGTTGTTGGAATTGACCCGTTACCGGGTTTTCAATCTCGCTGTCATGATTGCTACCTGTTGCATTCGCATTTGCCGGAGGTCGACGTGGAGGCATATTGCTGCAAAACAACTTGTTAGTACAATAAGATATAATAATCAAGCGTTCCCAATCCCAAATCGATGCTAACTAACGGTAATGCTAACGAATCCTTGCCACGTCCTTATGTTTCTAATCCAATTTTAATTGCCTCAAATATTTCTCGCTCTGATACCAAGCCTGTCACGCCCCCGGACCGAGGTCCCGCTAAACGAGGCCTTAATCCGGGACGCGGCGAGGCGGGCCGGAAAATTCCGCCCGCACCCGCTAGTTTCCCACAGGTTTCCGCGGTAAGGATTCACGAAATCCGATCAAATAGTGATGTATAAGGATCACTTTCATACAAACAAATTACGCGGAAGCTTTGTAGCAAACATAAAAGTCTCATATACAGGTATAAATTGAGAACGCACGAGACTAGCATCAAAAGAGAAACATTTACTGTGGGCCAAAGTTAGTTAGAGTTGATACAAAAGTAAAGTTAAGCATTAATTACAAACTTTTCCCCAAAAGAACATAAGCCAACAATGGCCATAACAAAAACCCAAAATGTATAATATGAAATCCCCAAAATGTGGTCGCAGCTCCAAGACAACCCGACGTCTAATTGACATCATCGGGCTGCCACTCGCCCTCCGCTGGAACTATGGGTTCCGCCTCGAAGTGCGCCTCAACCGCGAGGGGCTCGACATCTGACACCAAACAAAAGAGAGTCAGACACGACGGTCTGGCAAGCAATTACAACAATAATAAGATGAAAGTAAAACAGAACATGATAAGAAAGAGCTACGATGAAATCACGGTTAATATCAATGTCGAAGTAAAGATAGAATAAACATCTCGATGGTTTGCAAATCTAATATCATGATGAGTAACATAAATAAATGCCATGAGATGAATATCAATGCATAAAAACAATGGCGACCCACATAAAGCTATATTCTCCTGTTACCGAAGTAACCGGAGCAAACAAACCGAAGCCACTAAACGTGGGACGGAACGACATAGTCGTTATCAGACAGAACCGTAGCCACTAAACGTGGGAACGGGTAATTACCGTTGCCATGGTCGGTACAAACGGAATCCAAACTGCAGCTGGCAAACAAAATAAAGACCCCAAGCCGGATGATCAGTCCGACAAGGTGACCTAAGCCTAGTGGTGCCATTTTAGTGAAAATCCGAAACCTCGAAGAAATGCAAATTCCATTTATAAGATACATTTCCAAAGTTGATAGAAAACTACTCCGAACAAATGCATATAGGCGAAGCCACGCAAAACAAGTGAGTAGCATCATCATTCCAAAAATACGGGGGTTACCCATTTCAAAACATGAAAGAATTGGAGAAAGAACCAAAACAAAGTCTTTTTATACAAAAGAATGAAGGATGGTCGGTCGACTAAGCGAGTAGTCTCAATATACATTTAATCCCCTTATTGTCATTAAAGAAAGTCATTTGGTGCCACTGAAGATCGTTGACAATCACAATGGATTAAATGTACACTTAGACTCAAGGGTTTTCCTAAGTGGTATTAGTCCTAGTCCAAGACACATTTCTCCATGAATTCTAGGCTTGAAAGGGGTGAATGGGCTTCACTTATAGGAGAGGGTTTAGTGCTGAATTGAGCTTGGACATAGGCCCGAAGTGGGCTTGAAATTATATAGAATAAGTCTTCATTAGAAGTGGGTTTAAATCCCTTTTAATCAGGCCCACAGCTGGCCTTATTCAAGCCCAACAGTCCATGGGAAACAAGCCCAAACATTCCCTAACAGAGCCCACAATTCATGTCATACACAGCCCAACCATAAGACCCAAAGGCAGCCCAAGAATTGGCCTTAAAACAGGCCCAAAAGAACACCTAAGAAGTGGGCTTACCAAACCTTCAGTTGGGCCATCAATCTATTCTAAAAGGACCCTGAATCAGGCCCAAAACCCGAGCCCAGACTGAGCTGGGCTCGCTCGAGCGGACCCAGACAGTAGCTGGGTCGCTCGAGCGGCCCAGTGGGTCGCTCGAGCGGACCCAGACAGAACCTGGTCCGCTCGAGCGACCCACTGGGTCGCTCGAGCGGACTGGGCCTGCCCAGTCCAGCCCGAGTGCAGGAATTCCATTTTTTTTTGTGTTTTTTCTTCCTTCTTTCTTTGATCATTTCAATTCCTCCTTCCATACATAATTTCTACAACAATCTTGGGCCTCTTCTCAATCCTCTACAAGCCATTAAACCATCTAATTAACATAATCACCACACTTTTAAATGAAATCAAACTTCTTCTCCATCCCTTAGAATACCCATTTGTACACATGAAACAAACTTTGCAAGAAACCCAAAATAGAGTAAGCTTCCAATGCATAGTAGAGCATTAACATAACTTAAGACAACCATTTAGATGGTTCATTAAATCAAAACAAACCATAACTAGAGAGATTAACATAAAAGGAAAGAAATCAAGAAATAAAACCAAATGAGGGAAACATCACATTAGTGTTGAAATATACTTGCCTTAAGCCAAGATGAACTCAAAAAAATCACCCTTAAACCACTCCTTAGAGCTTCAAGCTCCAAATCTACAAAAACCCTAAAAATTTCCCAAGAAACCCTAAAACATCAACATTTGTGAAACCTCAAAGAAAACCTTAGCAAAAGGGATTAAAATGCTCCAAATGGAGAGGAAAGCAAAGATCTTGGGTTGGGAAAACTATTGCTCACCCTGAGGGACCCTAACAAAGAAGAAAAGCTTGAATGGAGGGCTTCTCCTAGCTCAAACTCCTCAAGAAAGGTATCCCTAGGAAGCTTGAAGAGGGAGGAAGAGATTGGGGAGATCAATCCTCTAAGCAAACCTCACCAAGTGAGAGTTCCAGATGAGAGAGAGTGAGAAGGGAGAAGAGAAAAGGAACCCTAGCCAAAGAACTTGTTGGAATCGAATGAAGAAGAAGAGAGAAAAGCTCTCTTCTTAAGAGACAAGCCAATGTGGGCCCGAACTTCACAAGCCTAAAAATGGTACTTGCGGGCCCGAACGGAAACGACGAAGAAGACGAAAATGATCGGCGAAATTTCTACTTTCCAAAAAGTATATTTTGGAAATTTCTGGAATTTTCGAAATTTGGGTACAGGTTTTGTGTGAAATGTCTGTTTTGCCCTTTTTCTCGAAAAACGCGATTTCTGATCATAAAATCAAGTTGGCCAAAACATGAAAGTTGACGATCTAGATGAAATAATCAAAATACACATAAATGAGGATTTTACAAGCATCAGAACAAATTCAACAATCCCACACATAAATCCACGGGCGCCCCGGCCCGCGTCAAACTTAAGTCAAAGGCTAATCAAAGCTCTCAAAGCTAAACAAACAACCTAATCTAGCTTAACAAAATAAGCTAATCGTCCCCTAATCCCACTTATCCACTAATCACGGTTAAAACATGATTAAATATTCAAACCTGGGTCGGGGTCTGACATCCTCCACCCCTAAGAATCACATTTGGTCCTCCAAATGATCACTAACCTCTGGGAATAGCTGAGGATACTTCTTTTGAACTTGCTCACGAAGCTCCCAAGTAGCTTCTTCTGGTCCATGTTCTCCCAACGGATCTTTACCCACTGAATTGTCCTATTCCTCAGTTCTTGCTCTTTGGTGTCAATAATCTCTGCCGGTTTTTCAATGTATGTGGCATCCTCTCTGACATCTAACGGCTCATGTTGTAGCACGTGCGATGGGTCTGAAACATACTTCCTTAGCATTGACACGTGAAATACGTTATGCACGCCCGACAGTTCTTGAGGCAAAGCTAATCTGTACGCCACTTCCCCGATCCGACTCAAGATCTCATACGGTCCAATAAATCTCTTAGACAATTTGCCTTTCTGCCCAAATCTCAATGTCCCTCTGACCGGAGATACCTTCAAGAATACCTTGTCTCCAACTTGGAATTGGAGATCCTTTCTTCGAACATCGGCATAGCTCTTCTGTCGGCTCCTCGCAATCTTCAATCTCTCATGGATAATTCTGACTTTATCGCTTGTTTCCTCAACTAAAGATGGACCATGAAAACTGCGTTCTCCGACTTCTTCCCAACATACGGGGGTTCTACACTTCCTGCCATAAAGCGCTTCAAAAGGGGCCATTCCTATGCTGGAATGGTAACTATTGTTATAGGCAAATTCGCAAAGCGGTAGATTCTCGTCCCACTGATTCTTGAAATCCAGGACACAAGCCCTAAGCATGTCCTCGAGAGTCTGAATAGTCCTTTCCGACTGGCCATCCGTCTGCGGGTGGTACGCTGTACTGAATTGAAGCTTCGTCCCCATCGATTCATGCAAAGTCTTCCAAAACCTCGAAACAAATCTACTATCCCTATCTGAAGTGATGGAAACCGGCTGACCATGACGACTAACAATCTCTTTCACAAAAGCCTGCGCTAACGCCAACATGTGCATCTTCTTACCGGTCTTCAAAGGAATAAAGTGCGCTGACTTCGTTAGCCGATCCACTATGATCCAAATGGCATTGTTCCCCTTGCTCGTATTCGGTAAACCTGATACAAAATCCATTGTCAGGTGCTCCCATTTCCACTCTGGGATTTCTAACGGTTGCAAAAGACCAGGTGGTTTCTGATGTTCTGCCTTCACTAATTGACAAGTCATGCACCTAGACACAAAGGCTGCTATCTCTCTCTTCATATTGTTCCACCAAAAACGACTCTTCAAATTTTGATACATCTTCGTACTCCCTGGATGCACTGAATACCTCGTATTATGAGCCTCTACCATAATGTCATCTTTCAAGTTGTCCACTTTAGGAACGCAAAGTCTGCCACGGAAGTACAAAACTCCATCCAACATCTGAAAATCTGGCCTTTCCGAGATATGCTCTACAATTTTAACCAAGTCTGGATCTTGCATCTGACTATCCTTAATTTTCTGAATAAAAACTGGCTCGGACACTGTCATATTCGCCAACACAACTCCTTCTCTCAAAGGTTCGAACTCTACTCCCAAATCCTCAAATTGCTGAAAATTGTAAAACCCATGCATACTAGCCAAACAAACTGATTTCCTGCTCAACGCATCTGCCACTACGTTCACTTTCCCCGGATGATAGATAATCGGAAAATCGTAGTCCTTGATGTACTCCATCCACCTTCTCTGCCTCATATTCAATTCCTTCTGAGAGAATAAGTACTGGAGACTACGGTGATCCGAATGAACTTCAAATTTTTCTCCGTACAAGTAGTGTCTCCACATCTTCAACGCGAAAACTATGGCTGCTAACTCCAAATCGTGCGTTGCATACTTCTTTTCATGTTCCTTCAATTGCCTCGAGCCATATGCAATCACATTTCCATTTTGCATCAACACACAACCGAGTCCAACTCCTGAAGCATCTGTATAGATGACGAAACCACCACTCCCCGAAGGTAAAGTGAGAACAGGCGCTGAAGTTAACCTCTTCTTCAACTCTTCAAAACTAGCTTCACATTTCTCTGACCATACAAACGGCACATTCTTCCGAGTTAACTTAGTCAACGGTGCTGCAATAGACGAAAAGCCTTGAACAAATCTCCTATAATAACCTGCCAAACCCAGAAAACTCCTAATCTCTGTCACATTTTTCGGTCTCTCCCAATTGATAACTGCTTCAATCTTTGATGGGTCAACTGCTAGCCCTTCTTCAGAAATAATGTGACCCAGAAAAGAGACTTGCTCTAGCCAAAACTCACACTTCCCAAGCTTCGCATACAACTGGTTATCTCTTAACAACTGCAAAGAAGTCCTCAAATGCTGCTCATGATCTTCTCTTGACTTGGAATACACTAGGATATCATCAATGAAAACAACGGTGAACTGATCTAGGTGGGGTGCAAAAATCTTGTTCATGAGAGCCATAAATACCGCTGGAGCATTCGTCAGTCCAAAGGGCATCACCAAAAACTCGTAGTGCCCATATCTAGTTCGAAAAGCTGTCTTCGGGATGTCTGATTCTCTAACCCTCAACTGATGATATCCGGACCTCAAATCTATCTTCGAGAAAAACTTTGCACCTTGCAACTGATCAAACAATTCGTCTATCCTAGGCAAAGGGTACTTATTCTTGATGGTCACTTGATTCAACTTCCTATAGTCTATACACATCCTCAAACTTCCATCTTTCTTCTTGACAAAAAGCACTGGAGCTCCCCATGGGGAAACACTTGGCCTAACAAAGCCTTACCTAGCAACTCTTGCAATTGCAACTTCAATTCACCTAACTCCGCTGGAGCCATCCTATAAGGAGCAATGGAAATTGGAGCAGTTCCTGGCACCAACTCTATTGTAAACTCAACTTCTCTGACAGGTGGTAACCCTGGAATCTCTTCTGGAAAAACATCGGGAAACTCACACACTATTGGGATATTCTCCACCCCTAGGGACTGTTCGTCCTTGGAAACGAAAGCAATAAATCCCTCACAACCTGACCTTAACAACTTAGCTGCCGAAAGAGCTGAAATAAACCTAACTGGAGAAATCCTTTTCTCTCCCTGAAACTTCACCCCGGAGGACGACTCATCCAACCTAAACACAATGGTCTTGCTATAACAATCCATGGAGGCATGATGACCCGCTAGCCAATCCATGCCTAGAATGACATCGAAGTCATGCATCACTAAAGTAATAAGGTCTGCAGGGAAAATGACTTCTCCTATCTTCACTGAACAACCGGGATAAAAAGTACTACACACCACTTGCTTCCCTACCGGAGTAGTAACAGTCAAGACAAACTCTAACTCCCTAACAGGAACACTAATCTTCTTAGCAAACACAAGGGATAAGAAAGAATGGGTAGATCCCGGGTCAAACAACACTTTAGCTTCAACATCGTAAATTAGAAGTTTACCTTCCACAACATCACCTGCCGCTTCTGCATCCACTTGATTGATATGATTGAGACGGCCTTGCTGACGCGGTCTATTCTGATTCTGATTGGGTCTCGCAAGCTGCATATTCCTATTCTGCTGCTTTGGACGGGCATTCTGGTTCTGAGGCTGTTGACGGGGCTGCTGATTCTGCTGCTGCCTTGGTGGATTCTGAACTGCTTGCTGATTCTGCTGAGGGGCTTGCCTAGGCGGCTGCTGAGGTGCCCTGTTGCCCTGGTTCCTATTGTTTGGGCAATCCTTCACTTGGTGGTCTGAGCTACCACACTTGAAACACGCCCCTGAAAGGCGATAACACTGCTGCGAAGAATGATTCTTGCCACAATGCTCACACCCGCCTTGAGTTGGAGCATTCTGAGGTTTCTTTTGCTTCTTTCCTTGGTAAGACTTCTGCCCACTCTGAAACTGCTGCCTCTTCCTCTGGTTGTCCTTGATAATCTGATTGTTTATATCCTCAAACCTGTAGGCCCTCTTGATAGCTTCTTGAAAGGTGGTCGGTGGTACCACACCCAAAGCATCTCTCAAAATAATGGGGTTGAGCCCATCCATAAACTTAGTAATCTTTTTCTCCTCGGTGTCCACCAACTCTGGAGCATAGCGAGATAACTTCTCAAACTTCGTAAGATATTCCAAAACAGTCATATCTTCTTGCTTAAGCAACTGGAACTCTGCTGCCTTCTGCTTCTTATATGTGCTGGGACATATTTCTCACTAAACTGCTGCTTGAAAGTGGCCCACGCAATCCCATCTGCAATATTCTGATAGCCTTCCTTGACAGTCTTCCACCAAATGTCTGCCAACCCAGTAAACATAGACGCTGCCAAGTGAACCCGCTGTCTGCCTGTACATACAAAGATGTCGAAGATGTTCTCGGTATGAGCCAACCAGTCATCTGCTGCCAAGGGTTCCTCCTGACCCGTAAACTCTTTAGGACCCCTTTTTCTAAACTTCTCAAACAGGATATTAGGGTCTCTGTCCCTATGCTGCACTGGTTCCATATTAGCTACTGGTTCTGGCCTTCTACCCAACACTTCAAGTAGTTGCCTTTGCACTTGAGTCAGTTCCTCATCCTTCTTGGCCATTTGTTCTTGAATCGAGCTTGATTATCATTGGCTCGCTGCTGTTGTTCAACTAACATTTGCATGAGTTGTTGGAATTGACCCGTTACCGGGTTTTCAATCTCGCTGTCATGATTGCTACCTGTTGCATTCGCATTTGCCGGAGGTCGACGTGGAGGCATATTGCTGCAAAACAACTTGTTAGTACAATAAGATATAATAATCAAGCGTTCCCAATCCCAAATCGATGCTAACTAACGGTAATGCTAACGAATCCTTGCCACGTCCTTATGTTTCTAATCCAATTTTAATTGCCTCAAATATTTCTCGCTCTGATACCAAGCCTGTCACGCCCCCGGACCGAGGTCCCGCTAAACGAGGCCTTAATCCGGGGACGCGGCGAGGCGGGCCGGAAAATTCCGCCCGCACCCGCTAGTTTCCCACAGGTTTCCGCGGTAAGGATTCACGAAATCCGATCAAATAGTGATGTATAAGGATCACTTTCATACAAACAAATTACGCGGAAGCTTTGTAGCAAACATAAAAGTCTCATATATAGGTATAAATTGAGAACGCACGAGACTAGCATCAAAAGAGAAACATTTACTGTGGGCCAAGTTAGTTAGAGTTGATACAAAAGTAAAGTTAAGCATTAATTACAAACTTTTCCCCCAAAAGAATATAAGCCAACAATGGCCATAACAAAAACCCAAAATGTATAATATGAAATCCCCAAAATGTGGTCGCAGCTCCAAGACAACCCGACGTCTAATTGACATCATCGGGCTGCCACTCGCCCTCCGCTGGAACTATGGGTTCCGCCTCGAAGTGCGCCTCAACCGCGAGGGGCTCGACATCTGACACCAAACAAAAGAGAGTCAGACACGACGGTCTGGCAAGCAATTACAACAATAATAAGATGAAAGTAAAACAGAACATGATAAGAAAGAGCTACGATGAAATCACGGTTAATATCAATGTCGAAGTAAAGATAAATAAACATCTCGATGGTTTGCAAATCTAATATCATGATGAGTAACATAAATAAATGCCATGAGATGAATATCAATGCATAAAAACAATGGCGACCCACATAAAGCTATATTCTCCTGTTACCGAAGTAACCGGAGCAAACAAACCGAAGCCACTAAACGTGGGACGGAACGACATAGTCGTTATCAGACAGAACCGTAGCCACTAAACGTGGGAACGGGTAATTACCGTTGCCATGGTCGGTACAAAACGGAATCCAAACTGCAGCTGGCAAACAAAATAAAGACCCCAAGCCGGATGATCAGTCCGACAAGATGACCTAAGCCTAGTGGTGCCATTTTAGTGAAAATCCGAAACCTCGAAGAAATGCAAATTCCATTTATAAGATACATTTCCAAAGTTGATAGAAAACTACTCCGAACAAATGCATATAGGCGAAGCCACGCAAAACAAGTGAGTAGCATCATCATTCCAAAAATACGGGGGTTACCCATTTCAAAACATGAAAGAATTGGAGAAAGAACCAAAACAAAAGTCTTTTTATACAAAAGAATGAAGGATGGTCTGGTCGACTAAGCGAGTAGTCTCAATATACATTTAATCCCCTTATTGTCATTAAAGAAAGTCATTTGGTGCCACTGAAGATCGTTGACAATCACAATGGATTAAATGTACACTTAGACTCAAGGGTTTTCCTAAGTGGTATTAGTCCTAGTCCAAGACACATTCTCCATGATTCTAGGCTTGAAAGGGTGAATGGGCTTCACTTATAGGAGAGGGTTTAGTGCTGAATTGAGCTTGGACATAGGCCCGAAGTGGGCTTGAAATTATATAGAATAAGTCTTCATTAGAAGTGGTTTAAATCCCTTTTAATCAGGCCCACAGCTGGCCTTATTCAAGCCCAACAGTCCATGGAAACAAGCCCAAACATTCCCTAACAGAGCCCACAATTCATGTCATACACAGCCCAACCATAAGACCCAAAGGCAGCCCAAGAATTGGCCTTAAAACAGGCCCAAAGAACACCTAAGAAGTGGGCTTACCAAACCTTCAGTTGGGCCATCAATCTATTCTAAAAAGGACCTGAATCAGGCCCAAAACCCGAGCCCAGACTGAGCTGGGCTCGCTCGAGCGGACCCAGGTCCGCTCGAGCGGACCCAGACAGTAGCTGGGTCGCTCGAGCGGCCCAGTGGGTCGCTCGAGCGGACCCAGACAGAACCTGGTCCGCTCGAGCGACCCACTGGGTCGCTCGAGCGGACCTGGGCCTGCCCCGTCCAGCCGAGTGCAGGAATTCATTTTTTTTTGTGTTTTTTTCTCCTTCTTTCTTGAATCATTGTGCAATTCCTCCTTCCATACATAATTTCTACCAACAATGCTTGGGCCTCTTCTCATCCTCTACAAGCCATTAAAACCATCTAATTAACGATACAACCACACTTTTAAATGAAATCAACTTCTTCTCCATCCTTAGAAATACCCATTTGTAACACATGAAAAACAAACTTTGCAAAGAACCCAAAATAGAGTAAGCTTCCAAGTGCATAGTAGAGCATTAACATAACTTAAGACAACCATTTTAGATGGTTCATTAAAATCAAAACAAACCATAACTAGAGAGATTAACATAAAAGTAAAGAAATCAAGAAATAAAACCAAATGAGGGAAACATCACATTAGTGTTGAAATATACTTGCCTTAAGCCAAGATGAACTCAAAAAAATCACCCTTAAACCACTCCTTAGAGCTTCAAGCTCCAAATCTACAAAAACCCGAAAAAATTTCCCAAGAAAACCCTAAAACATCAACATTTGTGAAACCTCAAAGAAACCTTAGCAAAAGGGATTAAAATGCTCCAAATGGAGAGGAAAGCAAAGATCTTGGTTGGGAAAACTATTGCTCACCCTGAGGGACCCTAACAAAGAAGAAAAGCTTGAATGGAGGGCTTCTCCTAGCTCAAACTCCTCAAGAAAGGTATCCCTAGGAAGCTTGAAGAGGGAGGAAGAGATTGGGGAGATCAATCCTCTAAGCAAACCTCACCAAGTGAGAGTTCCAGATGAGAGAGAGTGAGAAGGGAGAAGAGAAAAGGAACCCTAGCCAAAGACTTGTTGGAATCGAATGAAGAAGAAGAGAGAAAAGCTCTCTCTTAAGAGACAAGCCAATGTGGGCCCCGAACTTCACAAGCCTAAAAATGGTACTTGCGGGCCCCGAACGGAAACGACGACGAAGACGAAAATGATCGGCGAAATTCTACTTTCCAAAAAGTATATTTTTGGAAATTTCTGGAATTTTCGAAATTTGGGTACAGGTTTTGTGTGAAATGTCTGTTTTGCCCTTTTTCTCGAAAAACGCGATTTCTGATCATAAAATCAAGTTGGCCAAAACATGAAAGTTGACGATCTAGATGAAATACATCAAAATACACATAAATGAGGATTTTACAAGCATCAAGAACAAATTCAACAATCCCACACATAAATCCACGGGCGCCCCGGCCCGCGTCAAACTTAAGTCAAAGGCTAATCAAAGCTCTCAAAGCTAAACAAACAACCTAATCTAGCTTAACAAAATAAGCTAATCGTCCCCTAATCCCACTTATCCACTAATCACGGTTAAAACATGATTAAATATTCAAACCTGGGTCGGGGTCTGACACGCCAGGAGGCAGAAACTTTCCCAGACGTCTGAAATCACCCTGTTTCTTCTACTGGCCTTCACAAACACCATAACCTGCACGAAATTGAGCCTCCTGCTCTCCCAACAATCCATTCCCATCATTTTTAAATCATAATTCATCTTTTCTAACAATTACCAGGTATTACCAATTTATAAATTACCAACCCAAATCCCCAAAAACCTAACCTAGCATATGAATCCCCAAATCAATATCAAAACATGCTTGGAATTAAGGGAAATCTAACAAGAAACAAAACCAATCAATTGGAAACAAACATACATGCTTAAAAGTACAATGCAAATCTACTTGCCTCAAACAAGAAGATGATAGAAATTGGGTAAAACTTGAGCAGAAGCCATACAACTACAAGATCCAGAATCTAACCTAACCAACACAACGTAGAACGCAAGGGAGAAAAAAGAAAGAAAAAAGATCAAGAAAAGGTTACTTCTAATCTGAAAGGAATAAGATTGAAAAGATGAAGTTTGGGGAAATCTTACCAATTCGGTACCAGAAGAAAGAGGGGATCGAAAGGATGAGGTCTAGCGGTTCGGATCGCGAACCTGATCTCTCCGGGCTAGAGTCCTGGGCTTGAGAAGAGAAAAGGAAGAAGAAAGGGCTACTGTAGTTGCTTTCGTTACAGAGAACGAATGAAAGAATTAGGGCTAACCTCGTTTAAGAAGATAAAGGGGAAAAGACTAAGTTGCCCATTTAGTGGGTCCGGTGAAGAATGGACCACTTGAGGGCTTCTGGTCGTCGGATCGTGACGAGTTAAGAGACAAAAATGATCAGCACAATGAAACCTTTCCAACGAACCCAAAAGTCACGGCGTTTGGAAGATTTCGGAAAAAAACTCAATTTTCCCTAAATAACAAACTACCCCCTGCTATGATCAAACGAACTCGGAATTGTACGAAACTTCGCAAACACTATTCTAATCCTAAAAGAAACTCGCTCATAATCTAAACCCACTTAAATATCTAAAATACAATTAAATAAAATAATTAATAATAAATAGGTCAACGGGAAGGGCTTTGGGCCCAACTGACCCAATAAGGTCATGGACCTTAAACTCTCACAAACAAAAAGAACACTTGGTCCCCCAAATGTCTAAACATATCTCATATGGAAAAAGATAAGGGTACTCCTTCAGAATCTGATCCTTCAGCTCCCACATAGCTTCCTCCGGACTGCGGTTCTCCCATTGGATGGTCTTAGTACGCAACACTATCTCGGTGTCAATGATCTGCACTGGCCGCTTTACGTAGGTGACATATGCCGGAAGCTGAAGTGGCTTGTGCTGCAACACGTGAGTATTGGAATGTACTTCGGAAGCATTGAAACATGGAAAACGTCGTGCACACCGGCTAACTCTGGCGGTAGCACCAAACGATAGGCCACGTCTCCAATCATACTCTTGATCTCAAATAGTCTCACAAACCTCTTGGCAAGCTTCTCTTTTTGCCCAAATCTGACAACACCTCTCATGGGAGACACTTTCAGAAACATCATATCCCCAAATTGGAATTCTAAAGGTCTCCGCCTCTTATCTGTGTAGCTTTCCTGACGATCACGTGGCTCCTTCATTCTCATATGGACAATTCTGACTTTCTCACTAGAATCAGCAATCTCTGAGGGGCCATGAAAACTCTAAACTCCAACTTCCTCCCAACATGCCACAGTCCTGCATCTCCATCCATACAATGCCTTAAATTGTGTCATACCAATACTTGAATGATAGCTGTTATTGTAGGCAAACTCACATAGAGTCAAACTCTTATCCCAACTCTCCTTGAAATCTAAAACACATGCTCTGAGAAGATCTTCCAGTGTTTGAATGGTACGCTCTAACTGTCCATCTGTCTGAGGGTGGTAAGCTATACTGAACTTCAACTGGGTACCCATAGATGACTGAAAAGTAGACCAAAACCGAGAGACAAACTCAGTCTCTCGATCGGACACTATAGACTTAGGCACTCCATTTAGCTTGACTATATCATCTCAGTACATCTTAGTCATCTTGTCCATAAACTAACCAGTCTTGAATGGCAGGAAATGTGCTGACTTAGTCAATCTATCCACAATCACCCAAATAGCATCATTACCTTTATTGGTATTCGGCAATCCCGACACGAAATCCATGGTGATATTCTCCCATTTCCACTGTGGAATCTCTAACGGGTGAAGCAAATCGGGAGGCTTCTTGTGTTCTGCCTTAATCTGCTGACAAGTCATACAACTGGAGACAAATTCTGCAATATCTTTCTTTATTTTCACCCACCAATAGTGATTCTTCAAATTCTGATACATCTTGGTGCTCCCTAGGTGAATAGAATATCTGGTGTGGTGCGCATCTGTCATCAGCTCTAACTTGATGTCTTGAACATCTGGCACACACAACCTATCCTTACAGTACAAAACTCCCTCAATCAATCTAAACTCTGGCTTGTCGTCCACATGTTCAATGATTCTCTGTAACTCTGGGTCATCCTTTTAAACTTCCTTGATTCTGTTCACCATTTCAGGCTCCCAAACTCCCATAGTAGCAACTAGGACTTTCTCATTAACTGGCCAGATTTCCACATCCATATCTCTGAACTGCTCTTCCATCTCCATTCAGGCATTACACATCTACTGAATGCTGCCTTCCTGCTGAGAGCATCTGCTACCACATTCACCTTCTCGGGATGGTACTTGATTGGAAAATCATAATCCTTTATTTACTCCATCCATCTCCGCTGCCTGTTGTTGAAATCACCTTGTGTAAACAGGTATTGCAGGCTCTTGTGATCTGTATGCACCTCAAATCTCTCACCATATTAATAATGCCTCCACAACTTCAATGCAAACACCACTGCTGCTAGTTCCAAGTCATGTGTGGCATACTTCTTCTCATGATCCTTCAACTGCCTCGACCCATAAGCTATTACCTTATCATTTTGCATGAGATCACATCCCAAACCAATCCCTGATGCATCTGTGAAAATCACAAATCCTCCACTTCCAGCATGTAAGGAAAGTATGGGTGTTGTAGTCAACCGAGTCTTCAATTCTATTAGGAGATCTGTTGGATAAGGGTTTCATCAGGCCCAGTGTTTAACCGTGGGGAGCTCCGGTGATATTTGCGAGGAAGAAGGACGGAACTATGAGGATGTGTATAGATTACAGACAGTTAAATCAGGTGACTATTAAGAACAAGTACCCGTTACCGAGGATTGATGAGCTGTTCGATCAGTTGCAGGGAGCTCAATTCTTTTCGAAGATAGATCTGCATTCCGGCTATCATCAGTTGCGAATTAGAAAGGATGATGTTCCTAAGACTGCATTCCAGACGAGATATGGTCATTTCAAATTTCTTGTGATGCCTTTTGGGTTAACGAACGCACCAACAGTCTTTATGGCATTGATGAATAAGACATTTGCTCCTTTTCTGGATCAATTTGTTGTAGTCTTCATAGATGATGTGTTGGTATATTCGAAGACTAAGGAGGAGCATAAGCATCAATTGAGGACATCTTTACAGCTTTTGAGGGATAACCAACTGTTTGCTAATTTGAGTAAATGTGAGTTTTGGTTGGAGCAAGTGCCATTTTTGGGCCATATAATTTCTATGGAAGGACTGACAATGGATCCAAAGAAGATAACAATAATTGTAAATTGGAGTAGCCCACGGAATGTAGCAAAAATTCATAGTTTTCTTGGACTTGCAGGTTGCTACAGGAGGTTTGTGAAAGGATTCTCTACCATAGCATATCCGTTAACTAAGTTGACGAGGAAGGATATTTCGTTTGTGTGGACGGAAGGGTGTGATAAGAGTTTTCAGGAGTTGAAGACCCGGTTGACTACAACACCATACTTGCATTACCCACTAGAAGTTGAAGATTTGTGATTTTCACGGATGCATCAGGGATTGGTTTGGGATGTGATCTCATGCAGAATGATAAGGTGATAGCTTATGGGTCGAGGCAGTTGAAGGATCATGAGAAGAAGTATGCCACACATGACTTGGAACTAGCAGCAGTAGTGTTTGCATTGAAGTTATGGAGGCATTATTTGTATGGTGAGAGATTTGAGGTGCATATAGATCATAAGAGCCTGCAATATCTGTTTACACAAGGTGATCTGAATAACAGGCAGCGGAGATGGATGGAGTACATAAAGGATTATGATTTTCCGATCAAGTACCATCCCGGGAAGGTGAATGTGGTATCATATGCACTCAGCAGGAAGGCAGCATTCAGTGGATGTGTAATGCCTCAATGGAGATGGATGGAGTAGTTCAGAGATATGGATGTGGAAGTCTGGACAACTAATGAGAAAGTCTTAGTTGCTTCTATGGGAGTTTGGGAGCCAGGGATAGTGAATAGAATGAAGGAAGTTCAGAAGGATGACCTAGAGTTGCAGAGAATCATTGAACATATGGATGACAAGCCAGAGTTTAGATTGATTGATGAAGTTTTGTACTGTAAGGATAGGTTGTGTGTGCCAGATGTTCAAGACATCAAGTTAGAGCTAATGACAAATATTCTATTCACCTTGGGAGCACCAAGATGTATCAGAATTTTAAGAATCACTATTGGTGGGTGAAAATGAAGAAGGAGATTGCAGAATTTATCTCCAGGTGTATGACTTGTCAGCAGATTAAGGCAGAGCACAAGAAGCCTCCTAGTTTGCTTCACCCGTTAGAGATTCCACAGTGAAAATGGGAGAATATCACCATGGATTTCATGTCGGGATTGCCGAATGCCAAGAAAAGCAATGATGTTATTTGGGTGATTGTGGATAGATTGTCTAAGTCGGCACATTTCCTGCCATTCAAGACTGACTAGTTTATGGACAAGATTACTAAGATGTACGGAGATGATATAATCAAGCTGCATGGAGTGCCTAAGTCTATAGTGTCCGATCGAGAGACTGAGTTTGTCTCTCGATTTTGGTCTACTTTTCAGTCATCTATGGGGACCCAGTTGAAGTTCAGTACAGCTTACCACCCTCAGACAGATGGACAATCGGAGCGTACCATCTAGACACTGGAAGATCTTCTCAGAGCATGTGTTTTGGATTTCAAGGAGAGTTAGGATGAGAATTTTCCTTTATGTGAGTTTGCCTATAATAACAGCTATCATTCAAGTATTATATGGCACCATTTGAGGCATTATACGGACGGAGATGCAGGACTCCGGCAAGGTGGGAGGAAGTTGGAGTTCGGAGTTTTCATGGCCTCTCAGAGATTGCTAATTCCAGTAAGAAAGTCAGAATTGTCCAGATAAGAGTGAAGGAGTTACGTGATCGCCAGGAAAGCTATGGAGATAAGAGGCGGAGACCTTTAGAATTTCAAGTTGGGGATATGGTGTTTCTGAAAGTGTCTCCGATGAGAGGTGTTGTCAGACTTGGGCAAAAGGGGAGGCTTGCCAAGAGGTTTGTGTGACTATTTGAGATCAAGAGCAGGATTGGAGACGTGGCCTATCGTTTGGTGCTACTGCCAGAGTTAGTCGGTGTGCACGATGTTTTCCATGTTTCAATACTACCGGAGTACATTCCAGATCCGACTCATGTGTTGCAGCACGAGCCACTTCAGCTTCAAGCAGATGTCACCTACATAGAGCGGCCAGCGCAGATCATTGACACTAAGGAGATAGTGTTGCGTACTAAGACCATCCAATGAGTTAAGGTACAATAGGAGAACCATAGTCCGGAGGAAGCTACGTGGGAGCTGAAGGATCAGATTCTGAAGGCGTACCCTTATCTTTTTCCAGATGAGGTATGTTTAGGCATTTGGGGGACCAAATGTTCCTTTTATTTGTGAGAGTTGTAAGGTCTGTGACCTTATTGGGTCAGTTGGGCCCAAAACCCGGCTTGTTGACCTATTTATTATTAATTATTTTATTTAATTATATTTTAGATATTTTAGTGGGTTTAGATCATAAGCGAGTTTCTTTTAGCGTTAGAATAGTGTCTGCGAAGTTTCGTGCGATTCCGAGTTTGTTTGACCATAGCAGAGGGGTAGTTTGTTATTTAAGAAAAATTGAGTATTTTTTCAAAATATTCCAAACTACGTGACTTTTGGGTTCGTTGGAAGGGTTTCGTCGCACTGATCATTTTTGTTTCTTGACTCGTCACGATCCGACGATCAGAAACCCTTCAAGTGGTCCATTCTTCAACGGTCCCACTAAATGGGCAACGTAGTCTTTTCCCTTTTATCTTCTTATTAAACGAGGTTAGCCTTAATTATTTCATTCGTTCTCTGTAACGAAAGCAACTGCAACAACCCTTTCTTCTTCCTCTTCTCCTCTCAAGCCCAGGACTCTAGCCCGGAGAGATTAGCTTCGCGATCCGAACCACTAGACTTCATCCTTTCGATCCCCTATTTCTTCTGGTACCAAATTGGTAAGATTTCCCCAAACTTCATCTTTTCAATCTTATTCCTTTCAGATTAGAAGCAGCATTTTCTTGATCTTTTTCTTTTCTTTCTTTTCCTTTGCGTTCTAGGTTGTGTTGGTTGGGTTAGATTCTGGATCTTGTAGTTGTAAGGCTTCTCCTCGAGTTTTACCCAATTTCTATCATATTCTTGGTTGAGGCAAGTAGATTTGCATTGTACTTTTAAGCATGTATGTTTGTTTTTAATTGATTGATTATGTTTCTTGTTAGATTTCCCCTAATTCCAAGCATGTTTTGATATTGATTTGGGGATTCATATGCAAGGCAAGGTTTTCGGGGATTTGGGTTGGTAATATGTAAATTGGTAATACCTAGTTCTTTTAAATTGTTAGAAATGATGAATTATGATTTAAAAATGATGGGAATGGATTGTTAGGAGAGCAAATGCTCAATTTTGTGCAGGTTATGGTGTTTGTGAAGGCTAATAGAAGAAACAGGGTGATTTCGGACGTTTTGGGAGATTTTATGCCTCCGGCGTCCGGACGCTAGAAAGCAGAAGCGCAGGGCACCCAAACAACTTTCGGGCGACTGGACGCTAGGTTCCGGGCGTCCGGACGCCGGAACCCGCAGGGGCTAAAACATACCATTTTAGAATGCCCATAACTTTTAATCCGCCCGTTGGATTTCTACGTATAATATTCCATTGGAAAGCCCTTGAGACATAGAATCCAATGGTGCTGGTTTCATCACGATCGGAGGTTGAAAATTGATGTAAATACTTGGATTAATGATCATATTCAATTTTATTGGAAAACAGACTGTTAATCTAGGATTGGGCCCTAAATGTTGGAACCCATGAACCTACTCTCCCGTGACCATTAATGAGGTTTGAAATCGAAACACGTGGCCTGGTGTGAATTCGATGGGTTGTCTAGGTATTCGTGTATTACATATGGTATAACCGAATGCGTATGGAACTGAACCAACAGATGCTTAACACGATTGTGCACCAAAGGATTTCCTTAGAAGCATCGTTGATCCAACTTCAATACGTACTCTGTTAGGATATGTGTGGTACGAGAATGACATCATTTGCCTAGGATTGGATTGTAATATCTCCTTGACATTTGACTTGTATCCGTTGTTTATATTCTTTGTACACTCTCTTGGCATAAAATACTTAATTAACTATGAAACATAAATCCTTGTAAGATTTAGGACTTGGACCTGACTTAGAGTCTACCTAAGGAACCTATGTCTTGTATTGATAAACATGACTGGCTAGCAATGAAAGGGATTATCACATGGATCACTTGTCTTGTATTGTTTTGAATGAGATAATCCCTAAGATCATGTCTTGTACATTGAACTAGCCAGACTTGTTTGTTTTGTTTTCCGTGTGTCAACACCACTACCTTATTATTCGCATATCATGGCCATCTGCAGTTTGGGGTATTTATTGACGGGCCGGTTACTCGGTGGTCGGGATGGGCAGTCGGCGTTGGACGGCGTCCATGGCGTAAAATAGCTGGGAGCGAGCTTGGACCGTGCTGCTATTTCCAGTACTAGGAGCTAGGATCTCACTAGAGCCGGACTTTGGTATCAGTAGTATTGTTTGGATTGTTATTGGTACCACGGGAGGTGGCTTGGACATCCTCGGAGTCTCCCTCTTGTTTCTTGTATTTCATTTCATGGATAGTGGTTATTGCTAGATGATTGCTAGTATTCCTTTTATTATTCCCGTTGATTATTATTCTTGCTTTATGCCTAGCGTCGCTTTCCTTTATTCACATGATTATTACTTGTCATTATTCTATATTTGATGCATGTCATGTTTATTATGCTTTACTTATCTATTGCTTAACATGTCATTGAATCTGTTCCTTGGTGTGCAGACACCTCAGGTGGTTACTACTACTATGAGGAGCAGGCCGGTGAGGAGATCCCAGAGGATCTCCAACCAGCAGAGGAGGAACGAGTGCGGCGTGCCGATGACGTAGAGCAGCATCATCACATCCGACATGAGAGAGATACATATGGGATCCACTAGTTTTATTTATTCTCTTTATCTCTCGTTGAACCTTTAATTTTATTGACTTCAGTTTCTTTATTGGCCTTGTTTATTGGGTTGGCCAATGTAATAATTACCTTAACTCCTTGGTTAGTTTTGTTCATATCTTTCTTGCGAGTTTAGTATTTAATGAGAATTATTATTCATTGCTTGATATTCCATATGCCTAGAGTTGTATGAACTCTACATTATTGTACTACATGAGGCTTGAATTATTATATCCTCACCGCGGACTTTCGATCGGTGGGCTTAAAATTTTAATTAGTCTAAAATTTCACTCTCCGGATCCGGTTTATTCTTTAATTGGGTTCGGGGTACGTGACATGATGGCATCAGAGCATATTGGAACTATGAGGATGTGTATAGATTACAGACAGTTGAATTAAGTGACTATTAAGAACAAATACCCGTTACCGAGGATTGATGAGCTATTCGATCAGTTGCAAGGAGCCTAATTCTTTTTGAAGATAGATCTACGTTCTGGTTATCATCAATTGCATGTCAGAAAGGATGATGTTCCTAAGACTGCATTTCGGACGAGATATAGTCATTTAAAATTTCTTGTGATGCCTTTTGGGTTGACGAACGGTCCAGCAGTCTTTATGGCATTGATGAATAAGGCATTTGCTCCTTTTCTGGATCAGTTTAAGCTAGTCTTCATAGATGATGTGTTGGTATATTCGAAGACTAAGGAAAAGAGCATGAGCAGCAGTTGGGGACATCTTTGCAGCTTTTGAGGGATAACCAACTATTTGCTAATTTGAGTAAATGTGAGTTTTGGTTGGAGCAAGTGACATTTTTGGGCCATATAATTTCTAAGGAAGGACTGACAGTGGATCCTAAGAAGATAACAAGAGTTGTAAATTGTAGTAGCCCGTGGAATGTAGCGGAAATTCGTAGTTTTCTTGGACTTGCAGGTTACTACAGGAGGTTTGTGAAAAGATTCTCTACCATAGCATCTCCGTCAACTAAGTTTACGAGGAAGGATATTCTGTTTGTGTGGACGGAAGGGTGTGAAAAGAGTTTTCAGGAGTTGAAGACCCGGTTGACTACAGCACCCATACTTGTCTTACCCGCTGGAAGTGGAGGATTTGTTATTTTCACAGATGCATCAGGGATTGGTTTGGGATGTGTTCTCATGCAGAATGATTAGGTGATAGCTTATGGGTCAAGGCACTTGAAGGTTCATGAGAAGAAGTATGCCACACATGACTTTGAACTAGCAGCAGTGGTGTTTGCATTGAAGTTGTGGAGGCATTAGTTATATGGTGAGAGATTTGAGGTGCATATAGATCACAAGAGCCTGCAATACCTGTTTACACAAGGTGATCTGAATAACAGGCAGCGGAGATGGATGGAGTACATAAAGGATTATGATTTTCCGATCAAGTACCATCCCGGGAAGGTGAATGTGGTAGCAGATGCTCTTAGCAGGAAGGCAGCATTCAGTAGATGTGTAATGCCTGAATGGAGATGGAAGGAGCAGTTCAGAGATACGGATGTGGAAGTCTGGCCAGTTAATGAGAAAGTCCTAGTTGCTACTATGGGAGTTTGGGAGCCTGAAATGGTGAACAGAATCAAGGAAGTTTAAAAGGATGACCCAGAGTTCCAGAGAATCATTGAACATGTGGATGACAAGCCAGAGTTTAGATTGATTGAGGGAGTTTTGTACTGTAAGGATAGGTTGTGTGTGCCAGATGTTCAAGACATCAAGTTAGAGTTGATGACAGATGCACACCACACCAGATATTCTACTCGCCTAGGGAGAAACAAGATGTATCAGAATTTGAAGAATCACTATTGGTCGGTGAAAATGAAGAAAGAGATTGCAGAATTTGTCTTCAGGTGTATGACTTATCATCAAATTAAGGCAGAGCACAAGAAGCCTCCTGGTTTGCTTCACCCGTTAGAGATTCCACAGTGAAAATGGGAGAATATCACCATGGATTTCGTGTCGGGATTACCGAATACCAATAAAGGCAATGATGCTATTTGGGTGATTGTAGATAGATTGACTAAGTCAGCACATTTCCTACCATTCAAGATTGGTCAGTTTATGGACAAGATGACTAAGATGTACGGAGATGATATAGTCAAGCTGCATGGAGTGCCAAAGTCTATAGTGTCCGATCGAGAGACTGAGTTTGTCTCTCGGTTTTGGTCTACTTTTCAGTCATCTATGGGTACCCAATTGAAGTTCAGTATAGCTTACCACCCTCAGACAGATGGACAGTCAGAGCGTACCATTCAAACACTGGAAGATCTTCTCAGAGCATGTGTTTTGGATTTCAAGGAGAGTTGGGATGAGAGTTTGCTTCTATGTGAGTTTGCCTATAATAACAGCTATCATTCAAGTATAAGTATGACACCATTTGAGGCATGGTACAAACAGAGATCCAGGATTTCGGGATGTTGGGAGGAAGTTGGAGTTCGGAGTTTTCATGGCCCCTCAGAAATTGCTGATTCCAGTGAGAAAGTCAGAATTGTTCAGATGAGAATGAAGGAGTCACGTGATCGTTAGGAAAGCTACGCAGTAAGAGGCAGAGACCTTTAGACTTCCAAGTTGGGGATACGGTGTTTTTGAAAGTGTCTCCGATGAGAGGTGTTGTCAGACTTGGGCAAAAAGGGAAGCTTGCCAAGAAGTTTGTGTGACCATTTGAGATCAAGAGCAGGATTGGAGACGTGGCCTATCGTTTGGTGCTACCGCCAGAGTTAGCCGGTGTGCATGACGTTTTCCATGTTTCAATACTTTTGAAGTACATTCCAGATCCCACTCATGTATTGCAGCACGAGCCACTTCAGCTTCAGGCAGATGTCACCTACGTAGAGCGGCCAGCGCAGATCATTGACATTAAGGAGCTAGTGTTGCGTACTAAGACCATCCAATGGGTCAAGGTACAATGGGAGAATATAAATCTGAAGGCGTACCCTTATCTTTTTTCAAATGAGGTATGTTTAGGCATTTGGGGGACCAAATGTTCTTTTCATTTGTGAGAGTTGTAAGGTCCGTGACCTTATTGGGTCAGTTGGGCCCAGAACCCGGCCCGCTGACCCATTTATTATTAATTATTTTATTTAATTGTATTTTAGATATTTTAGTGGGTTTAGGTCATGAGCGAGTTTCTTTTAGCATTAGAATAGTGTTTGCGAAAATTCGTGCGATTCCGAGTTCGTTTGATCATAGCAGTGGGGTAGTTTGTTATTTAAGAAAAATTGAGTGTTTTTGCTAAATATTCCAAACGCCATGACTTTTGGATTCGTTGGAAAGGTTTCGTCGCACTGATCATTTTTATATTTTGACCCTTCAAGTGATCCATTATTCACTGGACCTACTAAATGGGCAACTTAGTCTTTTCCCCTTTATCTTCTTTTTAAACGAGATTAGCCCTAATTTTTTCATTCGTTCTCTGTAACGAAAGCAACTGCAACAACCCTTTCTTCTTCCTCTTCTCCTCTCAAGCCCAGGACTCTAGCCCGGAGAGATTAGCTTCGCGATCCGAACCGCTAGACTTCATCCTTTCAATCCCCTCTTTCTTCTGGTACCAAATTGGTAAGATTTCCCCAAACTTCATCTTTTCAATCTTATTCCTTTCAGATTAGAAGTAGCATTTTCTTGATCTTTTTCCTTTCTTTCTTTTCCCTTGCGTTCTAGGTTGGGTTGGTTGGGTTAGATTCTGGATCTTGTAGTTGTACGGCTTCTCCTCGAGTTTTACCCAATTTTTATCATCTTCTTGGTTGAGGCAAGTAGATTTGCATTGTACTTTTAAGCATGTATGTTTGTTTCCAATTGATTGATTATTTTTCTTGTTAGATTTCCCCCAATTCCAAGCATATTTTGGTATTGATTTGGGGATTCATATGCTAGGTTAGGTTTTTGGCGATTTGGGTTGGTAATTTGTAAATTGGTAATACCTGGTTGTTTCAAATTGTTAGAAATGATAAATTATGATTTAAAAAATTATGGGAATGGATTGTTGGGAGAGTAAAAGGGTCAATTTCGTGTAGGTTATGATATTTATGAAGGCCAGTAGAAGAAATAGGGTGATTTCGGGCGTCTGGGGAGAGTTTCTGCCTCGGGCGTCTGGACACCAGGGTTCGGGCGTTTGGACGCCAGAAGGCAGCAGCGCACGACACCCATATAACTTTCGGGTGTCCGGATGCGAGGTTCCGGGCGTCCGGAAGCCGAGAACCCGCAGGGACTAAAACCGACTATTTTGGAATGCCCATAACTTTTAATCCACACATTGGATTTCTACATATAATATACCGTTGGAAAGCCCTTGAGACGTAGAATCCAATGGTTCTATCTCATTACGATCGGACGTCGGGAAGTGATGTAAATGCTTGGATTAATGATCCTATTCAATTTTATTGGAAAATAGACTGTTAGCCTAGGATTGGGCCCTAGATGTTGGAACCCATGAACCTACTCTCACTTGACCATTAATGAGGACTGAAATCGAAACACGTGGCCTGGTGTGAATTCGATGGGTTGTCTAGGTATTTGTGTATTACATATGCTATAACCGAATACATATGGAACAGAACTAATAGATGCTTAACATGATTGTACACCAAGGGATTTCCTTTGAAGCATCGTTGAGATCCAACTTCCATACGTACTCTGTTAGGACATGTGAGGTACAGGAATGACATCATTTGCCTAGGATTGGATTGTAACATCTCTTTTACTTTTGACTTGTATTCGTTGTTTACATTCCTTGAACACTCTCTTCGCATAAAATACTTAATTAACTATGAAACATAAATCATTGTAGGATTTAGGAATTGGACCTGACTTAGAGTGTACCTTAGGAACCTGTGTCTTGTATTGACAAACATGACTTGCTAGCAATAAAAGGGATTATCACATGGATCACTTGTCTTATATTGTCTTGAATGAGATAATCCCTAAGATCATGTCTTGTACATTGAACTAGCCAGACTTGCTTGTCTTGTTTTCCGTGTGTCGACACCACTACCTTATTATTCGCATATCATGGCCATCTGCAGTTTGGGGTATTTATTGACGGGCCGGTTACTCGGTGGTCGGGATGGGCAGTCGGCGTTGGACGGCGTCCATGGCGTAAAATAGCTGGGAGCGAGCTTGGACCGTGCTGCTATTTCCAGTACTAGGAGCTAGGATCTCACTAGAGCCGGACTTTGGTATCAGTAGTATTGTTTGGATTGTTATTGGTACCACGGGAGGTGGCTTGGACATCCTCGGAGTCTCCCTCTTGTTTCTTGTATTGCATTTCATGGATAGTGGTTATTGCTAGATGATTGCTAGTATTCCTTTTATTATTCCCGTTGATTATTATTCTTGCTTTATGCCTAGCGTCGCTTTCCTTTATTCACATGATTATTACTTGTCATTATTCTATATTTGATGCATGTCATGTTTATTATGCTTTACTTATCTATTGCTTAACATGTCGTTGAATCTGTTCCTTGGTGTGCAGACACCTCAGGTGGTTACTACTACTATGAGGAGCAGGCCGGTGAGGAGATCCCAGAGGATCTCCAACCAGCAGAGGAGGAACGAGTGCGGCGTGCCGATGACGTAGAGCAGCATCATCACATCCGACATGAGAGAGATACATATGGGATCCACTAGTTTTATTTATTCTCTTTATCTCTCGTTGAAACTTTAATTTTATTGACTTCATTTTCTTTATTGGCCTTGTTTATTGGGTTGGCCAATGTAATAATTACCTTAACTCCTTAGTTAGTTTTGTTCATATCTGTAGGTGCAGAAAATAATGACCCACAATAAGGAGGGAGCCTTAGAGGACTTATCCGAGAAGATGATGACTGGGAATGACTGGGTACCGTCCGAAAGCCTGAAAGAGAAGAGCAAACGATCAAAGGACCCTGGCCTGGGCGGCGCAAGGCTCTCCGATGCCAAAGTCAGTGAATGAACTGGAACAATGGAAGGAGAGGAAGAAGAGAGACAGAGTAACGGCTCTGTGTATGAAATTGTGCGTACCTTGCATGTGAAATGGGATTCTATTTATAGACGATTTGGAAGATATCTTGGACGATATCTTGGCATGGGTCTCATGATTCGACTAGGAAGTCATGATCAGCCCACGTTGCAATTAATGCGGTCCAATCCAGCCCACTCTGCATTAAATGCGCGTCGGATCAGCCCACGTCGCATTTAATGCGCGTCTTGTTGGGCCAGATCGTGTTGGACGCCTTTGGCGGTAGGGGATCGTGGGATCTGCCCTCGGGCCTTGCCCTGATGTGGCCTCAGCCGCTGGATGCCGCCCTGTCAGGATCTGGCGAAGATTGTGAGCGGCTGGATGTCGCGTCTGTCCCACTAGCTCGTGCCCCTATCCCTCCACGTGCCTGGTGACGTGGGGGATGAGGGGCGCAGGTGGAGGCTCTTTCTTGGTTCGGCTTCCATCCGGGCTTCTTCAGCCGGGGTGGAGCTTTCTGCCGAAATGGCACCCGGGGTGACCCAGTTCGGCGCTAGTGGCCTGGAGATGCCTGACTTCGGCCGGACCCCCTGTCCTGGTAGCCGGGGTGAGCTTGGTGCCACGTGGATGGCACGCGGATGGCACGTGAGAGTGCTTAGCCTCATCTGATGGTTGTGATTAGCGTAATCCTGTGGTTCTGGAAATCTCCCCACACAATTGCCCCCTTGCTTTTGACCTCTTGAGTGCCTTGGCCTTTAGTGGTTGAAAGCTAGAAGACTTGCCTGGGGATGTGACGGTCATTGCCTGGTGTCGCTTCAACTGTCCTGAAGCGATGAATACTCTGTCTCGCCTGTACTGGGAAGCGAGTCGACGGTTACACGCGTCGCCTCTTCGCTGGTTGCGCTGTCTTATTGATGGAATGGGCGCGGATCGCGAAATCCGCCCTTTCGAATTTCGAAAGTAGCGCGCGCCGAGGGTTTGTTCCCCATTAATAAGGTCGTATTCTTCTCTTCTTGCTTCTGATTTCTTTTCGCCTTTGCCTTCATCTCCGATTTCTGTTCCGCTGCTCAAGATCTTTCTAGCGTGGACGACCGTAGGATGTGTCTGGATCTGTACTCGAGTCGCCTCTTTTCGTCTCTGTAAGTTGCTTCACGCCTCTGTGTAGCTTTTTCCTAGGGTTTAACAGTCTTTAGGGTTTTTTCTTTCGCTGTATCCTTCTTTCTGGACATGGGCACCCCTAGGTTCAGTTTAGACACCGAAGAGGGCATAGCCAGATTTAGGGCTGCCTTCGATATTCCGGAGCGAGTCCTGCTCAAGCCGGCAGACTCCGTCGACTATGCCACGATGCGCTGGTCCGGCGGCTGGATGCCGTTCCCTCTGATCTCTGTGATCGAGGGCGGGGTCAGATTCCCCCTGCACCCTCTGCTTAGAGCTTGCCTTAGTACCTGGTCTCTTACCCCATGCCAGCTGATACCCAATGGCTATAAGGTCATCATGGGCACGGCGAAACTGAATGAGATTCTGGGGACCGACATAGGTGTTCATGACATCGAGGACACCTACGATATCTGCAAGGCCGGGGAAGGGAAATATTATCTCCGGGTGAAGCCGCAGCGAAGAGGCTTCGTCCTGGCCTTGGAAGATTCAAGTAAGAATGCTGAAGAAGCCTTCTTCTGTGTTTCGGGGGATTGGGAGTTCGGCGCTGGCGAAAGTAGGAGGCTAGCGGTCCCGCGCCGCCCTGGGACAGTCCCAAGTAAACATCGCTCATTTTCATTCATTTTCTTTGCTTGGTTTTGACGATGCCGAGCTGACTCCTCTATTGTTTGCTATGCAGAGGCAGGTGCGAGACGACGCCGAGCTGCGAGTGAAGGGTGGAGGAGGAACCCCGACGACATCAACAAGGTCGAGAGGTACAAGGGGCACGAGACTAGGTCGGCCTGGAAGCTACTCGGATACACGCCGAGATACCGCGGCCACTACCAGAGGACCGGGGTACCCGAGGTGGACGAGGCGCATCCTGATCGCCCAACCGTCTCCCTTGCTGTGCCTTCCGGGATCCCCTTGAGCGATCCTGCCGCTAGCCGAGCTGCATCTGGATCCGAGGCGTCTACTTCAAGTTCGGAACCGTCGAACCTGAGGCAGATAGTGGACGCTTATTCTTCTGATCAGGAAGAGGATATGGCGGGAAGGTCGAGGGAGCCTGCCGTCAAGGACCTAGCGGCCAAGTTCAGGCGGGGGTCCTCTTCCTCTGCGACGCCA
Source organism: Litsea cubeba (assembly GCA_012931725.1). Lineage (NCBI taxonomy): Eukaryota > Viridiplantae > Streptophyta > Magnoliopsida > Laurales > Lauraceae > Litsea > Litsea cubeba. The sequence continues at coordinate 150,020,784 of CM022945.1, forward strand.
TCTCCTGCCAGCACCCGAGCAGCTTCGAGCTCGGGAGGTGCTGGCGACACTTCCGCTCCTGCTCCGGCTTTTGCTCCTGCTCCTGCTCCTGCTGCGAGTGAGGGGGTTCGGCGACGCTCGCCGGAGCGCCCGAGGGAGGGGTCCCCGCCCAGGAAGAAGTCCAAGGCGGGTGAGAAGGACCTGGGGGCCGAACAGCTTCCGAAGGGCAAAACCCCTGCGCGGGCCCCCGGAGCCAAGGCTCCAGCTGAAAAGAGCGCTCCGGCCGAGAAGAGCGTGCCGGCTGGCAGGGTGTCCGGCGGGACGGCCCGCGAGCACAGCACGTCGGCGGGGCAGGGATCCGGGTCGTCCTCCGGACCCCGAACTGCCCCACCGCCATGGAAGCCGAGGATGGAAACGCAGCCCGGCAAGCCTCTGAACGTCGAGGATCGACTGCTGGGGAACGCCGACGTTATCGGGGCTCTTGCCAAGGCCTGCGCTCTGCCGCGGGACATGGAGACGCATGAGAGGTTCGACAATGAGAGCCTGATGGTCTCGGCGATCCAGGCGAACCTTCTGGTGAGTGTTTTTAGCACTTTTTTCTTAAATGACCCAGCCTGACTGCCCCGGTTTTACCCACTTTTTCCATTTGCAGAACGTGCAGAGGCTCCTGACTGTGGTGGGAAGGAGCGACAGGAACGCGAAGAGGGTCTCCCAGCTGGAGACCGAGAGAGACAAGCTGAAGAAGGAACTGGAGGAGCTGCAGGCGGGAATGGAGCGGATGAAGAAGGCCAACGTTGATGAGGCTGCTCGGCTGGCATCGGCTCTGGCTGATGTCGCCGAACTTACGTCGAAGGTCAATCATCTGAAAGGCGAGGTCTGGGCGAGGAACAAGAAGACCGCCGAGCTGGAGTCGGAATTGGCAAGATTGAAGGCTGAATCGACGGCTGAGGGGACGAGGCTGCGCGGGGAAGTGCTGGCTGGGCGAGCCGAAACAGCGAGGCTGAAGAAGGAGAACGCCGAGCTGGAGAAGGAGAAGGCCTCTCTTCTGACCGAGTCCCAGTCCGCCTTCCAGGATGGGGTGGATCACGCCACTGAGCTGTATGAGAAGCAGGTGGAGGAGATCACCGCCATCCTGTTCGAGGAAGGATGCCTGGCCGCACTGAGACGTGCGGGGGTCCCCGAAGACCATCCTGTCTATCGGGACCTGCCGAAGTACTCGGACTCAGCTCCTGAGCCGAGCTCCGCTCCTGCAGCCGAAAGTGCCCCTGTTGAAGCTCCTGCAATCGCTCCTGCTACTGACGACGCTCCAGCTGCCCCGGTCTTGAGCGATGCCTCGGTCGCCAGCGATGCTTCGGCCGTGCCTCAGGGTGAGACCTCTTCTGCTCCTGGTTCGGGCGAGGTACCGGTCGAAGCCTCCTCTGCTAGCGATGCTCCAAGCAAGGTCACGATTTCGGCCGAGTCCACTGGTCCATCAGATACGGTGATCGACCTAGTGGAGTCGCCGAAACCATAGTAGCCGGGCTCCTCTGTATTTCTGTCTTCTTGCATGTAGTGTTTTTGCTCCTTAGCCCTGTAATATTCTCAGTAATCAATGAAAAACGGGCTTCTTTACTCGTGCATTTTTACTCTGCATTTGTTTCTCTTTCATTCCTGGATGTGCATTGAATGGTGCTTGAATGCCTTTAATATATCGCGTGACTCTTGAGGTAGAAGGGTCAAACGGTCCTCATAGCTGTCTGTGCCGATTCTCCGTATTCTGGAGATCATAAATAGCAGTAAACATGGTGGCACGGCCTATGAGGGAAACGGACGGATGTCTCCACTTGGCGCCATAGGGATCGCTGGTCACCAGTCGTGCATCCCGATTAACACGTGGGAGACTTCGCCCCCATAACTTCCTTCGGAGGCTGAGCCCTTCTTCCTCCTATAAGTAGGGGCGATAGGCTTGCCATGGGCGATGAAAAGAACAGAACATAAGATAGCCCAAATCTCATAGACATAGGAACCATGGCTGGTAGATATTCTGCAGTCTTTGATCTGGGGGGAAACCTTGCGCCTGTGGACGGCTTTCTCCAAGGGGGGAAGCCTGTCGTGGTCTGCGCACTCTCTGAAGGAACTCCCCGCGGGTTCATGGCCGACCGCCCCTGGTCAGGTTTCGTTAATGGAGAAAAGAAGAGGAAGAGGGGCGGTGGCGCATTCTCGTCCGACACGGTCTTGCGAGACCACCGGACGGAAGGTGGGATTGAGGCCCCGCTGGACCTTGGGGTTCTTCAAGCCTTGGCTGGTCTTACTGGCCGGAGGGTGTTGAAGAGCTAAGCGAGGTCCAGGGCCTCCGCACTGGAGGGGCTTCTGCAGCCGCTTTGGTCTAACTAACCATAGCGTGTTGTAGAGCTCACTGAAATTCAGGATCACTCAGAACCTCCAAGCAACGATCCGGCGTTTTGGAGTATGCGGCCCGAAGAGTGAGTGAAGATCACAGAGTCTCCCAGCTTTTCTTTATTTTCTGTTTTTAGAGGACTGTGATCCTCCTTTCTGTACTTTGCTTTCTATTCTGTAATTCTTATAATAAAGCAGTTTACAATGAATAAAAAGGAGGAATTCTGTGATCGCCCAAACTGTGTACAATGCTTTTGAGTTCTTTTTCTCTTTCTTTGCATTGTTCTGGAATGCTTGGATTTTTGTGTGTTTGAGTGCTGGCACAGCTCTCTTCCTCTGGAAAGCTGCCCTTGGCCGAAATGGCTGGCTTTGGCCGGGACGAGCTGCCTTGTGCCGAAGTGGAGTCATCATTCCGATGGTCTCGGCTGTGGAAGCGTGAGCTCGGCAATGATCTTTGAGGGGTGTAAAAACCCTGATTTTAGGAATCCGGCCGAGTGTCCGAACTCGAGGCCTTCTCCAGGGTCCAGGACCCGGAGCTTTAGGAAACGACCGAGTCTGGACTCGAGGCCTTTTCCAGGGCGTTTGACCCGTGGGTTCTAAACCCGAGGACTTTAGGAATTCGGCCGAGTGTAAGAACTCCAGGCTGTATCCAGGGCGTAGACCCATGCTGTCCGGCCGAGTGTCCGAACTCGAGGCCTTCTCCAGGGTCCAAGACCCGGAGCTTTAGGAAACGACCGAGTCTGGACTCGAGGCCTTTTCCAGGGCGTTTGACCCGTGGGTTCTAAACCCGAGGACTTTAGGAATTTGGCCGAGTGTAAGAACTCCAGGCTGTATCCAGGGCGTAGACCCATGCTGTCCGGCCGAGTGTCCGAACTCGAGGCCTTCTCCAGGGTCCAAGACCCGGAGCTTTAGGAAACGACCGAGTCTGGACTCGAGGCCTTTTCCAGGGCGTTTGACCCGTGGGTTCTAAACCCGAGGACTTTAGGAATTCGGCCGAGTGTAAGAACTCCAGGCTGTATCCAGGGCGTAGACCCATGCTGTCCGGCCGAGTGTCCGAACTCGAGGCCTTCTCCAGGGTCCAAGACCCGGAGCTTTAGGAAACGACCGAGTCTGGACTCGAGGCCTTTTCCAGGGCGTTTGACCCGTGGGTTCTAAACCCGAGGACTTTAGGAATTCGGCCGAGTGTAAGAACTCCAGGCTGTATCTAGGGCGTAGACCCATGCTGTCCGGCCGAGTGTCCGAACTCGAGGCCTTCTCCAGGGTCCAAGACCCGGAGCTTTAGGAAACGACCGAGTCTGGACTCGAGGCCTTTTCCAGGGCGTTTGACCCGTGGGTTCTAAACCCGAGGACTTTAGGAATTCGGCCGAGTGTAAGAACTCCAGGCTGTATCCAGGGCGTAGACTCATGCTGTCGGAATCAGTCAGAGAGAGACGACAAGTTGATGACAAGGTGAAAGCTGCTTTTATTGATTTTGAGACTCGATACATCTTTAGAAATAAAACTTCTTCAAGTGGGATGCATTCCATGGTCTCGGCAGTGGCTTGCCTTCCAAGTCTTCGAGCTTGTAGGCTGACTTTCCTGCCAGTGAGACTATTCTGAATGGGCCATGCCAGTTCGGGGCTAGCTTCCCTTCGTTTGGCTCTCTGTCAGCTGGCAGGGTTTTCTTTAGCACCAGCTCTCCCGCGGAGAACTTTCTTTCTCTGACATTTTGATTGTATGCCCTGGCTAACCGTTGCTGATAGTCGGTCAGTCGCAGGGCTGCTGCTTCTTGTCGCTCGTCTGCCAGCTCCAGCTCCATTGCCAGGTTCGTCTCATTTCGGCCTTGGTCGACCAGCTCTGTCCTCAGGGTAGGAAGGCCGATTTCCAAAGGAATGACTGCCTCCATCCCGTAGGCCAGAGAGAAAGGTGTTGCCGAGGTGGACCTCCTTGGAGTTGTTCTGTATGCCCACAGCACGCTCGGAAGCTCCTCTGTCCATCTGCCCTTTGCCTTGTCCAGTCGCTTCTTCAGGCCGTCCAGGATCACTTTATTGGAGATTTCTGCCTGGCCATTACTCTGTGGATATGCCGGAGTGGAGTAATGATTTCTGATGCCGTGCCCTTGGCAGAAGTCTTTGAAGGACTTGGAGTCGAACTGAGTCCCGTTATCCGAAATCAGGGTCCGGGGGATGCCGAACCTCGTAAGGATGTTTTTCCAAACGAAGTTCCTGGAGTCCCTGTCCGTGATTGAAGACAACGATTCAGCCTCTATCCATTTTGTGAAGTAGTCCGTAGCCACTATCAGCCATCTCTTGTTTCCTGGAGCTCGGTGAAGAGGCCCCACAATGTCCAGGCCCCATTGAGCGAAGGGCCATGGGCTAGAGAGGGGACTCAGATCTTGTGCTGGCTGATGGAGGGAGTGGGAGAACTTCTGGCACTTTTCGCATTTCCTGGCGTAGACCTGCGCGTCTTTCTGCATGTAGGGCCACCAGTAGCCCTGGCTTATTGCTCTGTAAGCCAGGGATCGACCTCCTATGTGACTGCCGCAGATTCCTTCGTGGATCTCATACAGGAAGTCGTCCACCTTGCTTGGATGGACGCATTGGAGGTATGGACCTGTGAAGGACTTCCTGTAGAGTTTGCCTTCGGGAGAGAGCCAGAATCGCGCTGCCTTGAGTCTGATCCTGTGGGCTTCAGCCTTGTCCTCGGGGAGCTGGTCATCCTTCAAGTAGGCGACAATTGGATCCATCCAGCTTGGGCCGAGGTCAGCACAGAGGACAAGCCGAGATGAATGGAGTTCTAAGCTTGACCTTGATACTGACCCAACCTCGATGGTCCTTTTCTTCCCTGCTTCGACAGCGGAGGCCAGGTTTGCAAGCGCATCTGCGTGCGTGTTGGTATCTCGGGATATTTGCCTGACCTCGGCTTTCTGGAAATGAGAGAGCAGTTTTTTCGCAAGGGCTAAGTAGGCCGCCATCCTGTCGTCCCTGGCCTGGTAGTCTCCAGCGAGCTGGCTAGTTACCAGTTGAGAGTCGCTGAAGATCTCCAGGTGCTGGGCTCCGAGGATTTGGGCGCTGTTCAACCCTGCAATCAGTGCTTCGTATTCTGCCTCATTGTTTGTCGCTTTGAAGTCGAGGGTGAAAGCCTGCTCTATGACCAGTCCCTCTGGCGATTGGAGAACTATGCCGGCGCCAGCTCTCTTGGAGGTGGACGACCCGTCGACAAAGATCTTCCATGCCGAGGTGGGAGACTGCTCGACCTCAGTTTCTACTGGCTCGTGCCTTGTGCCCCCCAGTGCCGTGCTGAGCTGAGTCAGAGCCGGGTTGGGGGAGACGAATTCGACGATGAAGTCCGCCAGAATCTGGGCTTTGATCGCAGTTCGGGGATGGTACTGTATATCATACTGCCCCAGTTCAACTGCCCACTTTGATATTCGCCCTGAAAAATCAGCTTTCTTGAACACTGAACGGAGTGGATGCTCCGTGATCACCACAATGGTGTGGGATTGGAAATAATGGGAGAGCTTGCGGGAGGCACTGACGAGAGCCAACGCAAGCTTCTCCAATAGAAGGTACCTGGTCTCGGCATCGAGCAGGGTCTTGCTCATATAATAGATTGGCTTTTGAATTCCCTCGTCCTCCCTGATGAGGACGGAGCTCACTGCGTGATCCGAGACCGCAAGGTACAAATACAGAATCTCCCCCAAAGTTGGGGTGGAGAGTAAGGGTGGTGACATTAAATAGGTTTTGAGTGCGGCCAATGCCTGGTCGCACTCGGGGGTCCACTGGAATTTCAGATTTTTTCTTTAAAAGCTGAAAGAAAGGCCTGCACTTATCTGATGACCGGCTGATGAAGCGGTTGAGTGCTGCAGCCATTCCTGTGAGCTTCTGAACTTCCTTCGTGGTAGAGGGGCTCTGGATGCTCTGGATCGCGGTGATCTGGTCCGGATTAGCCTCTATCCCTCTCCGCGTTACCAAGCTGCCGAGGAACTTGCCAGAGGCTACGCCGAAGGCGCACTTGGAAGCGTTTAGCTTAAGCTTGTACGCGCGAAGGATGTCGAAGATTTGGCCGAGATCCGCCAGATGATCGCCGGAGTGCACCGATTTGACGACCATTCGTCGATGTAGACCTCCACCGTCCGGCCGAGCTGAGCATGGAACATTTTTGTGACGAGGCGCTGATAGGTTGCCCCCGCGTTCTTTAGCCCGAAGGGCATCACCTTGTAGCAGTAAGTGCCGCGGGGGGTTATGAATGATGTTTTCTCCTCGTCTGGCTCGTAGAGCGGGATCTGGTGGTAGCCCCTGTAGGCGTCGAGGAAGCTCATTCGGTCGTGACCAGCGGTGGCGTCGATCAGTTGGTCAATCTTTGGGAGGGGGAAACTATCTTTAGGGCAGGCCCTGTTCAGGTCTGTGAAGTCCACGCACACCCTCCACTTTCCAGTTTTCTTCATGACCACCACCGTGTTGGCCAGCCATACCGGGTACTGGACTTCCCGGATGGCTCCTGCCTTCAGCAGGTTGTCGATCTCTTCGACGACCGCATCTGTCTGCTGCAGCCCTGTCCTGCGGGCCCTCTGCACTACCGGCTTGTGGTCGGGGTCCACATTCAGCTTGTGGCACATGACCTCGGGGTCGACTCCAGGCATTTCGCTTGGGCTCCAAGTGAAGACGTCGACGTTCTGCATCAGGAACCGAGAGAGTTCGGCCCTCTCCTCGTCTGGCAGCTGGGTGCCAATCAGGAAGAACCTGTCCGGATCTGCCGGGTTTAGCCTGACCTCGGCCAGGTCCTCGATGCTCTTCTTCTCAGGATCTCGGCCGATTTCATCGAGGCCTTTCTCGAACTCGGCGAGGTTGACGCGCTCTGGCTCCTTCACTGCCGGGACTGCGGCCAGCATGCACTGCCTGGCTTGCTGCTGATCCCCCTCCACTGTGACTACTTCCATCTTGCCCTCCTTGTTCTCATGGACGAACTTCAGCTTCTGGTGGAGGGAAGAAGGGACTGCTTCTAACTTGTGGAGCCACGTTCTGCCCAAAATGACGTTGTAGGGAGAAGGGGCATCCACGACCAGGAAGTCGGCCGACACGGAGGCTCCGCCAACTCGGGTCTCCAAGGTGATCCTGCCCTTGGGGTAGACTGGCGGGGCGGACAACCCTAGCAGGGGTGCACGGACCTCCGTGAGGTCTGCTTCGGAGAGTTTCATCTTCTTGAAGCAGTCGTAGTAGAGGACCTCGGAGGAGCTGCCGGAGTCGACGAGGATCCTCTTCACTGTGAAGTCTCTCAGCTTCATGGTGAGGAGTAGAGGGTCGTTGTGAGGGAGCTGGATTCCCTCTAGGTCTCTGTCCGAGAACGAGATGGCGGGTCGGTCGCGGCGGGCTTTCTTGGATGCCGGGGCGAGCTCGGCTTTCATTACTTCTTTCCCGTGCGAAGCCCGCCTGGCTTCGGCACGGGCCTGGGAGCTGTCCCGGGACGAGGAAGCGGGAACTGAGGACGCCAGATGGATCACGTTAATGATCTTCTCTGAATCCTCACTGTCGGGAGCCTGGGCTGCGCTCTGGTGAATCCGGCCCTCGCTGCCGCCGGCATCACCTGCCTTGACGAATTCTGGAATGTGGCCCTCCTCGGCCAGCTTCTCCAGGTACCACTGCAAAGTCTTGCAGTCCTCGGTCTTGTGCCCGTTACCCCTATGGAAGGAGCAGTAGCGCTGGCTTCGGCCGCCGGAGGTGGGCTCATTCTTCAAGGGCGGAGGGTACTTGAAGAACGGCTTGGACCTGATCTTGGTCAGGATGCGGTAGATCGGCTCCTTGAAGACGACGCTGACGCTCTGACTGGCGCTAGAGGGAGGTCTGGGCTTCCAAGTGCCCCCAGACCTGGACGACGAAGGCTTCGCCGAACTGGAGACCCACGCATGCTTGGGCTCCTGCTTCTGGGAGGGCCTCCCGCCTCTCTGCCGAGGCTGGCTACTCTTCTGCTCGGGCTCCGGATGCCCGTCCTGATCCCTAGCTCGGATCTCGTCTTCCTCCTGGGCGATGAAGCGCTTCACCCGGGACATCAACTCTGGCATGGATTCTGGGGGCTCCCCGGCCAAGTCCTTCTGCAAGTCGTGGCCAGGGATCAGGGCATGCTGGAAGGCGTAGATTGCTATCCCTTCCCTCGTGCCCTCGATCTGGCTGTAGACCGCCCAGAATCGCTGGGCGAACTTGGCGAGGGTTTCGCCCTGCTTCATTCTCAGGGCGAGGAGGTCCCCTTCCTTCTTGGGGACGACGGTGTAGGCTTGGAACTTCTTCAGGAAGGAGAGCTGGAGCTCCTTCCAACTGGAAACCGACTGCTCCGAGAGAGAGCAGAACCACTTCAGGGGGAGGTCACCCAAACTGGAGGAGAAGATTTTGCAGTTTAGGTAACCCTCGTTCCCCCAGATGGACATCTTCTGGGAGAAGTGTCGGAGGTGTGCGGATGGGTCGGACAGTCCGTCATAGGGGACGAACCGCGGGACGGAGAACTTTCTCGGCAAGGGGGTGCGTTCGATCTCTTTTGTGAAGGGCGAGCCCCCCAGATCAGTGTGACCACAGATCTGCTTCTGGTCCCGCACGTCCAAGTTGTGCTGGAGAGCCAATCTGACACGTTTGTCAAATCGCTCCTGCTCATCGTCCTTCTCTGGAGTCTGAGCTCTGGGCTTTCGCTTGGGGTGGCTCGCGCTACGACGGCTATGAGTTCGGCCATCGCGGCTATGGTGACTTCGGCTGTTGCTCGAGCCTTCGTCACGGATCTGGCTCCGTTTATGGTCCAGATGATTTCTGAGGTCCTCGCGGGGAGGATGGGCTGCCCTGCTGGGGGCGTCCCTCTTTTTCCCTTGAGGCTCGGAGACCTGCCTCAAGGAGGCAGTTTGCACTGCCTTCAGCTGCTGCTGGAGCTCGCGAATCAGCTGCTCTTGCCTCTGGAGGAGAGCAGTTTGGGCTTCGATAACCCCTCCAGTGGCAGGGGGTTGAACGTGGCGCGTCTCTCCTACGGCCACAGCTTTGTCCTTCCGAGGACGCTCATGCCGACGCTCATCGCGTCTGGGTGGCATGACTTCTTCTGCTGAGATCGAGGCCTCGAGTCCCTCTTGGAGTGGGAACTCGACAAAGAGCTGAGAGCCTAAGCGGCCCTCGCCTGCAGACGTGCCATGCACCGTGCGGGAGCGCCCTTGAGGAGGGACGTCCGTCGACGGTGGTGGCAGCTCGAGCGCTGCTCTTGAGGACTCTACGCCCTTCCTAGCTTTCGGAGGCATGGCTTCTGAGAGATTGAGGTTTAGAAGGTTGGGAAGGTTGGGATATTACTTTCCCACAGACGGCGCCAATTGTAGGTGCAGAAAATAATGACCCACAATAAGGAGGGAGCCTTAGAGGACTTATCCGAGAAGATGATGACTGGGAATGACTGGGGTACCGTCCGAAAGCCTGAAAGAGAAGAGCAAACGATCAAAGGACCCTGGCCTGGGCGGCGCAAGGCTCTCCGATGCCAAAGTCAGTGAATGAACTGGAACAATGGAAGGAGAGGAAGAAGAGAGACAGAGTAACGGCTCTGTGTATGAAATTGTGCGTACCTTGCATGTGAAATGGGATTCTATATATAGACGATTTGGAAGATATCTTGGACGATATCTTGGCATGGGTCTCATGATTCGACTGGGAAGTCATGATCAGCCCACGTTGCAATTAATGCGGTCCAATCCAGCCCACTCTGCATTAAATGCGCGTCGGATCAGCCCACGTCGCATTTAATGCGCGTCTTGTTGGGCCAGATCGTGTTGGACGCCTTTGGCAGTAGGGGATCGTGGGATCTGCCCTCGGGCCTTGCCCTGATGTGGCCTCAGCCGCTGGATGCCGCCCTGTCAGGATCTGGCGAAGATTGTGAGCGGCTGGATGTCGCGTCTGTCCCACTAGCTCGTGCCCCTATCCCTCCACGTGCCTGGTGACGTGGGGGATGAGGGGCGCAGGTGGAGGCTCTTTCTTGGTTCGGCTTCCATCCCGGCTTCTTCAGCCGGGGTGGAGCTTTCTGCCGAAATGGCACCCGGGGTGACCCAGTTCGGCGCTAGTGGCCTGGAGATGCCTGACTTCGGCCGGACCCCCTGTCCTGGTAGCCGGGGTGAGCTTGGTGCCACGTGGATGGCACGCGGATGGCATGTGAGAGTGCTTAGCCTCATCTGATGGTTGTGATTAGCGTAATCCTGAGGTTCTGGAAATCTCCCCACACAATATCTTTCTTGCAAGTTTAGTATTTAATGAGAATTATTATTCATTGCTTGATATTCCATATGCGTAGAGTTGTATGAACTCTACATTATTGTACTACATGAGGCTTGAATTATTATATCCTCACTGTGGACTTACGGTCCGTGGGCTTAAAGGACAAAATTTTAATTAGTCCTAAATTTCACTCTCCGGATTCGGTTTATTCTTTAATCGGGTTTGTTGGGAGTTAAGGTAATTAATACATAGGCCAACCCAATAAACAAGGCCAATAAAGAAACTGGAGTCAATAAAGTTAAAGGTTCAACGAGAGATAAAGAGAATAAATAAAATCTAGTGGATCCCATATGTATCTCTCTCATGCCGGATGTGATGATGCTACTCTACGTCATCGGCACGCCGTACTTGTTCCTCCTCTGCTGGTTGGAGTTCTTCTGGGATCTACTCACAGGCCTACTCCTCATAGTAGTAACCACCTGAGGTGTCTGCACACCAAGGAACAGAGTCAACGACATGTTGAGCAATAGATAAACAAAGCATAATAAACATGACATACATCAAATATAGATTAATGACCAGTAATAATCATGTGAATACAAGGAAAGCGATGCTAGGCATAAAGCAATCCTCTCGGGGTACCAGTAACAACCCAGACAAGACTACTGATACCAAAGTTTGGCTCCAGTGGGATCTTAACTCCCGGTCCTGGGAATAGCAGCACGGTCCAAGCCCGCTCCCAGCTATTCTACGCCATGGACGTCGTCCAACGCCGATTGTCCATCTCGACGACCGAGTAACCAGCCCGTCAATAAATACCCCAAACTGCATATAGCCATGATATGCGAATAATAACGTAGTGGTGTTGACACACGGAAAACAAGACAAGCAAGTCGGGCTAGTTCAATGTACAAGACATAATCTTAGGGATTATCTCATTCAAGACAATACAAGAAAAGTAATTCACGTGATAATCCCTTTCAATGCTAGCCAGTCATGTTTATCAATACAAGACACTGGTTCCAAATGTACACTTTAAGTCAAGTCCAAGTCTTAAATCCTACAAGGATTTATGTTTCATAGTTAATTAAGTATTTTATGCCAAGAGAGTGTACAAGGAATATAAACAACGGATACAAGTCAAAAGTCAAGGAGATGTTACAATCCAGTCCTAGGCAAATGATGTCATTCCTGTACCCCACATGTCCTAACAGAGTACGTATGGAAGTTGGATGAACGATGCTTTTAAGGAAATCCCTTGGTATACAATCATATTAAGCATCTATTGATTCAATTCTATATTCATTCGGTTATACCATATGTAATACACGAATACCTAGACAACCCATTGAATTCACACCAAGCCACGTGTTTCGATTTCAATATTCATTTATGATCAATTGAGAGTAGGTTGATGGGTTCCAACATCTAAGGCCCAATCCTAGGTTAACAGTCTATGATTTCTTCGAGAATGGCATAAGGGCTTTGATGGGGGTTTGAGTTCTTCCAGATGCTTGTATGTGGATTTGGTCGTTTGGTTTTCACAGTACTTCTTGAAGAACGGGGTTTGATTGAGGATTTGGGTTTTGAAGAGAGCTTGGTCCTATCTGGTGATGAACTAATCGACTTCAATCTTTCTAACTTGTTTTTCCTCTTGCATATGCTCATCTAAAACTCACAGCTACTGTTCCTTGCAGCCACCAACGCAGGTCGAATTCATATACATTTTCGGTTGAATGCAACCTTTAGGTGTTTCTTACAAGGTCGAGTTCGACGTAAAGAAGTAAAATATATTAATGCCACTTTCTATCTCAGCGTCAAATTCGACCTTCAGCACTGAAATTGAAGGTCGAATTCGACCACCGAAAAAAATAGTAAAAGAAAGTAGGAATCCTGCCTGTTAGGTATATGTTTGTCTAATATTCACTGTTCGGTGTACTGACCACATAAAGTGTATTTTTCAGTAAAAACCCCTTGATTCTAACATAAATAACTTACTACAATTTTGATCTATAGATCTTTTCATATAAGCCAAAAGGCCCATTTCCGTTTCATGATTCAATTAAGACTAAATTCAGTAATGTGTACAATATTCAATAAAAAAAACACCAATTAAAGACTCATGTACAATTACAAAACCATTACACATCCAACTTCCATTTCCATTACAAAACCATCTTCATTCATGTACAACCCCAACTTCCTTTTCTATGTACAACTCCAACTTCCTTTAATATATATATATATATATATATATGTATACCCTTCAACTCCATGCCCATCATGATTAATCAAACCCTACAAAGAGATGAGATGCACATGTCAAATAAATGATGGATAAACAAATTTTAGAGAGTTGAGAAGAAATAACACAATGTCACCCATCATAAGCAGCATTTTTAAGAGCCACAATACACAGCTACTTTTTACTTCCCATGGAACATCTCAGTCAACAAACACCATCACAACTATACCCTAGCATACATTCATCTCCATTGGCAGGTCCACATACACATCTTCATGGTGGGGCTAACCACATAGAGATTAACCGAGTCTAAGAATGAATCCATCTTCATGGGTGAGGCTTGAAATCATTGGAGAAAGGGAAGAAAATGTTCTAGAAAAAGGCCTTACGTGAGTATCTCCAATTCCAAAATATAAGAAATCCCAAGGCACCATTTGCTACCAAACACTACAATTACAATGGAATTAAATAAACGTGTTCCCAACCATTGGGAAATTTGCTACAAAATTACCCTTATTAGCTTGTTGGGTACAGATAACATTAAGAACATTTGCCAGTCTGCTCTAATGTAGACCTTCTAAAAAAGAAATAATATTATCAAGTGAATCACACCACAGATTTCTGAACTCAATGAACTGGTCCGTACCTTCCTATTAGAATTTCAGAAATATTCTTAATTTCCTAAAATCATATTCTGAGCCCTAAATCCTAATTTCTAGAATTCTGAAATCCCAATTTGATATCAAATCATATTTTGAAATCCCAATTTTTCTGGAATTTCTATTAGGAAAATTTCAAGAATTTTGAGATTTCAACAGTTCTTTTAGGCAAGCCCTCTAAGAGTCTAAGTCATTCAGTCTACCTAATTTCATTTTCCTCGCTAGAGGATTAGGAACACTCGGCCAAGAGAAAGAGAGGATGAGAGAGACAGAGAAACCCACTACTCTGCCGGGGCTGCTAAAAGGGTCTGGTGCATTCCCAAACGTGGGGACCTAAAGAAAGAGTTGGAGCGTCGGATCCATGAGGATCTTCTCTCGCTTTTGGGATGAGGAAGAAGAAAAGATGTCGCATCGCCGTTTGGTGTTGGGAAAATGGATGTAAAACGAGGGAAGGGAGCGTGAGTAGCTCGACGTTTGGTGTTTGTATCTTGGAGCTACAACAGAAGGAAGAAAGTAAATATCCAAAAAAAAAAACAGAAAGAAGAAGGAAGCAGATCTGCTCCTCACATGCTTGAGGGAGACTAAATAACATGAAAGAGGAAGATCCCTCACAAGACCCCTCCACCACGTACTCCTCAAGAGCGCATGGAATTTCTTTCCAGATCTTGGAGTGTCTCTGCATCAGAAATATCTAAGGTGACGTTTGACAACCGTCTTCGCCGCGGATTTTTGTCGGTTTTCCGCCATCCCGTGTAAAATCCACGTTTGAATTTACGTGAAAAAGCTCTTTGAGGATGAAAGGAATGCCCGTTTCTAAATATTCTTGAGGTCAGACCTCCCCAGGTCGGATGCACAGAATCCATCAAATGAGAGAAAGGCGAAGCTAGAGTGATTCTGGACAGTACTTATGGCAGACCGGTTTTTCCAATTTTTTTTATTTTTTATGGGCCCCACAATCAAGATCTGAACCGATGATTGTGTTAAGAAGGTCCATAACGGCTATGTCCCAAAATTTCAGCCGTTGATTCATCCTAAATCGTGAGAAATTTGCAAGACCGTTTGGACAGTGACGATAAGAGACTGTGACGGTAATGTACAGTAACTGTGACGGTAATGTGGCCCTAATACGTTTTTTGCTTTGGGAATGTACCTTTTAAATTCCCTAATCAAGATCCAAACCGTTAGTCACCTTTAAAAACTCCAAAACGGCCACCTCACCAAATATCAGCCGTTAAATCATCATGATACTCGAGATATGTGTTAATTCATGATTACTGTTCACAGTAAATGCACAGCGGTGCCAAAATAGTCCCTTTTTTTTTAATTTTCTGGTTTCTGTGGGGCCTACAATCAAGATCGGAACCGTTCATTATTTCGGTAAGGACAGGCACGACAAGGTGATCAAATTTCAGCCGTTGATTCATCTTATATCTCGAGATATGTGCCAAAACGTCATTAATGTTCAAAAAAAATGCATACCAGGTGAAAAACCAGTCCATTTTTTTTATTTTTTTGGTTTCTGTGGGTCCACAATCAAGATCGGAACCGTTCATTATCTCGGGAAGGTCATGCACGGCAAGGTGATCAAGTTTCAGCCGTTGATTCATCTTATATCTCAAGATATCTTCCAAAACGTCATTAATGTTCAAAGAAAATGCATACTGATGCCAAATCAGTCCAAACATGGAACTCTTTGGAAAGGAATCATACCCGATTCTTTGGAGATGGAGAGAATCCTCTAAACTGAGGATTTCTGTCCTAGCATGGACTGTTGTCAAACGTCACCTAAAGCTCTTGCAGAGGGAGGAGAGGAATCTGGCGACTTGCGATGGGAGGTATGTGGGGGCGATGGCACAAAGGGAGGAGAAGAGGGATGAAATGAAATAGGAGGGTCTTTTTATCGTTTTTGCGTACCCAGTTTCATTTTAAGTTAAGAAGAGGAGGGATTCCCCAAATTTTGGCCGGCTGATGAAGATTTCTGTTGCACGTGGCTTTTGGCACGCTTGAGCGGATTTTATGCTGCACTTGAGCTGAGGAAAGGCCCCCTCTTATTTATTTATGTTCTTTTCTTTAAATTTGTTATTTAGAAAAAATAACTGGACCATCATAACCTTTCAACCTTGACTTCTCTCTAAATGAAGAAGATCCTGAATTTATTCATTTAGATCAAAGTCAATGGATAGAAGTAAATAGTCATAATCCCCAAGAACCTGAACCCACAAGTGGTGAAGGGCCTGCATGTTCGGGTTCTACAACTAAAAAGAAGATAAAAACAAGATTGACTTCTCCTGTATAGGAGCATTTTGTTAAAGTCAAGGTCTCAAATCCCAAAGGAGGAACAGATGAAAAGGCACAATGTAAACATTGCAAAGATCTCCTCAGTGCCAGATCAGCAAGTAGCACTAACCACCTTCTTAGACACATGAGAACGTGTGTGCCCATACATACGAATACCGCTGGCGGTTTAGGATAGGAGGCGGGACCATCCAAACACAACTTTCTAAAATAAATTCAACTGGTGGTTTAGGAGTTTTTCACTATGACCCTAATACTGCCAGATATCAACTTGTAAAGTTTATAATAGTTCGCCAATAACCATTGATACTTGCCGAAGACCAATACTTTGAAAGATTTTTTAGAGAAGCCTTTGTTCCTTTACGGCAGAAAATATCTAGAGTTATTACTAGAAATGATGCAGTAAAAACTTTTTGAAAGAAAAAGAGAATTTAAAACAGGTTTTTCAAAACATACTTGGAAAAGTGACTTTAACTTTAGATTTATGGACCTCTAAATAAAATGTGGGGTCTAAATAAAACGTGGAGTAACATTGCAATCACATCACATTATATTGATAGTAATTGGGTGATGCAGAAAAGAATGATTTCGTTTTCTTTATTAGAGTCCCACACATTGGTGCTAAGATAGGGTCCACCATCCTTAAAAAACTTAGAGAATATAATATTAAAAATAAAATAATTTCTATAACTTTAGATAATGTAAGCACTAACAATGTCGCAGCAGATCTACTAAAACCTACGCTTCAACTTGATTGAAATGAAGCTCTATTTCACAATAAATGTGCATGCCACATCATAAGTCCTATCGTACAAGGGTAAAATCTATTAAAGATGATTTAGAGATCATTAAATGGATTGTAGGTTTCATTTTTTGTTCTCCCTCACGAGAACAATGGTGGAGGGAAATATGTGTAAATTTGAGTCTAAGGAGGTGTTTGGAAACTATATATTTCTAAAGATTTTTCTATATTATATCCTACTTTAGAATATAATCTACCCACCTAAAAACTAGGTGTTTGGATAACTTAGAAGGTATTCTACAATATCTCACTTTCTTACAAAAACCTTCATGTTATAATATTCAACCATATGCTGTATAAAACAATATTTCATTAAGACAATAACCAAAACAAGGGTTTGGCCCACTACATTTTTTTAAATATTGATGCTTTCTATAGGAATCCTACAATGACTCAATATTAGATGAACCCTTTAGTGTTTATAAATTTTATGTGGGTCCCATAGCCCTGTCATAATTACATAATTTCTTTATTGATTACTAATATTAGGTGGGTCCTACAAATATCACATTAGGTAATTTCTACCACGATTACCAACTTAAGTAGGTCCCGTACTACCAATTTTAGATGGTTCCCATACTAATTGCCAATATTAGATTGTAGGACTAATTACTAGTTTGCCATCATTAAATGAGTCATATTGTTTAATGGCCCCCTCGTGATTACTATAATTAGCTTGGTTAATGTGATGATTAACATCAAATGGGTCTTACATTTATTTCTCATAGATGGATTCCTTATTGATGTTCAACACTCATAGGGTTCTCTGTTATAATCACCATTGGATGTATTACATTATGGTTATTAACATTTGGTGGGCCCACATTGATTAAACAATATTGCTCGTGGTTTTTAACATTTAGTCTAATGGTTTTCTAATTAAATGGACCCTACTGTGGTTACTAATATTAAATCACTCTAGTATGACTACTAGTTAGTGGGTTCCCACTCGGTCAATCATCCCTGTTTTTTTATTCATTTACTGTTTCGATGCATCCTCTAGTGAAAATGTTATAAATGGCAAAACACTTAAAAGATACATTGAAATTTGTAGAATTGCCAAACACCATAAATGACATAATATTATAATATGATACTATTTTATTATGTGATAATGAAATCTTACAATATTCAAATTTGATCATATTATATTATACCTTTATCCAAACACCCGCTAAGACCTAAGAAAATATCACAAGATGTAAAGCATAGATGAAATTTTACCTATAAAATGTTAAAACAAGCATATGCCTATAAAATTGCACCAAATCAATATTGTCAACTTTATTTAACACATGAAAATATTTATATAAGTGATGATAGATAGGCCCTTCTTGAGATAATAAGAAATTTTTTCGAAGTTTTTCATGATGCAACCTTGTTTTTTTTTCAGGGTATATTATCCCACATCAAATCAAGTTTTAATCCATTTTTGTGAAAAAAGTCTTACTTTTAAAAAATATAGAGATTTACAGCCTTTTCAACTTATGTGTGTACAAATTAAGGCAAATTTCTCACAATATTGGAGAATAGCTCCTTTAACATTTTGTATGGCTGCTACATTGGACCCTAGATTGAAATTAAAAGGTGTAGAAATCCTTCTTGAAGAAATAAACTCTAACATGAATACAACTAATATAAATGACATGTCTACAGTTAAGACACAATTAGAAATAATATTTTATTTGGATTATGCTACCCGATTGGGTAGATCCATAACACCCACAATCCGAACAGACCCTCCCCATGTACATAAAGGGAAAAAGAAGGTCATTTGGAGTATTATGAGTAAATCTCACGGAAGTGACTCATCTTCTCCTGGAGGATCCTCTTATAACCTTAATGAATCAACAATGTATCTAGAGAGTGATCATGTTCCAATTCCAGATGATGAAGAAGATGCTTTTGATCTTTTGGCATGGTGGAAATCATTCGAAACCAAGTTTCCTCTGCTTTCCGCCATGGCTCCTGATATACTAACAATACGAGTGCCTACAGTTGCATTAGAGCAGGCATTTAGTGCAAATGGGCGCCTTATTGACCCCAGGAGGACCATGCTATCAGAAAAAACTATGGAGACCTGCATGTGCTTACGGAATTGGTATCAAGCAGAGGATAGAACACAATACCTCTTGGATAATTTCGAGATAGAAGACGAGCCATTGGCCTTACATATATGATATCATAGTATAATTTATTTTTTTGAACGTATAATAGGCTTTCAACTTGTAATTTAGTTTTTTAGAATGTATTATAGTAGGCTAAGTCGATCCAAAACGGAATATATGGAATGCAAGTTTAGTCAAAGTAGGACACCTGGTAGCATAGAAGTAAGTTTAGGCACACAAAAGATTATAGAGCAAGAAAACTTTAGGTACCTTGGATCTATGGTGCAACAGGATGGAGGGATTGATACTGATGTAAGTCACACGATTCAGGCCGGGTGGACCAAATGGAGGAGTGCTTCGGAGGTCTTATGTGATCGGAAAGTCCCCCTCAAGGTTAAAGGAAAGTATTATAAGGTGACGGTACGACCAGCATTGTTATATGGATCAGAGTGTTGGGCAGTAAAACATAATCATGTCAAGAAGATGGAAGTTGCGGAGATGAGAATGCTAAGATGGATGTGCGAGATCACAAGGAGATATAGGATTATGAATGAGGAGATTAGGGGAAAAGTAGGAATAGCACCGATTGGAGATAAAATGAGAGAAAATCGACTGAGATGGTTCGGCCATGTTAGAAGGCGTCCAACGGAGGCACCTGTTAAAAGGTGTGAAAGCATGGAAATTGCTAGGAGTAGGAGAGGGAGAGGGAGACCCAAGAGAAGTTAGAAAGAAACTATTAAACATGACCTTGCCTACATGGATCTAACGGAGGACATGGCCCTAAACAGATTTGATTGGCGTCGTCAAATCCGTATAGCCGACCCCACCTAGTGGGAAAAGGCTTGGTTTGGTTTGGTTTGGTTTGGTATCATAGGTTTTTAAAGTTGTAACTGATATTTTAGAATGTATTAAAGGTTTTCAAAGTTGTAATTTATTTTTTATAATATATCATAGGTTTCTGTAATTTTTTTTTTCATTTATCAGAAGGTTTGAATTTCATAATTTTTTTGAACTTTTGTAACTTAAATGTCAAGGAAATATAATCTATTCAATGTATTTTTTTCAAAACATCATTAGTTTTATTCTACTTATTTATTTCTCTTTATTTATTTATTTTGATGAAATTGGACCAAGAGTCTAAGTCCAAGTTTGTGACTTTGTGTCTGTCCAATTTAAAAAAAAAAAACTAAAAAAAAGAAAGGGGGATCTGTGGGCCGCCCACGGGCCGCATGGCCCAAGCTCGACTGGGGCACGTCCCAGGATGGCATGACCAGGGCCGTGCTGGGCTGACCCCCAAAGCATTGGCCCGGCTCGTATAATTTTCATGGGCCGTGCCGGCCCGGCTTGGCCCGCTCATGACTGGGCCCAGTCGTGCCCGGGCCATGCCGGGCCAGATTTACATGCCTACTCCTGTCCCATGACGAGGTTAAAGGTTCTTCGTGGGCCCCACTTGCGATAGACTGCTCGGTGCCTTGACCCTTGCCCAGGTCTAAGTCTCATCTGTCTTTTTTTGCATTTACGTCTCAAGAAATCGTTTAATTAGAGACTCTATAAGGGTGGGTAATGAGTGCTTTTTATCCTGCATCGTTGAATCATCTCACAATTTATTCTCAACTCATCATTCATCTTACAGATCATTCATCTTACAGCTGAAAAGCACTCGGAGAAAGAAATAGCGGGAGTGATGATGCCTCATGATGGTTTTCAGCTCCAGCTCCTGATGGAGAGAATTTCTCTTACAATTTTCCTGGAGCATTCAGCTTATATCTGAAGGAACAAGCTAACAAGCAGCATGCACTTCACCTTCATACTGCAGGTGCTCAAATGAATTACTGCTCTTCTTTTTCTTCTTCTCATTTTTTTTGGTTGTGTTTACCTTGAATTATAGATGCGAATGAGATCCAGGCCGTTCATCCAGTGGGGCACGATCCACATGTTGTGCCCACATGATGAATCACAATAATTATATGTCAATTGATGCCCATGTACATCTATCTCTAGGGGGGAGATGAAATGAGAGTTTTTTATTATTATTATTATTATTATTAAATGTCCATTTCTCTCCACAACAAACCCAAATTGAAGGGTTATGATTTAGCTGGGGAGGTAATTTACATGTTTTCATTAAATTTTTTGAAATGCAGACTTGGTACCTTTTTTCCTCATGAGATATGGTGGTACCAGGGTCTTTAGATTGGCTATCTAACAAAAATGATCAGAGGGAATGAAAGTTAATATAGCCATTGAGTCTAAAATCCGTCAAATGAATGGTGAGTGCAGGGAAAGAGTTGTGTACTGGATATTATCAGATTTGAAGGCCTTTGATCAGATTCCACAAGCCTCAGTTTCATTTGACCTTTTTTTTTTGCTAGATAGCTTACCAATAAGGGCGAGGCCCCATTTATTTGAGGGTGTATTTGGATCGATGTACCGTGAATTGAAATAAAATGAGGTAAGGTATCCATTATTCAAACACACCTAAAGGGCCATTGGACTCCACGAGAATGCCACGAGTCCTCTATTTAAAACTAAAATGTGTAATTGGTTGTCCCACAATCCCGTGGTGAGGAACCGAGGGTCCTTTGATGTGTACGATTTATTTGCACTTGTCCATCATTGGATCAGGCCAGCAGATTGTTGGCTTAGATATTATTCCACACACTAGTGTCACAAAAATAGACACCAATAATTCCTCGCCTCTATTTTTTGCAATTTTGTCTATGTCCGTTCATAAATGATCAAACCCACCTTAGAACCTGTTGGGTTTTATAGTTGTTTCAAAAAATTCAAAAAGTTTTTTACTTGAAAGATGTTTTGTCATTTTGTTCTTTTGCTTTATGTAGGACTACCAACAAACGCCCGTGCTGAAACCGGACCCCAAATTAAATTTATTTAGAATACTTCATTTTTTCTAAAACACTATATATAACTTATATTTAAAAGTTAAATTAAAATTTAGAATACATTATAAAATTTATAGTATTTTATTATATTTACATTAAATATCTAGCACTTCTGTAAATAACAAAATTCAATGCAGTTGGGGATCAAATGGTGTGGCCCATAATTTAGAAGGTGTGGATTGATTGCAATTGTTTTTTATTTGGGTTGGTGGATGTTGGGTACATCTACAGAACATGGTATGAAGTTTCACTAATGTGTGGGGAGATTTCCAGAGCCACAGGATTACGCTAATCACAGCCATCAGATGAGTCTAAGCACTCTCACGTGCCATCCGCATGCCATCCATGTGGTACCAGGCTCACCCCGGCTGCCAGGACAGGAGGTCCGGCCGAAGTCAGGCAGCTCCGGGCCACTAGCGCCGAGCTCGGCCACCTCGTGTGCCCATCTCGACAGAGAGCTCCACCTCGGCTGAAAGAGCCGGGACGGGAGCCGAAGTAAGAAAGAACCTCCACTTGCGCCCTCATCCCCTCCCACGTCATCAAGCACGTGGAGGAGTAGGGGCGCGAGCTAGCGAGACAGATGCGACATCAGATCCAGCGGCTGAGGCCACATCAGGACAGGGCCCGAGGGCAGATCCGATGGTACCCCTGCCGCCAAAGGCGTCTAATACGATCTGGCCCAACAAGACGCGCATTAAATGCGACGTGGGCTGATCCGACGCGCATTTAATGCAAAGTGGGCTGGATTGGACCGCATTAATTGCAACGTGGGCTGATCATGACTTCCCAGTCGAATCATGAGACCCATGCCAAGATATCGTCCAAGATATCTTTCGAAACGTCTATAAAAAGGACTGCATTTCACATGCAAGGTACGCAATATACACACTTGAGAGCTGTTACTCTGCCTCTCTTCTTCCTCTCCTTCCATCGTTCCAGTTCCTTCACTGACTTTGGCATCGGAGAGCCTTGCGCCGCCCAGGCCAGGGTCCTCTGACCGTGTGTTCTTCTCTTTCAGGCTTTCGGACGGTACCCAGTCATCACCATCGTTGGATAAGTCCTCTAAGGCTCCCCAGTTATTGTGGGTCATTATTTTCTGCACCTACAATTGGCGCCGTCTGTGGGGAAGTAATATCCCAACCTTCTCAACCTCAATCTCTCAGAAGCCATGCCTCCGAAAGCTAGGAAGGGCGTAGAATCCTCGAGAGCAGCGCTCGAGCTGCCACCACCGTCGACGGACGTCCCTCCTCAAGGGCGCTCCCGCACGGTGCATGGAACGTCAGCAGGCGAGGGCCGCTTAGGCTCGCAGCTTTTTGTCGAGGTCCCCCTTCAAGAAGGACTCGAGACCTCGATCTCAGCAGAAGAAGTCATGCCACCCCGACGCGATGAGCGTCGGCGTGAGCGTCCTCGCAAGGACAAAGCCGTGGCCGTAGAAGAGACGCGCCACGCTCAACCCCCTGCCACTGGAGGGGTTGTCGCAGCCCAAACTGCTCTCCTCCAGAGGCAAGAGCAGCTGATTCGCGAGCTCCAGCAGCAGCTGAGGGCAGCGCAAACCGCCTCCTTGAGGCAGGTCTCTGAGCCTCAAGGGAAGAAGAGGGACGCCCCCAGCAGGGCAGCCCAGCCTCCCTGCGAGGATCTCAGAAACCATCTGGACCATAAGCGGAGCCAGATTCGTGACGAAGGCTCGAGCAACAGCCGGAGTCATCATAGCCGCGATGGCCGAACTCATAGCCATCGTAGCCCGAACCACTCCAAGCGAAAGCCAAGAGCCCAGACTCCAGAGAAGGACGACGAGCAGGAGCGGTTCGACAAACGCGTCAGGCTAGCTCTTCAACGCAACCTGGACGTGCGGGACCAGAAGCAGATCTGTGGCCACACTGATCTGGGGGGCTCGCCCTTCACAAAAGAGATCGAGCGCACCCCCTTGCCCAAAAAGTTCTCTGTCCCACGGTTCGTCCCTTATGACGGACAGTCCGACCCATCCGCTCACCTTCGACACTTCTCCCAGAAGATGTCCATCTGGGGGAATGAGGGTCACCTGAACTGCAAAATCTTCTCCTCCAGTTTGGGTGACTTCCCCTGAAATGGTTCTGTTCTCTCCCAGAGAAGTCAGTTTCCAGTTGGAAGGAGCTCCAGCTCTCCTTCTTAAAGAAGTTCCAAGCTTACACCGTCGTCCCCAAGAAAAAAGGGGACCTCCTCGCCCTAAGAATGAAACAGGGCGAGACCCTCGCCAAGTTCGCCCAACGATTATGGGCGGTCTACAGCCAGATCGAGGGCACCAGGGAGGAGATAGCAATCTACGCCTTCCAACATGCCCTGATCCCCGGTCACGACCTTCGGAAGGACTTGGTCGGGGACCCCCCAGAGTCCATGCCAGCGTTGATGTCCCGGGTAAAGCGCTTCGTCGCCCGGGAGGAAGATGAGATCCGAGCCCGGGAAGAGGACGGGCGTCCGGAGCCCGAGCAGAAGAGTGGCCAGCCTCGGCAGAGAGGCGGGAGGCCCCTCCAGAAGCAGGAGCCCAAGCAGGCCTGGGTCTCCAATTCGGCGAAGCCTGCGTCGTCCAGGTCTGGGGGCGCCTGGAAGCTCAGACCTCCCTCCAGCGCCAGTCAGAGCGTCAACGTCGTCTTCAAGGAGCCGACATACCGCATCCTGGCCAAGATAAAGACCAAGCCGTTCTTCAAGTGGCCTCTACCCTTGAAGCACGAGCCCACCTCCGGCAGCCGGAGCAAGCTCTACTGCTCCTTCCACAGGGGTAACGGGCACAGGACCGAGGACTGCAAGTCTTTGCAGTGGTACCTGGAGAAGCTGGCCGAGGAGGGCCACATTCCAGAGTTCGTCAAGGCAGGAGATGCCGGCGGCAGCGAGGGCCGAGTTCACCAGAGCGCAGCCCAGGATCCAGACAGTGAGGATTCAGAGAAGATCATCAACGGGATCCATCTGGCGTCCTCAGCCCCCGCTCCCTCGTCTCGGGGCAGCTCCCAGGCCCGCGCCGAAGCCAGGCGGGCTTCGCACGGGAAGGAAGTGATGAAAGCCGAGCTCGCTCCGGCATCCAAGAGAGCCCGCCGCGACCGACCCGCCATCTCGTTCTCAGACAGAGACCTAGAGGGAATCCAGCTCCCTCACAACGACCCCCTGCTCCTCACAATGAAGCTAAGAGACTTCACAATGAAGAGGATCCTCGTCGACTCCGGCAGCTCCTCCGAGGTCCTCTACTACGACTGCTTCAAGAAGATGAACCTATCGGAAGCAGACCTCACGGAGGTCCGTGCACCCCTACTAGGGTTGTCCGCCACGCCAGTCTACCCCAAGGGTAGGATCACCCTGGAAACCCGGGTCGGCGGAGCTTCGTGTCGGCCGACTTCCTGGTCGTGGATGCCCCTTCTCCCTACAACGTCATTTTGGGCAGAACGTGGCTCCACAAGTTAGAAGCAGTCCCTTCTTCCCTCCACCAGAAGCTGAAGTTCGTCCTTGAGAACAAGGAGGGCAAGTTGGAAGTGGTTACAGTGGAGGGAGGTCAGCAGCAAGCCAGGCAGTGCGTGCTGGCCGCAGTCCCAGCAGTGAAGGAGCCAGAGCGCGTCAACCTCGCTGAGTTCGAAAAAGGCCTAGATGAAATCGGCCGTGATCCCGAGAAGAAGAGCATCGAAGACCTGGCCGAGGTCAGGCTGAGCCCGGCAGACCTAGACAGGTTCTTCCTGGTTGGCACCCAGCTACCAGACGAAGAAAGGGCCGAACTCTCACGGTTCCTGATGCAGAACGTCGACGTCTTCGCTTGGAGCCCAAGCGAAATGCCTGGGGTCGACCCTGAGGTCATGTGCCACAAGCTGAATGTAGACCCCGACCACAAGCCGGTAGTGCAGAGGGCCCGTAGGACAGGGCTGCAGCAGACAGATGCGGTCGTCGAAGAGATCGACAACCTGCTAAAGGCAGGAGCCATCCGGGAAGTCCAGTACCCGGTATGGCTGGCCAATACGGTAGTGGTCAAGAAGAAAACTGGTAAGTGGAGGGTATGCGTGGACTTCACGGACTTGAACAGGGCCTGCCCTAAAGATAGTTTCCCCCTTCCAAAGATTGACCAACTGATCGACGTCACCGCCGGTCACGACCGAATGAGCTTCCTCGACGCCTACAGAGGCTACCACCAGATCTCGCTCTACGAGCCTGACGAGGAGAAAACGTCATTCATAACCCCCCGCGGCACTTACTGCTACAAGGTGATGCCCTTCGGGCTAAAGAACGCGGGGGCGACCTATCAGCGCCTCGTCACAAAAATGTTCCATGCTCAGCTCGGCCGAACGGTAGAGGTGTACATCGACGACATGGTTGTAAAATCAGTGCACTCCGGCGACCATCTGGCGGATCTCGGCCAAGTCTTCAACATCCTTCGCGCATACAAGCTCAAGCTAAACGCTTCCAAGTGCGCCTTCGGCGTAGCCTCTGGCAAATTCCTCGGCAGCTTGGTAACGCGGAGGGGGATAGAGGCTAATCCGGACCAGATCACCGCGATCCAGAGCATTCAGAGCCCCTCTACCACGAAGGAAGTTCAGAAGCTCACAGGAATGGCTGCAGCACTCAACCGCTTCATCAGCCGGTCATCAGATAAGTGCAGGCCTTTCTTTCAGCTTCTAAAGAAAAACTTGAGATTCCAGTGGACCCCCGAGTGCGACCAGGCATTGGCCGCGCTCAAAACCTATCTAATGTCACCCCCTTACTCTCCACCCCAACCTTGGGGGAGATTCTTTATTTGTATCTTGCGGTCTCGGATCACGCAGTGAGCTCCGTCCTCATCAGGGAGGACGAGGGAATTCAAAAACCAATTTATTATACGAGCAAGACCCTGCTTGATGCCGAGACCAGATACCTTCTATTGGAGAAGCTTGCGCTGGCCCTCGTCAGCGCCTCTCGTAAGCTCTCCCATTATTTCCAATCCCACACCATTGTGGTGATTACGGAGCACCCACTCCGTTCAGTGTTCAAAAAGGCTGACTTTTCAGGGCGAATATCAAAGTGGGCAGTTGAACTGGGGCAGTATGATATACAGTACCGCCCCCGAACTGCGATCAAAGCCCAAATTCTGGCAGACTTCATCGTTGAGTTCGTCTCGCCCAATTCGGCTCCGACCCAGCCCGGAACGGCACCGGGGGGGCAAAGGGCACGAACCAGAGCTGACTGAGGTCGAGCAGCCTCCCACCTCGGCATGGAAGATCTTTGTCGACGGGTCATCCACCTCCAAGAGAGCTGGTGCCGGCATAGTCCTCCAGTCGCCAGAGGGCCTGGTCATAGAGCAGGCTTTTACCCTCGACTTCAAAGCGACAAACAATGAGGCAGAATATGAAGCGCTGATAGCAGGGTTGAACAGCGCCCAAATCCTCGGAGCCCGACACCTGGTGATCTTCAGCGATTCCCAACTGGTAACGAGCCAGCTCGCCGGAGACTACCAGGCCAGGGACGACAGGATGGCGGCCTACTTAGCCCTTGCGAAGAAACTGCTGTCTCATTTCCAGAAAGCCGAGGTCAGGCAAATATCCCGAGATACCAACACGCATGCAGATGCGCTTGCAAACCTGGCCTCCGCCGTCGAAGCAGGGAAGAAAAGGACCGTCGAGGTCGGGTCAGTGTCAAGGTCAAGCTTAGAACTCCATTCATCTCGGCTCGTCCTCTGTGCTGATCTCGGCCCAAGCTGGATGGATCCAATCGTCGCCTACTTGAAGGATGACCGGCTCCCTGAGGACAAGGCTGAAGCTCACCGGATCAGACTCAAGGCAGCTCGATTCTGGCTCTCTCCCGAAGGCAAACTCTACAGGAAATCCTTCACAGGTCCATACCTCCAGTGCGTCCATCCGAGCAAAGTGGACGACTTCCTGTATGAGATCCACGAAGGAATCTGCGGCAGTCACATAGGAGGCCGATCACTGGCTTACAGAGCAATAAGCCAGGGTTACTGGTGGCCATACATGCAGAAGGACGCGCAGGTGTACGCCAGGAAGTGCGAGAAGTGCCAGAAGTTCTCCCACTCTCTCCACCAGCCAGCACAAGATCTGAGTCCCCTCACTAGCCCGTGGCCCTTCGTTCAATGGGGCCTGGACATTGTGGGGCCTCTTCACCGAGCTCCAGGAAACAAGAGATGGCTGATAGTCGCCACAGACTACTTCACAAAGTGGATAGAAGCTAAACCGTTGTCCTCAATCACGGACAGGGACTCCAGGAACTTCGTTTGGAAAAACATCCTAACGAGGTTCGGCATCCCCCGGACTCTGATTTCGGACAACGGGACTCAGTTCGACTCCAAATCCTTCAAAGACTTCTGCCAAGAGCACGGTATCAGGAACCATTACTCCACTCCGGCATATCCACAGAGTAATGGCCAGGCAGAAATCTCTAACAAAGTGATCCTGGACGGTCTGAAGAAGCGACTGGACAAGGCAAAGGGAAGATGGACAGAGGAACTTCCGAGCGTGCTATGGGCATACAGAACGACTCCAAGGAGATCCACCTCGGCAACACCTTTCTCTCTGGCCTACGGGATGGAGGCGGTCATTCCTTTAGAGATCGGCCTTCCCACCCTGAGGACAGAGCTGGTCGACCAAGGCCGAAACGACACAAACCTGGCGATGGAGCTGGAGCTGGCAGACGAGCGACGAGAAGCAGCAGCCCTGCGACTGACCGACTATCAGCAGCGGTTAGCCAGGGCATACAATCAAAACGTCAGAGACAGAAGATTCTCCGTGGGAGAGCTAGTTCTAAAGAAGGCCTTGCCAGCTGACAAAGAACCAAACGAAGGGAAGCTGGCTCCGAACTGGCATGGCCCATTCAGGGTGGTCTCACTAGCAGGGAAATCAGCCTACAAGCTCGAAGACTTAGAAGGCAAGCTGCTGCCGAGACCGTGGAATGCATCCCACCTAAAGAAATTTTATTTCTAAAGATGTAATGAATCCCGAATCAATGAAAGCAGCTTTTCGCCTTGTCTTTAATCTATCGTCTTTCACTGACTCCGGCAACTACAAGGGTTCGTAGCCCTGGAAGGAGGCCTCGAGTTCGAACACTCGGCCGAATTCCTAAACTCAGGGATTTATCCCACTCTACAAGGGTTCGTAGCCCTGGAAGGAGGCCTCGAGTTCGAACACTCGGCCGAATTCCTAAACTCAGGGATTTATCCCACTTTACAAGGGTTCGTAGCCCTGGAAGGAGGCCTCGAGTTCGAACACTCGGCCGAATTCCTAAACTCAGGGATTTATCCCACTCTACAAGGGTTCGTAGCCCTGGAAGGAGGCCTCGAGTTCGAACACTCGGCCGAATTCCTAAACTCAGGGATTTATCCCACTCTACAAGGGTTCGTAGCCCTGGAAGGAGGCCTCGAGTTCGAACACTCGGCCGAATTCCTAAACTCAGGGATTTATCCCACTCTACAAGGGTTCGTAGCCCTGGGAGGAGGCCTCGAGTTCGGACACTCGGCCGATTCCTAAACCCTGGGTTTTTACCCCTCTACAAGGGTCTACCGCCCTGGAAATGGTCTGGAGTTCGGACACTCGGCCGTTTCCTAAAGTCCGGGTTTATACACCCCCCAAAGACCATGCCAAACTCATGCTCTCGTAGCCGAGGTCAGCGAAATGATGAGTCCACCTCGGCGCAAGCAGATCATCTCGGCCATGGTCAGTTTCCAAAGCCAGCCATTTCGGCCAAGGTCAGTGTCTCAGAAAGAAAGAGCCGGGCCAACACTCAAACACAGAAAAGCAGCACAAAAACACAAGTGTTCCAGAACAGTACAAGGAAAGTAAAAGAGAACGCAAAAGCGCTGTACACAGTTTGAGTGATCACAAAGTTCTTCCTTTTTATTCATTGTTGTCACGCCCCGAAACCGGGACCTGCAGCGAACCGATCTCGGGGTGCGAAATTTTGGAATAATTTGAAACTTTTTGTTATAGTTCCCAAGATCCGCGTGAATGAGGATAATCACATGCCAACACAATCAGAGTATATTTTTCGCGGAAGCTACACATGGTGTTACGACCCGGAATCCGTGGCCATCGGGTTCCGTGTCGCACGCAACCAATTCCATAAAGCCATCATAAACAGACTGGCATAAATCATAAATCATAACACACTGAGCTGGTAGTAACAAACTATTATTTCCCACATATTCAAGTTACAATTAACAATTGTCTTAATTACAAACCCCAAAGAAAAAGGCTAACAAGCCATACAAATGACCAACTAGACATAATACTACCCCAAGTATTAGATACGAACTCCGGTGCCAAGCTTGACATCTAAATGATATCAACGGGCAGCCTCTCACGTCAGACCGGCGGTTCCACCGCCTCCTCTGATCAAACACCTACAAACAGGAAAGAGAAGAAACTGGCACCAAACAAAAAGGGTCAGACACGACGGTCTGGCAAGCAAATAAACAAATAATATGAAATAAAAGAACATATATAAAACCTGACGAAATCATCATAAAACCGAATAAATAGGCTAAACAATAATGACAATAAAGCATGCTAAAACGGTCGAAGGTCCGAACATAAATATCAAGACAAATAACGAACAGTCTCTAAAGCATAAATATCTCGAAAAGATAACCACCTAAGCGAAGCATTTAATAATTGGAAGTACATTTAAAACTGAACAGTAGAAACAATACGATAAAGGTCGATATCGTAAACTTTAAACAAATCGAAGCATGTAAAGCATAACCGACAAGAATCATAAACTAAAGTAATATGCAGATAAAACCTAGGCGACCACAAATAGCTAAATCCTCCTATTACCGAAGTAATAAGAGCAGACAGAGCGTAGCCACTGAACGTGGTACTAAACAGAGGATCAGAACCGTAGCCATACAAATGGGACCGGCAGATCAAAAGTATCAGAACCGTAGCCATACAAATGGGACCGGCAGATAATTACCGTTGCCATGGTCGGTACAGACAGAATCCAAGCTGCAGCTGGCGGACAAAGTAAAGATCCCAAGCCGGGTGATCAGCCCGACAAGGTGACCTAAGCCTAGTGGTGCCTTTAGTTTTCAAACTCAAACAGATACGAATCTAACATAATACTAATCCCTTTGGCTCAGGGGCTCACACCACATAGCTCTGGCCCCGTCTTGCCTCGGGGTTTTGTTTTCGAAGTCATAGCCTCTTTGGCTCATGGGCTCGCACCACATAGCTCTGGCCCAGTCTTGCCTCGAGGGTTTTATTTCAAATACGAGTCTTATCAAAACAATAACTCATCGAAGAAATCCCGAATGTGTCGAACATACTCCAAATCTCTTTTCAAATCGAATCGGAGAAAACATACGAATATCTATGGTAAACCGTTCAAATACGCATCGAGGTGATTTGTATAAAATCATACGCGCAACCCTTTCAAACATGGGAAGACACATGATTTTATGACAAATCATCGATGCTATTTAAGTTAGTCCACCAAAGAAAACAAATACAAATACTAATACAAATACAAATACATTTTTCTGACTTGAAATGGAATGGAATTATGTAGGATGACTTAATGATTTACCAAGGAACCATCACAATGCACATTTAACCTTTAAACATTGATTAATAAAGAATGTGTTTGATGCCAATGAAAATCCATAATGTTTAAATGATAAAGTGCGCATTGAGACCCGAAAGGTTCCCGGATAATCTCACATACGCTCATTCTCACATCATTCCCATTTCACAAATTTCCAAGTATTAAAAGTAATGTCAAAACTCTTAAAAACAGGCCCATAGCTGGCCTTGAACCAAGTCCAAAATAGCCTACTCATTTAACCCAAAATAGCCCCTTTAAACAAGGCCCAAACAATTCGTAAAACAGTCCAAAAACTAAGCTTGAATGGACCACAAAACAAACCTTAAAAACAGCCCAAAACAAATCCTTTAATGGTCCAAGAAACAAGTTTTAAAACAAACCCAAAACTAACTTGGAACAGGCCCACAAACAGACCTTAAATCAGCTCTTAAAAACTAGCTTTGAATGGCCCACAACACAGATTTTATAACAGCCCAAAACTCAGCCTTTATTGGCCCACAAACAAACTTTGAAATAGTCCAAAACTAAACCTTGAATGGCCCATAAAACAAACCTTAAAACAGCCCAAAACTAATCTTTGAATGGCCCACCAAATAGGTTTTAAATCAGCCCAAAACTGAACCTTAGATGATCCAATATCAGGTTTTAAAAACAGCCCAAGCAGGCCTTGAAACAGGCCCACAAAACAGGTCTTAAAATAGTCCAATATCAGGCCCTAAGATGACCCAATATCAGGTCTTGAAATGGCCCAAAAACTGACTTGAATGGTCCAAGAAATAGGCCCAAAGAACACCCCAAAAACAGGCCCAAAACAGATTTAAAACGGGCCCAGAAAATCCTTGAAACAGACCCAGTTCCGGACCTGAACCAGGCCCCAGGCAGAACTGGGCCTCGCTCGAGCGACCCAGGGTCCGCTCGAGCGAAGCCCAGACAGAACCTGGTCCGCTCGAGCGGCCCACTGGGTCGCTCGAGCGGACTGGGCTCTGTCCCAGTCCGGGCTGAGTGCAGAATGCACTCTTTTTCATTTTTTTCTGATTTTCTTTCTTCATTTTTGATTCTTTTTCATTCCCAAACCTTCATACAAATTTCCTAGATCATTTGGGCCCTTCCTTGACCTTCCAAACTCATCAAATCCCCAATCAATAGCAATCTAATTAACCAAACAAACACTTTTAAAATCAAAGTTTTTCCCCATTTCTTTGAACACCAACTCTTAACACAAAGAAAGCAAAATTTTCAAATTAACTAAAGTGAAACCAAACCTCCAATACATTATAAGGCAATAGCATAAGAGGAAATCAACAAAACATTGCTTCATTTATTCAAAGTAAATCCATAAATCATGAAGAGATGAGAACTTAACCATGAAATGCCATGAAACCAAACAAGAGAAATGAAACCATCATACTAATTGAAAATTCCACTTGCCTCAAGCCACAATGAAAGCTAAGATGCTCTTCAAACCATGCTCTAGGGTCTCAAGCTTCCAAAATCACAAAACCCCCAAAATAGCTCATGAATAAACCCTAAAAAATCAATACATTGCAAATCTCAAAGAAAGTCTTTGCATATATAAGAAAAATACTCCAAATGGTTTGGAAAACCAAGACCTCATGAAAAGAAAACCATTGCTAACCTTTGGGTGCTCAAACCAAGAAGAAATACATGGAAATGTGGTCTCCCCTAGCCCAAATCTCTTGCAAAAGACATCTATGGAAAGCTTGGAGAGAGGAGAAGAAAGTGGGGAGCTCAAATCTCTATTTAGCATCAAGGAAGAAGAGATACATGAGGAGAGAGGAAGGGGGCTGGGAGAAACCCTAACTCCCCTTTTCTTGTTGCAGGAAATGAAGAATGGGAGAAGAGAAGAGAACCCATTGGGGTTTTATAGAACAATTGGGCTGGGCCCCATGGGCCCCAAACTCACCAAAGCTGAAACTAAGGTTTGCGGGTCTCGAACGAAAACGACGAAGAAGACAAAAACGATCGGCGAAATATCTAGTTTCCGAAAAGTATAATTTCCCCAATTTCTGGAATTTTCGAAATTCATGGACAGATTTAGTGAAAATGTCATTTTTGCCCTTTTTCCTCGAAAAACGTGATTTTTGATCATCAAATCAAAATGGTCAAAACATGAAAGTTGTTCAACTCAATAAAATGAGTCAAAAGGAGCAAAATTTGTAATTTTTCCAAAACAAGAATAATTTCTCACAAAAATATATTTTACAAAGACCGGGTCAAACTAAAGTCAATGGTCTTCAAAATCTCAAAGGCTATGGAAAGATCTAGTCAAACTCAAAACAAGGTCAAACTAAATCAAATCTCGCTTAACAAGTTAAACCACGATTAAAACAGTGCTAAACAAAAGAACTGGGGTCGGGATCTTACATCCTCCCCCCCTTAAAATCCATTTGGTCCTCCAAATGGCTTAAACCAAATCAAAACCAAAAACCCAAAAGACAAACGAAAACACCGACACCCTATGCTAGACCTCGGTAACTGAGATATCCTCCTATCAAATCTGACGTTGAGATGCACGGTCAACAACATTCTGATTCGGTTGAAAGCTTCACACTGTTCCACACATCTGCTTGAAAACATACTTCTCTGACTAAACTGGTGCCCAACACTCCTAAGTATCCTCGGTGTCATCTGTCGTTCTCGCACTGGATCAATTCTTTTACTTAACTCGTCAGTCACTGTCGGTCCAAGAAACTGCAAAATTCTGCCTCTTTCTATCACTTGGAATTCTGTGCCTTAAATCCTTCAAAGCTGTACACGGTGCCCTTACTATGTTTCTCGAATGCATCATCAGCTTCTGGCCTCGACAATTATACCGTCAATCCTTCTTCATTCTGAAATCACAACTCCGAATTTCCAATCTTTCTATGCTATGATCAAAATTCTTGCCCAGATCTGATTTTATCTACTTGCTGCTCTTAATCCCTTACCTGATACCTCTCATACATCTTACTTTGTCTCCAACTGAACCAGTATACGTTCTGACATCCATCAATCCTTCAATTCACACACTACCAAACTCCAGCCAAAAACTATTACAACTCATCCATTCAATGCGAAACAAATCTTAAAATTTTAAACATGATGACTAAAAACAATTACTTAGATAAATCTCATAACTTTAAAACATAGTAGAAACCTGTATATAATCTAAACACAAAACCCTTAGGAAATTCATTTTGCAAGGCCAAAGAAAATGAACCAATGAAATAGAAACTTCACATCGTACTTTGAAAAAGAAACACAATTTTAGTTACATGTTTTCAAAGATCAGTTTATCCACTAGTCTCTACATTCTATCATTAAAACATCCATCCATTTCCAACCAACATATACAAAATTCGAAATTATTAAGGTTTTGAGATGTAGATGTCCACATTTAAGAAAACTAAAACGAGAGCAAAATTTCAAGATCATTGTAAAGTAATATCTTAAGGAGATTAAACAAAAATTCAAAACACCAATGCTTATGAAAACAAAATCATGCGACTCATGCAAAGAGTAAAATAACATAGTTTTTAGTTCAAAATAAGTCTCAAAGAAGAAACATAAATCCATTTTTAAACACTACAAGGATAAACCATAGATATTAATGAAACATAACAACGATGAAAATATCAAGAAAATCATTTTAAATAAGAAATGGACATCCAACTTACTGAGGTACTCCCTTGCTGAATCAACTACACCGACTAAGCTGCAAGTTACCGAACTTCTCAACCAAAACCGTGACCATGCTCGTCGAATCCGGGGAAATCCCTGAGTTTCTTGCACCACTCCAAATCTTACTAACTAAAGTCACTTCTCTCTTCATAAAATCGACAGCTAATGCGTCTCCTGCAATCCTACATCTTGGAAAGATGGTCTGAGTTCCCCCAAAATTCCACATTTACTCACCTTGGTACGCTGCATGACGATCCTTGATTAGCTGAAAGGGGTTCTTCAACTACTGCTCGAGTCCAACTCTGACGGGCAAATGCACAAATCTTCTCTCAATAACCACATTGAAGATGCTGAAGGCTGAAAGTCTGCCGATGTTCTCCGAAAACAACATACTAAATCCACGAGGTTCTCAGTCTCCGACACAAGCATAGGCAAAAGACACTAGACAAGAGTATGGAGATTTTAAAAATTCTCCACCACTAAGGAGGAAATTTGGCCATCCAAATCTCCTAACAACACGAACTAAAAGAAAAGACAAGCAAAATCTCCCGAACTGAAAGAAAAGCCGACTCAAATCCAACAAAACAAAGACACGAGAAAACAAATCGACACAATCTAACGAATCCTCACCACACGTCTTAATGTCTCTAGAGTATTTTATTTCCTAGAAACTGACCAGCTCTGATACCAAACCTGTCACGCCCCGAAACCGGGACCTGCAGCGAACCGATCTCGGGGTGCGAAATTTTGGAATAATTTGAAACTTTTTGTTATAGTTCCCAAGATCCGCGTGAATGAGGATAATCACATGCCAACACAATCAGAGTATATTTTTCGCGGAAGCTACACATGGTGTTACGACCCGGAATCCGTGGCCATCGGGTTCCGTGTCGCACGCAACCAATTCCATAAAGCCATCATAAACAGACTGGCATAAATCATAAATCATAACACACTGAGCTGGTAGTAACAAACTATTATTTCCCACATATTCAAGTTACAATTAACAATTGTCTTAATTACAAACCCCAAAGAAAAAGGCTAACAAGCCATACAAATGACCAACTAGACATAATACTACCCCAAGTATTAGATACGAACTCCGGTGCCAAGCTTGACATCTAAATGATATCAACGGGCAGCCTCTCACGTCAGACCGGCGGTTCCACCGCCTCCTCTGATCAAACACCTACAAACAGGAAAGAGAAGAAACTGGCACCAAACAAAAAGGGTCAGACACGACGGTCTGGCAAGCAAATAAACAAATAATATGAAATAAAAGAACATATATAAAACCTGACGAAATCATCATAAAACCGAATAAATAGGCTAAACAATAATGACAATAAAGCATGCTAAAACGGTCGAAGGTCCGAACATAAATATCAAGACAAATAAACGAACAGTCTCTAAAGCATAAATATCTCGAAAAGATAACCACCTAAGCGAAGCATTTAATAATTGGAAGTACATTTAAAACTGAACAGTAGAAACAATACGATAAAGGTCGATATCGTAAACTTTAAACAAATCGAAGCATGTAAAGCATAACCGACAAGAATCATAAACTAAAGTAATATGCAGATAAAACCTAGGCGACCACAAATAGCTAAATCCTCCTATTACCGAAGTAATAAGAGCAGACAGAGCGTAGCCACTGAACGTGGTACTAAACAGAGGATCAGAACCGTAGCCATACAAATGGGACCGGCAGATCAAAAGTATCAGAACCGTAGCCATACAAATGGGACCGGCAGATAATTACCGTTGCCATGGTCGGTACAGACAGAATCCAAGCTGCAGCTGGCGGACAAAGTAAAGATCCCAAGCCGGGTGATCAGCCCGACAAGGTGACCTAAGCCTAGTGGTGCCTTTAGTTTTCAAACTCAAACAGATACGAATCTAACATAATACTAATCCCTTTGGCTCAGGGGCTCACACCACATAGCTCTGGCCCCGTCTTGCCTCGGGGTTTTGTTTTCGAAGTCATAGCCTCTTTGGCTCATGGGCTCGCACCACATAGCTCTGGCCCAGTCTTGCCTCGAGGGTTTTATTTTCAAATACGAGTCTTATCAAAACAATAAACTCATCGAAGAAATCCCGAATGTGTCGAACATACTCCAAATCTCTTTTCAAATCGAATCGGAGAAAACATACGAATATCTATGGTAAACCGTTCAAATACGCATCGAGGTGATTTGTATAAAATCATACGCGCAACCCTTTCAAACATGGGAAGACACATGATTTTATGACAAATCATCGATGCTATTTAAGTTAGTCCACCAAAGAAAACAAATACAAATACTAATACAAATACAAATACATTTTTCTGACTTGAAATGGAATGGAATTATGTAGGATGACTTAATGATTTACCAAGGAACCATCACAATGCACATTTAACCTTTAAACATTGATTAATAAAGAATGTGTTTGATGCCAATGAAAATCCATAATGTTTAAATGATAAAGTGCGCATTGAGACCCGAAAGGTTCCCGGATAATCTCACATACGCTCATTCTCACATCATTCCCATTTCACAAATTTCCAAGTATTAAAAGTAATGTCAAAACTCTTAAAAACAGGCCCATAGCTGGCCTTGAACCAAGTCCAAAATAGCCTACTCATTTAACCCAAAATAGCCCCTTTAAACAAGGCCCAAACAATTCGTAAAACAGTCCAAAAACTAAGCTTGAATGGACCACAAAACAAACCTTAAAAACAGCCCAAAACAAATCCTTTAATGGTCCAAGAAACAAGTTTTAAAACAAACCCAAAACTAACTTGGAACAGGCCCACAAACAGACCTTAAATCAGCTCTTAAAAACTAGCTTTGAATGGCCCACAACACAGATTTTATAACAGCCCAAAACTCAGCCTTTATTGGCCCACAAACAAACTTTGAAATAGTCCAAAACTAAACCTTGAATGGCCCATAAAACAAACCTTAAAACAGCCCAAAACTAATCTTTGAATGGCCCACCAAATAGGTTTTAAATCAGCCCAAAACTGAACCTTAGATGATCCAATATCAGGTTTTAAAAACAGCCCAAGCAGGCCTTGAAACAGGCCCACAAAACAGGTCTTAAAATAGTCCAATATCAGGCCCTAAGATGACCCAATATCAGGTCTTGAAATGGCCCAAAAACTGACTTGAATGGTCCAAGAAATAGGCCCAAAGAACACCCCAAAAACAGGCCCAAAACAGATTTAAAACGGGCCCAGAAAATCCTTGAAACAGACCCAGTTCCGGACCTGAACCAGGCCCCAGGCAGAACTGGGCCTCGCTCGAGCGACCCAGGGTCCGCTCGAGCGAAGCCCAGACAGAACCTGGTCCGCTCGAGCGGCCCACTGGGTCGCTCGAGCGGACTGGGCTCTGTCCCAGTCCGGGCTGAGTGCAGAATGCACTCTTTTTCATTTTTTTCTGATTTTCTTTCTTCATTTTTGATTCTTTTTCATTCCCAAACCTTCATACAAATTTCCTAGATCATTTGGGCCCTTCCTTGACCTTCCAAACTCATCAAATCCCCAATCAATAGCAATCTAATTAACCAAACAAACACTTTTAAAATCAAAGTTTTTCCCCATTTCTTTGAACACCAACTCTTAACACAAAGAAAGCAAAATTTTCAAATTAACTAAAGTGAAACCAAACCTCCAATACATTATAAGGCAATAGCATAAGAGGAAATCAACAAAACATTGCTTCATTTATTCAAAGTAAATCCATAAATCATGAAGAGATGAGAACTTAACCATGAAATGCCATGAAACCAAACAAGAGAAATGAAACCATCATACTAATTGAAAATTCCACTTGCCTCAAGCCACAATGAAAGCTAAGATGCTCTTCAAACCATGCTCTAGGGTCTCAAGCTTCCAAAATCACAAAACCCCCAAAATAGCTCATGAATAAACCCTAAAAAATCAATACATTGCAAATCTCAAAGAAAGTCTTTGCATATATAAGAAAAATACTCCAAATGGTTTGGAAAACCAAGACCTCATGAAAAGAAAACCATTGCTAACCTTTGGGTGCTCAAACCAAGAAGAAATACATGGAAATGTGGTCTCCCCTAGCCCAAATCTCTTGCAAAAGACATCTATGGAAAGCTTGGAGAGAGGAGAAGAAAGTGGGGAGCTCAAATCTCTATTTAGCATCAAGGAAGAAGAGATACATGAGGAGAGAGGAAGGGGGCTGGGAGAAACCCTAACTCCCCTTTTCTTGTTGCAGGAAATGAAGAATGGGAGAAGAGAAGAGAACCCATTGGGGTTTTATAGAACAATTGGGCTGGGCCCCATGGGCCCCAAACTCACCAAAGCTGAAACTAAGGTTTGCGGGTCTCGAACGAAAACGACGAAGAAGACAAAAACGATCGGCGAAATATCTAGTTTCCGAAAAGTATAATTTCCCCAATTTCTGGAATTTTCGAAATTCATGGACAGATTTAGTGAAAATGTCATTTTGCCCTTTTTCCTCGAAAAACGTGATTTTTGATCATCAAATCAAAATGGTCAAAACATGAAAGTTGTTCAACTCAATAAAATGAGTCAAAAGGAGCAAAATTTGTAATTTTTCCAAAACAAGAATAATTTCTCACAAAAATATATTTTACAAAGACCGGGTCAAACTAAAGTCAATGGTCTTCAAAATCTCAAAGGCTATGGAAAGATCTAGTCAAACTCAAAACAAGGTCAAACTAAATCAAATCTCGCTTAACAAGTTAAACCACGATTAAAACAGTGCTAAACAAAAGAACTGGGGTCGGGATCTTACAATTGTAAACTGCTTTATTACAAGAGTTATAGAACAGAAAAAAAAAATACAGAAAGGAGGATCACAGTCCTCTAAAAACAGAAAATAAAGAAAAACTGGGAGACTCTGATCTTCACCGACTCTTCGGGCTGCAGACTCCAAGATGCCGGATCATAGACTGGAGGTTCTGAGTGATCCTGAATTTCACCGAGCTCTACAATACACTTTGGCTGGTCAGACCAAAGCGATTGCAGAGCCCCTCCAGTTCGGAGGCCCTGGACCTCGCCGAGCTCCTCAACACCCTCCGGTCAGTGAGACCAAAGTTTGAAGAGCCCCCAGGTCCAGCGGGCCTCAACTCCACCCTTAGTCTTACCATCCTGACACGGCGCAAGGGGCTCGCAGGGAGCTCGATGCGACACAAGACCCTGTAGGATCGGCAGACACCCAGGACCCGACCATCCCGCAGTTGCAGAGGATTCCCCTGCAACCTGACCAGGGACGGTCGGCCATGAACCCGCGTTCAGAGAGCGCGTGGTCCACGGGGAGTTCCTTCAGAGAGCGCGCAGACCACGATGGGCTTCCCCCCTTGGAGAAAGCCACCCGCAGGCGCAG
Organism: Litsea cubeba; assembly: GCA_012931725.1. Classification (NCBI taxonomy): domain Eukaryota; kingdom Viridiplantae; phylum Streptophyta; class Magnoliopsida; order Laurales; family Lauraceae; genus Litsea; species Litsea cubeba. The sequence continues at coordinate 150,060,939 of CM022945.1, forward strand.
GGGTTCCCCCCGGATCGACTGCTTCTGAACACCCGCTGGGCATGGCTCCTATGTCTACGTGATTTAAACTATCCTACGTTCTGTTCTTTTCATCGCCCATGGCGAGCCTATCGCCCCTACTTATAGGAAGAAGAAGGGCTCAATCTCCGAAGGAAGTTAAGGGGCGAAGTCTCCCACGCATTATTTGGGGTGCACGACTGGTGACCAGCGATCCCTAGGGAGCCACGTGGAGACGTCCGCCCGTTTCCCTCGTCGGCAATAACACCATGTTTACTGGTATTTATGATCTCCAGAATACGGAGAATCGGCACAGACAGCTATGAAGACCGTGTGACTCTCTCTACCTCGATGGTCATGCGTCGCAGTAAAGGCATTCAATGCTATTCAATGTTACATCCAAAAACAAAAGAGAGGAAACATTCAAGTAAAGGAGCCCATTTTTCATTGATAATAGAAAAGTATTACAAGGCAGAAAGCAAAAATATTACAAGCTACTGTGGTTTCGGCGACTCCACCAGGTCGATCACCATATCTGCTGAACCAGCAGCTTCGGCCGAAACCGCGACCTTGCTTGGAATGTCGCTGGCAGAAAGGGCTTCAACCGGTACCTCAGCCGAAGCAGGGGCAGAGGACCCCTCACCTTGAGGCACGGCCGAAGCATCGCTCCAGACCGGGGCAACGGGAGCGTCGTCAGCAGCAGGAGCGACTGCAGGAGCTTCAACTGGGGCACTTTCGGCTGCAGGAGCGGAGCTCGGCTCAGGAGCCGGGTTCGAGTACTTCGGCAGGTCCCGGTAGATAGGGTGATCTTCAGGGACCCCCGCACGTCTCAGTGCGGCCAGGCATCCTTCCTCGAACAGGATGGTGGTGATCTCCTCCACCTGCTTCTCATATAGCTCAGTGGCGTGATCCACCCCATCCTGGAAGGCGGACTGGGCCTCGGACAGAAGAGAGGCCTTCTCTTTCTCCAGCTCGGCATTCGCCGTCTTCAATTTCGCTGTTTCGGCTCGCCCAACCAGCACTTCCCCGCGCAGCCTCGTCCCCTCAGCCGTCGATTCAGCCTTTAATCTAGCCAGCTCCGACTCCAGCTCGGCGGTCTTCTTGTTCCTTGCCCAGACCTCGCCCTTCAACTGGTTGGCCTTCGCCGTAAGTTCGGCGACACCAGCCAGAGCCGACGCCAGCCGAGCAGCCTCCTCAGCACTGGCCTTCTTCATCCCCTCCATTCCCGCCTGCAGCTCCTCCAGCTCCTTCTTCAGCTTGTCCCTCTCGGACTCCAGCTGAGTGACCCGTGCAGCGATCCTATCACTCCGCCCCACCACGGTCAGGAGCCTCTGCACGTTCTGCAAATGGAGAAAGATGGGTCAAGCTGGGGCAGTCGAGCCAAACCACTTGGAAGGAAAACACTGAAAGCACTTACCAGGAGGTTAGCCTGAATCGCTGAGACCATCAGGCTCTCGTTATCGAACCTCTTGTGCGTCCCCATATCCCGCGGCAGAGCGCAGACCTTGGCGAGAGCCCCGATGACATCGGCGTTCCCCAGCAGCCGGTCCTCGACGTTCAGAGGCTTACCGGGCTGCGTTTCCATCCTCGGCCTCCATGGCGCTGGGGCAGTTCGGGGACCGGAGGACGACCCGGATCCTTGCCCCGCCGAGATGGTGTGCTCGCGAGTCGTCCCGCCGGACGGCCTGCCTGCCGGCACGCTCTTCTCAGCTGGTGCACTCTTCTCAGCCGGTGCACTCTTTTCAGTTGGAGCCTTGACTCCGGGGGCCCGCGCAGGGGTTTTGCCCTTCGGAGGCTGTTCGGCCCCCAAGTCCTTCTCCCCCGCCTTGGACTTCTTCCTGGGCGGGGACCCCTCCCTCGGGCGCTCCGGCGAGCGTCGCCGAACTCCCGCATTCGAAGCAGGAGCAGGAGCAGAAGCAGGAGCGGAAGTGTCGCCAGCACCTCCCGAGCTCGAAGCTGCTCGGGTGCTGGCAGAAGATGGAGTCGCAGAGGAAGAAGACCCCCGCCTGAACTTGGCCGCTATATCCTTGATGACTGGCTCCCTCGACCTTCCCGCCATATCTTCTTCCTGATCAGAAGAGTAAGCGTCCACTATCTGCCTCAGGTTCGGTGGCTCCGAACTGGAAGTGGACGCCTCAGACCCAGACGCGGCTCGTCTAGCGGCAGGATCGTTCAAGGGGATCCCGGCAGGTACAGCAAGGGAGACGGTTGGACGATCAGGGTGCGCTTCGTCCACCTCGGGTACCCCGGTCCTCTGGTAGTGGCCGCGATATCTCGGCGTGTATCCGAGCAGCTTCCAAGCTGACCTAGTCTCGTGCCCCTTGTACCTCTCAACCTTGTTGATGTCGTCGGGGTTCCTCCTCCAGCCTTCACTCGCAGCTCGGCGTCGTCTCGCACCTGCCTCTGCATAACAAATAATAGAGGAGTCAGCTCGGCATCGTCGAAATCAAGCAAAGAAGATGAGTGAAAAGGAGCGATGTTTACTTGGGACTGTCCCGGGGCGGCGCGGGACCGTTAACCTCCTACTTTCGCCAGCGCCGAACTCCCAGTCCCCCGAAACGCAGAAGAAGGCTTCTTCGGCATTCTTACTTGAATCTTCCAAGGCCAGGACGAAGCCTCTTCGCTGCGGCTTCACCCGGAGATAATATTTCCCTTCCCCGGCCTTGCAGATATCGTAGGTGTCCTCGATATCATGGACACCTAGGTCGGTCCCCAGAATCTCATTCAGCTTCGCCGTGCCCATGATGACCTTATAGCCATTGGGCATCAGCTGGCACGGGGTAAGGGAACAGGTACTGAGGCAAGCTCTAAGTAGAGGGTGCAGGGGAAATCTGGACCCGCCCTCGATCACGGAGATCAGAGGGAACGGCATCCAGCCGCCGGACCAGCGCATCGTGGCATAGTCGACGGATTCCGCCGGCTTGAGTAGGACTCGCTCCGGAATATCAAAAGCGGCCCTAAATCTAGCTATTCCCTCTTCGGTATCTAGGTTGAACCTAGGGGTGCCCATGTCTAAAGAAGGGGACAGCAAAAGATAAACCCTAAAGGTTGCGAAACCCTAAGAAAAAGCTACACAGAGGCGCGAAGCAACTTACAGAGACAGAAGGGGCGACTCGAGTACAGATCCAAACACGCCCTATGGTCGTCCTCGCTAGAAGAAATCTCGAGCAGCAGAGCAAAAATCACAGATGAAAGCGAAGGCGAAGAGAAATCAGAAACAAGAAGGGAAGGAAACGACCCTCTTTATGGAAAACAATCCCTCGGCGCACGCTGCTTTCGAAATTCGAAAGGGCGGATTTCGCGATCTGCGCCCATTCCATCAATAAGACAGCACAATCAGTGAAAAGGCGACGCGTGTAACCGTCGACTCGCTTCCCAGTACAGACAGGACGGAGCATTCATTGCTTCAGGACGGTTGAAGCGACACCAAGCAATGACCGTCACATCCCCAGACGAGTCTTCTAGCTTTCGACCACTAAAGGCCAGGGCGCTTAAGAGGTCAAAAGCTAGGGGGCAATTGTGTGGGGAGATTTCCAGAGCCACAGGATTACGCTAATCACAACCATCAGATGAGTCTAAGCACTCTCACGTGCCATCCGCATGCCATCCATGTGGTACCAGGCTCACCCTGGCTGCCAGGACAGGAGGTCCGGCCGAAGTCAGGCAGCTCCGGGCCACTAGCGCCGAGCTCGGCCACCTCGTGTGCCCATCTCGGCAGAGAGCTCTACCTCGGCTGAAAGAGCCGGGACGGGAGCCGAAGTAAGAAAGAACCTCCACTTGCGCCCTCATCCCCTCCCACGTCATCAAGCACGTGGAGGAGTAGGGGCGCGAGCTAGCGAGACAGATGCGACATCCAGCGGCTGAGGCCACATCAGGACAGGGCCCGAGGGCAGATCCGATGGTACCCCTGCCGCCAAAGGCGTCTAATACGATCTGGCCCAACAAGACAAGCATAAAATGCGACGTGGGCTGATCCGACGCGCATTTAATGCAAAGTGGGCTGGATTGGACCGCATTAATTGCAACGTGGGCTGATCATGACTTCCCAGTCGAATCATGAGACCCATGCCAAGATATCGTCAAAGATATCTTTCGAAACGTCTATAAAAAGGACTGCATTTCACATGCAAGGTACGCAATATACACACTTGAGAGCTGTTACTCTGCCTCTCTTCTTCCTCTCCTTCCATCGTTCCAGTTCCTTCACTGACTTTGGCATCGGAGAGCCTTGCGCCGCCCAGGCCAGGGTCCTCTGACCGTGTGTTCTTCTCTTTCAGGCTTTCGGACGGTACCCAGTCATCACCATCGTTGGATAAGTCCTCTAAGGCTCCCCAGTTATTGTGGGTCATTATTTTCTGCACCTACAACTAATAAAGAAAGTGAAGGGAAGAGAGAATACATTTGAGTTTTTTTATCAGAATAGGATATCTAATATTTCACTCTCCTGACCCAATCTCCATCATGGATTCATTTCATGCAAGTAAGAGAAAGTAGATGGTGATTGCTGTACATAAATAGGCCCGCGAGTGATAAATGTAGTTTTTTTATAAATATAAAAAAGCAAGTGGTTTATCTTCAAACATCAGATCTCATTTATAAATTTGAGAGAGAGAGAGAGAGCAACACACGTGTGGCTGGAATTGGAATTGGAATTGGAATCTGGTGTGAGTTGGGAGTTAGATTGGATTTGAGAGGGCTTTGGACACTCGGAGATTTTGGTTCCCTTGTCACTATTGATCATTTCTTCTCTTCCTTCTCTTTGGCCTTTTCTTCTCTGTTAAAAATTCCCCGTCACTGTTCGTCTCTTTCCTTTGTTGCCATCTCTACAAAGAAAATACAAAGCAGAGAGAGGGAGGTTTACCCTTTTGAAATCTGCCGACAATAGCCCATAGTTTGTTTCCATCCATCTGAGATTGGGCTTATGTTCTTTGTAAAAATGGGTTGGTGCTAGTAATATCTTTGGAGAGAGAAACAACTTTTGGTTGGCTTCTCCTTTTTGGGTTTTCATCCACATAAATTTTAGAGAGAGAGATTTGCCCTTTCTGATACTTGCCGACAAAAACCCATCTTCCTTACGCCCAGATGTCAATCCTCGCAAATCGACACACGCTCGTGCTCAAATTCCTCGCACCCAGATTGCAGATTTGTATGTGAATGAAGCATTTGGTACCGCTTACTGAGCACATGCTTCTAAAAAAGGAGTTGCAAAATTCTTGAAGCCTGTTGTTGCCGGCTTCCTTATGCAAAAGGTCTGCAACTCTCCAAATTTCTTTGTCCTGTACGTGTGGAGGAAGGAAGAAAAGAAAAGGAAAGGGAGAGGGACGTGCACAGGTGGGTGTAGTGGAGGAAGAAGAAGAAGGGAAGAAGAAAAAGAAAAAAAGAAGAAAAGAAAGGAAGAAGAAGTGCAGTGTAGATAGTTATGCAGGTGGCAGTGCAGGTAAAAGGGAAATGACAGGGAGGCACCCTTACCTTTGATGAAGTTCGTCTCCTGCGTGGAAGAAGCTGCCTGGATTGGAATGGTGCTCTGCGTTGATCCTTCACTCTGCCTTGATACATGAAACGATGATGAGCCTGAGATGATCCAAATTGGGCTGCCACTGCAATGTCAACAGAAACAGCAGAAGTTGAGGCAACAGAAGTTCTACAAGGATTTTCCACAGCAGCAGATGCCGAGCCCAAGAATAGGCCAGAAACTGGTTTTGGATCATCTTGATGAAAAATCTTGATGTAGAGAAAGATCTTGACGCAGAGAAAGATCTTGACGAAAAATATCTTGAAGCAGAGACGGGCGTTGGAATAAAATTAGAACATATATTGCCGTGAGAATTGCCTTGAGATGATAAAAAAGATCGGAGGGGATGGAGAGATTTTAGGGATGAATGTAATAAGGGGCCTTCGGCGACGGTCCCTGAACATGTCACTTTATGGTCTTAGATCCAAAAAAAAAAAAATCATAGAGGCAAAGGTCCCTCCCACACTTTCTCATACATGAAATGAAATGTCTAGTTTACCCTTTCTTTAAATCATAACCCATAATTGGTGGGATATCCCATTAATAATGGCCAACTAACATTTAATTGCCCATGATTGGTGGGATATCCCATTAATAATGGCCAGCTAACATTTAATTGCCCATGATTAATGGAATCCCCAGATTTTCAAATAATTTCTAAAAACAAACAAATAAATATCAAAATAACGAAAATAAATTTTAAAAAATAAAAATAATTTCAAAAAAATGAAATAAGTTTTAAAAAAATCAATATATAATCAAATAACGCAAATAAATTTAAAAAGATGCAAATAAGTTTCAAAATATCCAAATAAATTTCAGAAAATATAAATAAATCTCAAAAGACTCAAATAATTCTCAAAAGATCGAAAGAAAATTTCAAAAAATGTAAATAAATTTAAAATAACGAAAATAAATTTCAAAAAATGCAATAATTTCAAAAAACGCAATAAATTTGAAAAGTTACAAATAAATTTCAAAAGACGCAAATAAATTTAAAAAACGCATAAATATTTCAAAAAACGTAAATAAATTTTACTAAAAAAATCAGATAAATTTTGAAAAAAAAAACTCAGATAAATTTACCAAAAACACAACGAAATATGACAGAAAACAGATAAATTTGAACAACACTCAGATAAATTTGACAAAAACTCGGATAAATTTGAACAAAACTCAGATAAATTTACCAAAAATCAGATAAATTTAAAAAAAATACAGATAAATTTACTAGAAACACAAAGAAATATGACAGAAAACAGATAAATTTGAACAACACTCAGATAAATATGAAAGAAAACATATAAACTTGACAAAAACTCAGATAAATTTGACAAAATTCAGATAAATTTGAAAAAAACTCAGATAAGTTTTATAAAAACTCATATAGATTTGTCAAAAATGATATAACAGCCCTGCTGCCTTCATTCTCTAGCGAAGCTGCGCGTTGACTACATTCAGCAACGATCAAAAAACTACAGTGGCGGCTACAACGAGACCGGCATGCCTTCTTCCTTCTCAATCGATCAAAACCCCATCACTGTGGTCGCCTAATGAGATCACCTGGATTGCTGCTATGGCTGGAACTGGATAATGTTGTGTATCTGGTCAACCTGACCCGAACCTGGACCTGTAATCAGCCTGGCCTGGGTTGCCCAGGTCTCCTTCCCCAGACATAACTTGGCTACCATCTCTGCAATCAGAAGATGAAGACAACCTTGCTGCCTTACTCTCTGCGCTACTATTTTCTCCTCCGATCTTCTCCTGCGCTACTATTTTCCGATCTTCTTACGCGGCTGAGATCAGGGGTGCCAATTTTGCAATCCGGCGAAGCAAAGCAGCGACACTTCTTCTCCGGCAATGACTGGATTCTGGCGACGATTAGCACGAACACCGACGAAGATCAGCAACCAGTGAGACTGAGAACCCCATTACCGATGACATCGGCCATCTACTCCGGATTGGACCCTGCCAAGTTCCCACTTGTGTCAGGCAAGGAAGACGAAAATGGGAAATCGGTGGGCGGTCGAGATTTTTGGTTGGATCAAATGAGTGGGCCATTCTTAGTCGGAAACGTGTCAAACTCGTTTTATCTATCTATAGCTTGACGAGTGTCTCACTGGCTGAAGGAACGAGTGAAACTCCTTGGAGGGCGACGCGCGTGGGCGCTGGGCGAAAACAGATGGGAGAGGTGGAAAAGAAGGAGAAGAGGAGGAAGATAGGGAGTGAGAGAAGAGATGGGGAGCGGAGAAGAAAAGAATTAGAGGGAAGAGAGGTGCAGAGAGGGGGCGAGAGAGGGCAAGGAACGGAGAGGAAGAGGAAGCAGAGAGAGGGCGGAAGATTAGAGAGGGAGAGAGAGTGGAGAAGGAGAAGAGGGAGAAGACAGGGGAGACGGGTGCAGCAGTGTCCCACGCGATCTCTCCTCCCCATCCCCAATCTCGCCCTCAAATCGGATGTTGCAAACCTAGGCTGGTTGGAGAAGGAGAGGGATAATATAAAATTTTAAATTTTAAATTTCAAAATTTTATGCCTAAAATGGTTGGAAGGGCAATTTAGTCCTAAAAAATGAAAACATGTGGGCTCAAGGACCTATGGCTACAAACAGTCTTGCTGAGTGGACCATAGGCCTTAAAGAGAGGCTGGATACATTCACTTATAGGGACCTTTCGCTAATTTTCTCATAAAATTAGCAAAGATTGCCGTGAGACGATAAAAAAGATTGGAGAGGATGGAGAGATTTTAGGGAAGATTGGAGGGAATGGAGAGTTTTTAGGAGATGATATGGTGGTACTATAAAGGCTCCCTATTTTTTTTCGTATTTCTCTAAAAGAAGAGAATTTTCAAGGGTGAGGTGGCACCCTCCACAGCCCACATCCCCCTTTGTTTGTTTGTTTTTCTTTTTTCTTTCTTTCATATTTCTTTGAAAGGAGAGAGTTTTCAGGGGTAAGGTAGCACCCCTCACAGCCCACCTCCCCCTTTGCTTTAATATATATAAAGTGTAGGCTACTTGAGAATATGGTATCCCACATTGCTCAAGTTCACTTCTTAAGAAGGCTTTAAAATGCATTTCCCTTTCCTTTACACTTTAGCACAATTGAGAAAACGTTTAACAGGACGCGCATCTTGCGTGTATATCGTGTGCAGGGCGGGTGCAAATCCAACCTGGACTGGAGGGACCCATATTCTGATATAGATATGTCATGTAGAAATTATTAAAACAGCTTATTATTTTTAAACGTTAGTTTTAATTGTTGTTAAAATGGCTTAAATTATTTATTTTTCTTATAAAAATATTGGTCTGGGTTCATGATGAGTTCACAAAAGATACACTTTCATAGCATTATTTTATGAGTTTTCAAAGATAAAAGAACTCAAAATACTATTTTTAGCATAAAAATCATAAATTTCCTCCCCATCATGCTTTGCTCATATCTTTCCATTATAGATGGCCATTTGTATGTATTTATATGAGTTCCAATGGCTTCCATACAAAATATGTTAAAAAATACTCTCAAATATGTTAATTTCTCTTTGTAGGTGTTAATTGAAGATTAAAGTTAAGATTCAAGAGTTAAATAGAGTAAGGATAAGTTTGGAAGACAATTGGATGAAGAGATGACAAAGTTAAGCCAACAATAAGAAGAAAAATGAAAGACCTGGGTTGGTATTTTGACCATATCTTTTTACTCGGGTGTCCGATTAAGGTGATCTTAGAAGCATTGGAAAGCTTGTTCTAAGATCTACAAATCATATTTCACGATATTTTTTCCAATTCGGAAGTTTCGGGGGTCAAAATCACACATCAATCGAGGAACTATTTTCTAACTCGAGAATGACATTCATATGTTCATATTTCCATTCTTGTCTAGTCCTACATCGGAAAGAAATCAAAAGAGAGCAAGGTAAATATTTCTATATAAGGAAGGGAGCTCTAGGCATCAAACACAGAAGCAAGGAGAGCCTTCTACTCTTTACTTAAGCCTTTCATGTAATTGAGAGCAATTGTAGAGAGAAAGTGAGGAAAGCCTTGTAAAAATTTAAGATTTGGAATGGAATTGAAAGCTTTATCTTCTCCAATGGGTGGCTAATCCCTTTGATTGGATCTTCTAGGTGAAGCTAAGTTGAATCTTTTCCTTTTGCTTATGCTTTTTATTTTAATTCCCTTGTTTATGTTCTTAATATGTCAGAGTAGATTTTTCTTCATTGCATTGTGCAACCTTCCATGGTTAGTTTCTATATTAGCATTCTTTTTACTATCTATGCTTAGGTTTGATAAATCATGCTTAGGAGTTAATATCTTTTGATGGTTTATGCTTACTTTTGATAGATAGTCATTAGGAATCTATTCTTTTATGAAGGGAAGAAAATCTTAGCTATTAGATTGTCAATTTCTATCTTAGAGCTTTAAAGTTATATTTTCCAAATCTAAACATTGATTTGCAATTAGATTTGAGTATTCTTTTTTTGGAAAAAGAGAAGAGCATTAGTGTTGGATTAGTGTCACTTAGTGGATTCTAGATGATTCAATCATCCATTAATATTGCTTGTTTCTTGTTTTACTTACTTTAGTTTGCTTCTATTCACTTTCTCACACACTTATTCACTTGTTTTGATTCTCACACTCCATTTCTCTATTCACACCATCAATTCCACATTTGATTTCACACTACTTTAGCATATTTCTTTATCTTCATCCACTCATTTTCTATCTTTCACTTGTTATTTTCACACACTTATTCATTTGATCTATCTAACATTTCTCCATTGTTCTTGTATTAACCTTGTTGTTATTATTATTATTATTTTTATCATTAACTTTGTTACTTAGCTTGTTCTCACTTGAGTTTTTTTATTTTTACTAACATCTCTTAGTTTTCTAGTTCTTGTTTTCTTTTAGTTTGCATTTTGTTTATTTTCCTTGTTATTGTTTCCATTGTTTTTGTTATTTTCATTTGCATGTGTTAGCTATATTTGAGTTGATACTCATTTTCATTGATCATTGTTAGTTTCCTTGTAACAATCCTCGTGGGAACGATATTCGGACTTCTATAGTCTATATTACTTGAGACAACCGTATACTTGCGGATATCGCCATCAGTTCAAAATCAAATATAGAAAACATTACTCTCTGTTCTCTTCTTTCTTCCCTTTCTTGTGAGCATACTAGTCTGAGTTTAAAATCAAATACAGAAAACACTACTCTTCTTTCTTCCCTTTCTCGTGAGCATTATGTGGTTCCTTGAGATAGATCGGAACTTGGTGTGCGACCAAGCCTGATGTGAAGGCCGTTGTATCCTGGGTGCAGCTCCTGCAGAGATCCTATTCGCATCTGGGTTTATCCCGAAAGGGTGGAACTCGTCCTAAAGAAAGAGTCGCCAGACGTGCCTCGGCCACGAGTTGCTGCCGCTGCTTTCCATCGACTCTTGCCAATACAACTGTCTCCAGAAACTGCAGATCGGTACATTTGTTTTAATTTTACTTTCACTACTTTTCTGTAGGCTATATTTCCAACAATTTTAGGACGAGCATCTATGGCTACCTCTGCTGTTAAGTTTATGCATCAGGACTTGGTTCGGTTGGATAGTTTTGACGGATCCAACTTCAGACGATGGCAGCAGAAAGTCTTATTTCTGTTAACATCTCTGAAAGTAGCATATGTTTTAACTGAACCATGTCCTGATCGTGAAGAAAAACCAGGTGGCTCATATGCACGGAAAAAATGGAAAGAAAATGACTATTTGTGCAAAGGCCATATCCTAAACCTGGTTACAGACAACATCTATAATCTTTACTCTGATGCCAGAACTGTAAGAGAACTCTGGAAAGACCTTGATAAGTAGTATAAAACAGAGGAATCTGGGGCTAAAAAATATGCAGCGGGTCGGTACTTAAATTTGAAAATGATAGATGATAAACCCATTCTTCCTCAAGTACATGAGTAACAGACTTTGGTCAATGAACTTGTCAAAGAAGGGATCTGAGTTGATGAACAGTTTCAAGTAGCAACTATAATTAAGAAACTGCCATCAACTTGGAAGGATATTAAAAAAACTTTGAGGCATAAACGGAGGGATTACTCACTAGAGCGCCTCCAGCGCTATCTGAGGATTGAAGAAGAAGCCCGGATGAGTGATTTAGAAAAATTTGCCTGAAAACAGTGGAAAAATAAATGTGGTTGAACCAAAAGGTGATGGTGAAAAGAAAGGACAGGAACAAGAAAAGCAACCCTTTTTTCAAAAATAAAAAACCTAAACAGTATCAGAAAAAAAGGTTCAATCAAACATCAGATCCAAGGGCCAAACAAGCCACAGACAAAGGGTGGCTGTTTTGTTTGTAGGAAACCAGGTCATTTTACAAGAGAATGCCGCCATTGGAAAAAGCTCCTACAACAGTCTCAATCCAATAAACCTCAAGCTAATATCACTGAAGAAGAACACTTCGTGGCTGTCATCTCTGAAGTAAATACACTTATCACAGGAAAGAGCGAATGATGGTGGATTGACACAGGTGTAACCACACATGTTACATTTGATAGAGGTATGTTTAAGACCTATGAGGAGGTCAAGCAAGACTGCAAGCTCGCTTTGGGAACTACCATTGCTACACAAGTAATTGGTAAAGGGAAGGTTGAACTTCAGTTCATTTCCGGAAAAACTGTGACTTTGCTGAATGTGCTTCATGCTCTAGAGATGAGGAAAATTTTAGTTTCTGATTTTCTTCTCAACAAAGCAGGCTTCAAGTAGGTAATAGAGTCTGATCAGTTTGTAATCAGTAAAAGGGGTATCTTTGTTAGTCAAGGTTATGCTTGTGATGGTATGTTTAAGTTGAATGTAATCAATAATAATGCATCATCTTCTGCTTACATAGTTGCTTCTGCTTATGACTGGCATGGTAGACTAGGTCATAGTAATTTTAAAAAATTAAAAAACATGAGTAATGATGAATTGATTGAGAAATATAAAGATGAATATAAGAAATATGAAATATGTTCTCAATCCAAAATTACTCGAAAGCCATTTCATCAAGTGGAAAGAGAAACTGAGTTACTTCAGTTAGTGCATTATGATATATGTGATTTAAGTAACACTATGACAAGAGGTGCAAAATATTACTTTATTACTTTTATTGATGATTGTTCTAGATATACCTATATATACTTACTTAGAACTAAAAATGAAGCTTTATCTAAATTTAAGATTTCTTTGTCTAAAGTTGAAAATAACTTAAATAGAAAAGTAATTAAATTTAGAAGTGACATAGGTGGTGAATACACTTCAAAAGATTTTCTGGACTTCTGTGAATCAAAAGGAATTAAAAGAACAACTACTGCTCCTTACACACCTCAACAAAATGGGATAGCAGAAAGGAAAAATCGGACTTTGATTGAAATGGTTAATTGTATGATGAATTCATCCGGTTGTCCAAAAAATCTGTGGGGTGAAGCTTTGTTGACTTGTATCATAAATAGTATTTTACATTCTAAGACTAATTGTTCATCCTTCGAAATTTGGGAGGGGAGAAAGCCTAACCTTAGATATTTTAGAGTTTGGGGTTGTCTAGCACTCTAGCCCATGTTAGGATAGTTGACCAAAAAAGGCCCAAGTTGGGACCCCACTCATGGGAATGTGTGTTCATAGTTTATGTACAAGATAGTGTTGCCTATAGATTCTTAAAAATTGGAGACTAAACTCTAGTTGAGTCTAGAAATGCAGACTTCTTTGAAGATGTTTTTCCTTTCAAACTAGGATTACATCTGAACCTAACTCATCTAAAATAATTTTGGAAATTCCAGAAGAAGAGGAACCCCAACTTAGGAGAAGTAAGAGAGTTCGGACATCCACTAGTTTTGGTCTTGACTTTGAGACCTATCTTATAGAAAAAGACATATCTACTTATAAGGAGGCAATGTTTGCCCATGATGCTGCCTTTTGGAAGGAAGTATTAGATGATGAAATAGAATCCATTTTAGCAAATCATACTTGGGAACTAGTTGACTTACCTTCAAGTACCAAGCCTTTAGGGTGCAAATGGGTTTTTAAGAAAAAACTAAGGCTTAATGGAACAATAGAGAAATACAAAGGCAGGCTAGTAGACAAAGGCTTTAGGCAAAATGAGGTAGATTTTTTTTGTTACCTTTTCGCCCGTATCAAGAATAAATTCCATTAGAACTTTGCTTTCTATAGCTCCTATGCATAGTTTATTCATGAAATGGTTGTTAAAACTGTTTTTTTTTTCTAATTGGTGATTTAGAGGAGGAGATATATATATATGTATCAACCAGAGGGCAATGAAATAAAAGGACAAGAGCAAAAGGTGTGTAAGATGTTAAAGTCCTTATATGGACTAAAATAGGCACCAAAACAGTGGCATATGAAGTTTGATGAGGTTATTCTTTCAAATGACTTTAAAATAAATGAGGCTGAAAAATGTATTTATTATAAATCTAATGATGATTCTACAAGAATTCTAAGCTTATATGTTGATGATTTATTGATCTTTAGAAGTAAGTGGAGTGTGTCAAAGAAACAAAGTTATTTCTCTCCAATGATTTTGATATGAAAGACTTGGGAGAAGCAAGTGTAATACTGGGAATCAAAATTATTAGAGATACACTGAAATTAAATTGTCTCAATCACATTACATTGAAAAAGTGTTGAAAAAAATATGATCACTTTAACTATAAACCAGTGTCCACTCCTTTTGATCCAAGTATTAAATTAGTAAAGAATAATGGTGATAGTGTAGTACAACTTGATTATGCTAGTGTGATTGGTAGTTTGATGTATGCTATGAACTGTACTCGCCCTGATATAGCTTATGCTGTGAGCAAATTAAGTAGATACACTAGTAATCCTGGTGTTGAACATTGGAATGTTGTACCTAGAGTACTTAAATAATTAAAGCATACTATAGACTATGCATTGTGTTATTCTAGTTTTCCAGTTGTAGTGAATGTAACAGCGGTGCTGATTGGAACATAGACTTAGACAGTTCTAAGTCTACCAGTGGCTATATTTTCACATTGGGAGGTGCTGCAATATCTTGGAAATAAAAAAAAAACAAACTACCATTACACAATCCACTAAGGATTCAGAATTCTTGGCTATGGAAGCCGCTGCTACGGAAGCGGAATGGATTAGAAATTTATTATTTGATATTCCTGTGGACTAAACCTTTTCCTCCTATTATTATTCATTGTGATAATACTGCAGCAATTATAAATGCACACAATGCCACATAAATGGAAAGTCTAGACAAGTAAGATTGCAACATAGCTTTGTGAGACAATTACTCGGTGGAGGAGTGATTGCAATTAATTATGTGAAATCAAAGGACAACTTAGTAGATCCTTTGACTAAAGGCCTTGCAAGAGAAAAGATAAAGGAAACAACCAAAGGGATGAGTCTTATGAAAGTCCAAGGGATCCTAACCCTAGAGGGGGGTGAATAGGGTGATCTACACTTAATGACTAATTATGACCAATTTTAATTTTTTTGCAATTAACTAGTCACATGTGATGATTAACATACAATATGCAGAAGCTTAAACAAAACAATCACAACAAAATAATCACCACTACACAAAGATTTATAGTGGTTCGGCCTCAATGCCTACATCCACTACCGGCTTGTGACTCAACACCCCACTGGATTGTTGGAATTTGAGATGAATTTGAGATGACTTGAAAGTTTTTTGATGAATTGAAGAAGTTAGCATCTCAAGTATTGTTTTGAGTTGGAATTCTTGTCAACACATTGTCACAAACATGATGATAATAAGCTGGTGTTGATAGAGCTGAAAAGAAGAAACAGAATTGAAACAGCCAGGAATTAAGAATTCCTGATGCAGAGCACGCGGTCGACCGGGCTCTTCATGCGGTCGACCGAGAAAGAAGAAACCTGCAGAAAACAGAAAAAGGCACCTCTCAGTTATTTTCGTGACACAGTGTGTCTTCGGTCGACCGGGAACCCAGGATGTCGACCGAGCTCGAAAGTTGTTTGATTCCAGTCAGTGCATGATGTCGACCGAGCAAGCAAGGATGTCGACCGAGCACGGGAACCAGAGTTGCGCAGAATTAGAAGTTTTGCACGAAAATTCAGCACAGTTATCTATTTCGTTTGGGAATCTTTCTAAACGAATTGTAGCCCGTTTTGAATACAATTAAGGGTTATTAAAACCTATATAAAGGCATGCTTGGGTCGTTCATAAACACCACCAAGAAGAGACACCAGAAGAGAAGAGTTTTAGAGAGTTATTTAGAGAGTTTTGGAGAGAAGAAGAGTGCTGGTGCTGTGTTGCTGTGTTGCTGCATTATCAGACGTTTTCTACAGCAATTGTGGACGAGATTATGCTCTTGAAGATGGTGATTCGTCCATGAGTTAAGTGTCTCTCTGTTTATGCTTTAATTTCAATTTGTAAGGGATTGAGAGAGAGAGAATTGTAGAGGGGAAGGGCTGTAGACAGAGTTTATTTCCATTCTGTTTTTACATCAAGTTGGTGCTTGGTGTTTAGGGTTTGGTGATCCTATCTGTGGGTGCAGATAAATTGTAAAGGGAGTCGGTGCTTCCTAGATAGTTGGTGCTATCTGAAACTAAGGGTTGGTGCTCTTTGTCGTTGGTGCGACTAAATAAGATTCAGATCTGTCCCGGATTGGTGTTCGGACAGTCTTTGAACCGTGGACGTAGCCTTTCGGTGAACCACGTTAAATCTAGTGTCATTGTGTGGTTTGACTTGTTTTGTTGTTGAATTGGACCTGTTTTTAGAAATCACTGATTCACCCCCCCCCTCTCAGTGATCGCGGTATCCAACAATTGGTATCAGAGCGAGGCTCCCTTGATCAGTTTAATACGCTAAGGGTGATCTCTTGTCAAATCACATGGCAGTCAATACAGGGAATATGAAAGCACCTCTGTTTGATGGTTCTAATTACTCCTTTTGGAAGATTAGGATGCAAGCCTTCATCAAATCTCTTGGCTATGATGTTTGGGAGGCTGTCAGAGCCGGTTACAATGCTGCCACCGTACCCAATGATACAGCATCGAAGAAGTTGGCAGACAACGACTCCAAGGCGCAGAATGCACTCTTTAGTGGCCTTGTGGACAGCGAGCTTGTCAAAGTAATTGCATGCAAAACAGCCAAGGAAATTTGGGACAAGTTGCAAAGCATACATGAAGGTGATGAGAAGATTAAAGAAGCCAAATTGCAAACCCATCGCTCTCAATTTGAATCTCTTCGCATGGAGGAAAGCGAGAATGTTGACTCGTATATGCAACGAGTGAATGAAGTCACGAATGACATTCGTGGACTAGGGGAGGAGATTAAAGAGCCGGTCATCGTCAAAAAGGTTCTAAGATCTCTTCTTCCCCGGTTTGATTCAAAAGTCTCAGCCATTGAAGAAGCCAAAGATCTGAATGCATTTTCCATGGATGAATTACATGGTTCTCTAACCGCCTATGAGATGCGCATAGGAAAAACGTCTTCATCTGATAAAGAAGCGGCCTTCAAAGTTCAGAAAAAGGCAAAAGAGATTGCTGGTCATGATGTTGATTCTGATGATGATGAGCTTGAGGCTCAATTTGTTAGAAAGTTGAAGAAAGGAAGCAATGGCAAGTACAAAGGGAAGCTACCCTTTAAATGCTTCAATTGTGGTGGTATTGGTCACTTTGCTGCGAAGTGTCCCCTAAAAGAAGACAATGATAATGACTCTTATGCTGAAAAGAGTAAAGGAAAGAGAAACTTCAGAAAAAGGGGCAAAGCTAAAAACTTTCTATGTCAACAAGATGACAGCACGTCTGAAACTTCAGACGATGATGAATCAACCGAAGCTCTCTTCATGGTCACTGTTGAAGAAGAAGAAGAGCTAGATCCGGAAGAGGATGAGGAGGCTGAAGTCAATCTTGAAGAGGAACTCATAGCCGCACTTGAGGAGCTAAGCATTGAACGCAAATCAAGTAAGAAAAATCTGAAACTTCTCCATGAATCTGAAAGTTCTATTATTGCTTTGAAAACTCAAGTAGAAGAATATAAAAGAATGGTAGAAGTCCTTGAAAACCAAATAAGTATCAAAAAGGAAGAGGCTATGAAACTTGAAACTGAGATCGCTAGAGCAAAGGCTGAAAATTTGGAAAATAGCAAAAAACTCAAAGCGCTCCAAGCGATTGAAGGGACTATGAAACTCGATGAACTACTGAAAGTTCAAAGACCAGCCCACTTCAGATTTGGTCTAGGATTTGAGAAAGGTGAATCCTCTAAGATTGCACCTCCTGAAAAGAAAAAGCTTGTGAAGCAAGTCACTGCACCTTCTAACTCTATGAAGCCCACTCAACCTAGAAAGGAGTCCATTCCTGTTAAAAAGGTAATGAAGACTAACCAGCCACAAAGAAGATATAAATTCTATGGTTATTGCTTTCATTGTAATATGTTTGGACATAAAAGAGCTGATTGCAAATTCTATGTAAGAAACAGTCCATTTGTGACTAGGAATCCTTTTTCAATCCTAAGTAGCCACAAAATTGAGTGCTATATGTGTCATAATTATGGACACTTGGCTAGGGATTGTAGGTTGCCTATAGCTAACCAATTTCAGGTTGAAAAGAAACCCAAGTTAGTCAAGGCTTGGAGAGCAAAGCAAAGTGCAGAAAGTTCCAAAGAATCTCTCATTGTGCAAACGGCATTTAATGCACAAAAGAAGACAGCACCATGGGTCCTTGATAGTGGTTGTTCAAGCCATATGACTGGTGATAAAGAGAAATTCATCAAATTACAGCACTATGAAGGCGGTTCAGTGAAATTTGGCAACAATGATGGTGCCAAAATCTGCGGAAAAGGTGTTATTCAGCTTATGGCAAACAAGATCAGATCTGAAGAAGTCTTATATGTGTCTGGATTGAGACACAACCTGCTTAGTGTGAGCCAGATCTGTGACAAGGGTCATGAAGTTATCTTCACAAAGAATGGGTTTGCCATCAAGAAGAGTAGCAACGGGAAAACAGTGGCAACTGGATCAAGAACTGCTGGAAATCTCTATACACTGTCAGATGGAGCTGAAAAGACCTGCTTGATGAGTCGGACAGAGGAAAGTTGGTTGTGGCACAAACGCCTTGGGCATCTAAGCTTTGATAACATGTCAAAGATTTACAATTCAAAGGCTGTAAGAGGCATGTCTAAAGTTGAAAAGCCTTCCAATCCCATTTGCGACTCTTGCCAAAAGGGAAAGCAAACGAGGGTTATGTTCAAATCAAAGGAGCATCATTCCAAGAAACCTCTTGAGCTAGTGCACACTGATCTCTATGGACCGATGCGAACTCAAAGCACCAATGGAGATAAGTATTTCATGTTATGCATTGATGATTATACTCGTATGACATGGGTATTGTTTCTTAAGCATAAGCATCAAGCACTTGATCGTTTTAAAGTGTTTAAAGCACAGGTTGAAAATCAATTGGAAAAACGTATCAAGATCTTAAGGTCTGATCGTGGAGGCGAGTTCACATCTGAAGAGTTCACTAAATATTGTGAACATCATGGCATTCAAAGACAGTACTCAGCCCCTAGAACTCCACAGCAAAATGGAGTTGTGGAATGGAAGAATCGCACCGTACAAGAGATGGCTCGTACGATGCTAAGTGAAAACAAGATGGCTGACAAGTATTGGAAAGAGGCAATTCATACGGCTGTATACATTCAAAATCGATGCTTGATCAGGCCACATGAAGACAAAACGCCCTATGAGCTATGGTTTGGAAGAAAAGCAACAGTCAAGCACTTCAAAGTCTTCGGCAGCAAGTGTTACATCAAGCGGCTCGAACAAAATCCGGGCAAATTTGAAGAAAGAGCTGACGAAGGTATATTTCTGGGTTACTCCTCTACTAGCAAGGCATATAGGTGTCTTAACAAAAGAACCAGAAAAATCATAGAAAGTGCTGATGTGAGAATAGATGAGAATATTGAACCAAAGAATGCAACTCATAATGACAGTCCCGTTTATGAGGACTCGAGTGAGATTGATGATGAGATGGCTGAATCTAATGATTCTAAGAAATCAAAGGATGACTCAGAAGATACTTCACCTAAGAAGCACAGCACTTGGGTAGAGCAACACCCTAAGGATCAAATCATTGGAGATCCTAAGGCAGGCGTTCAAACTAGACAAAGTGTAGTTAGCAATTACTCACTTGTGTCCACCATTGAACCCAAGACTGTGGCTGAAGCCAGTCTCGATGATAGTTGGTTGAAAGCTATGCATGAGGAGTTGGAGCAAATTGAGAAGAACTCCACATGGGAACTTGTTCCTAGACCTACTGATAAGAATGTTATTGGTACTAAATGGGTCTTTCGGAATAAGCTGAATGAAGATGGTCAAGTCATTAGAAACAAAGCAAGGTTGGTTTGTAAAGGCTATGCTCAAGTTGAAGGCATAGATTTTGAAGAGACCTTTGCACCGGTGGCTCGTCTGGAAGCTATTCGAATGTTTCTTGCATTGGCAGCATACAAAACCTTCAAGGTATTTCAGATGGACGTAAAGTCAGCTTTCTTGAATGGTTTACTTGAAGAAGAAGTCTACATTGAGCAACCTGATGGTTTTCTCATCAGCAAAAATTCAGATCTAGTGTGCAAGTTGAAAAAGGCTCTTTATGGACTGAAACAAGCGCCAAGGGCATGGTATGCAAGGCTGGATCTCTATCTCCGCAAGATCGGTTTTGGAAAAGGACTTGTTGATAGCAATCTATATGTCAAAACTGAATTAAGCAAACAACTGGTTGTCATTGTTTATGTTGATGACATAATCTTTGGTGGCAATGATGAGGAGATGTGCAGGAATTTTGCAGAAGAGATGAAGAAAGAATTTGAGATGTCAATGCTTGGAGAACTAAAGTTCTTTCTTGGTTTACAAGTTCAGCAGCTGAAACATGGCATCTTCATATCACAATTGAAGTACATTAAGGAAATGCTGAAACGGTTCAATATGGAAGACAGCAAGCCAGTGAGCACACCAATGTCAACGAACACGAAGCTTAGCAAAGATGATAAGGCCTCGTCCGTTGATCATACCACCTATCGCTCTATGATAGGAAGCTTGCTCTACTTGACTGCTACAAGACCAGATCTTCTACAAGCAGTATGTATGGTTGCACGTTTTCAAGCAGCACCAACTGAAACGCACCTTACAGCAGTGAAAAGAATCTTTCGATATCTGAAAGGTACTATGGAGCTTGGTATCTGGTATCCCAAAGGCAAATCCTTCACTCTAGTTGCATATTCTGATGCCGATTGGGCTGGATGCGTAGATGATCGCAAGAGTACTAGCGGCGGCGCATTTTATCTTGGAGAAAGATTAGTTGCTTGGCATAGTAAGAAGCAAGACTCAGTATCCCTTTCGACAGCGGAAGCGGAATATATTGCAGCGGCAACTTGTTGTACGCAAGTGTTATGGATGCGGCAAATGCTCTCTGATCTAGGAGTTCCTACAACGGATCCTACGCCGATCCTATGTGACAACACGAGTGCAATTCATATATCTAAGAATCCTGTTCAGCACTCTCGAACAAAGCATGTAGCAATTCGTTATCATTTTCTTAAAGATAAAGTTGCTGATGGAGAGGTCAAGTTGGAGTATGTACCAACAACTGAGCAAGTGGCTGATATTTTCACGAAACCTCTGCCAAAGGAAGTCTTCGAGTATCTCCGGAAAAAGTTAGGAGTTACTCACTCTCCTAAACCGTAGGAGTTGTGCTTGAAAGGGGGAGCAATGCATTCATTGAATATCCTATTCGCTCCTCGGTTTGGTCCCTTTGGACTTGTTGTCAAAGGGGGAGAGATGTTATGCTATGATAGCAAGGAGAGATGTTATGCTATGATAGCAAGGGGAGATTGTTGACAATGCATGGTTGTTATTTCAGAATTTCAGAATTGGTTCCAAGTGAGTGTTGAAAAGAACTTGGAAGAGCTGCAAGCTGGAGTTGAAAGTGTTGAAGTTCCAATAGTGTTGCCAACAATTCCAAAGGGGGAGACTGTTGGAATTTGAGATGAATTTGAGATGACTTGAAAGTTTTTTGATGAATTGAAGAAGTTAGCATCTCAAGTATTGTTTTGAGTTGGAATTCTTGTCAACACATTGTCACAAACATGATGATAATAAGCTGGTTTGATAGAGCTGAAAAGAAGAAACAGAATTGAAACAGCCAGGAATTAAGAATTCCTGATGCAGAGCACGCGGTCGACCGGGCTCTTCATGCGGTCGACCGAGAAAGAAGAAACCTGCAGAAAACAGAAAAAGGCACCTCTCAGTTATTTTCGTGACACAGTGTGTCTTCGGTCGACCGGGAACCCAGGATGTCGACCGAGCTCGAAAGTTGTTTGATTCCAGTCAGTGCATGATGTCGACCGAGCAAGCAAGGATGTCGACCGAGCACGGGAACCAGAGTTGCGCAGAATTAGAAGTTTTGCACGAAAATTCAGCACAGTTATCTATTTCGTTTGGGAATCTTTCTAAACGAATTGTAGCCCGTTTTGAATACAATTAAGGGTTATTAAAACCTATATAAAGGCATGCTTGGGTCGTTCATAAACACCACCAAGAAGAGACACCAGAAGAGAAGAGTTTTAGAGAGTTATTTAGAGAGTTTTGGAGAGAAGAAGAGTGCTGGTGCTGTGTTGCTGTGTTGCTGCATTATCAGACGTTTTCTACAGCAATTGTGGACGAGATTATGCTCTTGAAGATGGTGATTCGTCCATGAGTTAAGTGTCTCTCTGTTTATGCTTTAATTTCAATTTGTAAGGGATTGAGAGAGAGAGAATTGTAGAGGGGAAGGGCTGTAGACAGAGTTTATTTCCATTCTGTTTTTACATCAAGTTGGTGCTTGGTGTTTAGGGTTTGGTGATCCTATCTGTGGGTGCAGATAAATTGTAAAGGGAGTCGGTGCTTCCTAGATAGTTGGTGCTATCTGAAACTAAGGGTTGGTGCTCTTTGTCGTTGGTGCGACTAAATAAGATTCAGATCTGTCCCGGATTGGTGTTCGGACAGTCTTTGAACCGTGGACGTAGCCTTTCGGTGAACCACGTTAAATCTGGTGTCATTGTGTGGTTTGACTTGTTTTGTTGTTGAATTGGACCTGTTTTTAGAAATCACTGATTCACCCCCCCCCCCTCTCAGTGATCGCGGTATCCAACATGGATTTCCACTATTTATGCTTTTCCAAAAGGCAAAGCAATAACCTCAACAATATGCTTTCCAGGGATAAGCAATAACCTTACAATGTTATTTTTCTAGGCTAAACAACAACCTATACACAATGCTTTTATATGGCTAAGAAATAACCTTACAATCAAATGATTTCTCTAAAGAAAGTGTTTTCACAAAACACTCTAAGAGATTACAATTAAGCTCAAATAAAATTGCCTCTAAATAGGCGAATATGAAAATGAAAATCAACTCACACAACACTCCATGAAATGCTAAGATGTATGCTTAAGGTGTGTGTGTGAATACTTCAATCAAGTTTAAAATTAAAGCTCAAACAATTTTATGCTTAAAGCAATTCAAAAGTTTAATGCACATAAAAAGATTTGATTGAAGTTATATGCAAATCACTTGAACAACTACAAACTTGTTAATGATATGAAAATCAAAAGATCACAAGTTGTATGAAAATGTTTAAGCCTAATCAAGTGATGTATGTGCAATGTTGTTTTCAAAAACTAATTTAACTAAGGTTTAAATGAATGAAAACAACAAAGAAAGATTCAAACAAGTTAATGAATCATGCTATTAAAGAAATCAAAGGTTTTGGTAAAGCATAATTTAAGAAGATTTCTAAAACAAACTTGTTTTGAATCTAGGTGAAGAATCCAATAACTAAAATCAAATATTAAGATAAGAATGGATTCAACACATCATAGTTAATATGCTAAAAATCATTTACTAATAATTTAGACAAAGCATAAAAACATATGATTAATAAAGGCAAAGCTTACTTGGTGGTTTAACTTCATTAATCCAAGCTTTAGCTTTTTCTAATGACCCATTAGCCTTCCTTAGCTTGATCCCCTTTCTTTTGCCTCAAAATACCTCAAGAAGGGCTCCAAAGATCATCACCAATGGCTAAGGAATGAGTTTCTTTTTATAGAAAAAGTGGTCCAACGGCTCTCAGGTCGGTTAACCGACACTTTGAGTTCGGTTAATCGAACTCAACGGCTAGAAACCCTACGGTCTTAATTTTTGAAAAACTGCTTTTAGCGGTGGCCAGAAAGCGCCGGTAAAAGTCCAGTTTGGCCACCGGTAAAAGTCCAGAATTCGCAAAAATGAGATTTTCAAAGTGATTTTCTTGGGGGGACTTTGGGCAAATAAACCAAGCATGGAAATATGATTTTAACCAATCCAAGTGCTTAAAAATCATGTAACATAAAAGGCCAAATAAAATTTGAAACATTTAAAACCAATGGCTAGCTTGATTTATAAAATCTTTTTCAAACTAAAAATGCATCCAATGTTTAAAACCAAAACATGCATAAATCATAAGGTTTACAAGATTTAAAACAATGCATGTATAAATCAAGATTTCAAGATTTCTAAAATCAATACATGTGTGAAGCTTCAAATGAATGAATAAGATGAATGATGCTTCCATCAAATTGCAACACAAAATCCTAACATCTTAAGCCCATAAATCATCAATAGCAGTAACCCAACCTAATGACCGGAGATCCCGAGAACTAGCGAAAAACAAGCTATTCCTATGATGTAAAGTACTGACATTTAGAGCACTCATCCGTGTTGTGTGAGATTACTTGTTGGTACATAACCTATAGAGAATGAGGTTGGATTTAGTCCTTAATGAGATCTATAGCCTATATGGTGGGGTGCATAGCTGCAGAAGCACTCTTGATAAACTCACCTATATGAGTGTGGAAGTGGGGCCGCTTTCTATGATAATTTGGGCAAATTCTTTAGAGCACTCATGAAATCTGGGATTAAGCACATGGTTGTAAAGTGCTGACCTACAGACTCCAGGTATATTAAACTTGATGTATTTTTGAACTGATATAAAGAGTTGAAGTTCAAAACTCTCGTCACTTTAACTCCTAAAAGTTTTAAAAAATGTTATGACAGTAAGGTTCAAGCTCCGTCACCTTATGAGTATAATGCTCATTGAATATTTTGAAATAGGGGGGAGATTGTTGGGTTTTATAGTTGTTTCAAAACATTCAAAAGGCTTTTTACTTGAAAAGATGTTTTGTCCTTTTGCTCTTTTGCTTTATGTAGGAAGTGTAGGCTACTTGAGAACATGGCATCCCACATTGCTCAAGTTCACTTCTTGAGAAGGCTTTAAATGCATTTCCCTTTCTCTTACACTTTAGAACAATTGAAGCCTTTTACCATGAGCCGTATGCGCACGCGCGAGTCTGGCTCGACCCAAGGTTCCGGGTTCAAAAAACGTTTAACCGGGCATGCGTCCGACAACCCGCATCCTGTGCATATATAGCACACAGGGGGGATCGCGCGCAGGGGGGTACAAATCCAGCCCAACCTGGCCTGGAGGGACCCATATTCTGATATAGATATGTCCTGCTTTTATAGAAATTTCAAATTCCTTTTTCCTTCTTAAAATGTTAATTGTTGTTAAAACATTGTGGCTTAAATTACTTTTAATGTTGTTTAACGTTGTGATTAATCGTTGGTTTAAGGGCTCAACGACAATATTTTATCTTATAAAAATACTGGTCTGGGTTCAACATCAAATACATAATACACTACTCTTTGTTCTCTTCTTTCTTCCCTTTCTCGTGAGCATTTTGTGGTTCATGGAGATAGATCGAAACTTGGTGTGCGACCAAGCCTGATCTTTTGTGAAGGCCGTTGTATCCTGGGGGCAGTTCCTGCAGAGATCCTATTCGCATCTGGCTTATCCCGGAAGGGTGGAACTCATCCTAAAGAAAGCGTCGCTAAGCATGCCTCGGCCATGAGTTGTTGTTGCTGCTTTCCGTCGATTCTCTCCAATACAACTGTCTCCACAAACTGCAGATCGGTACCATTGTTTCATTTTTACTTTCACTTCTTTTCTGTAGCCTATATTTCCAATAGAACCCTGGTACCATATTCTCCAATCAGATTTTAGCGAATCCTATGACCTATTTTAGGATAAGATAATGTTAGGATTTTGTTTATTGCAATTTGATGGATGCATTAACATTTTATTAATCTCATGAATTTTCACACATGCATTGATTTAGAAATTCTTGAAATCTTGATTTACACATGCATTGTTTTAAATCTTGTAAATCATATGTTTCATGCATGTTTTGGTTTTCATCTTGGATGCATTTTATTTGAAAAATAATTTTTACAAATCAAGCTAGCCTATGTTTTAAAGTTTCAAACTATATTTGGCTTTTTATGTTTCATGATTTTAAAAGCACTTAGATGATTTAAAATCATGTTTCCAAGCTTGGTTTAGTGGCCCAAAAATCCCTACATGAAAATACTTTGAAATGTGCAAAAGTTGGGATTTTAGCCACACTGTCGGTTAGCATGTCGGTCAGGTGTCGGCTAACCGACCATGGTTCAGAAGCTGACCGAAAGCCTCTCGGTTAGAATTCCAGAGAGCTATTTTCTGAACAAATTTGTACTGTCGGTCAGCTTGTCGGTTCCTGTCGGCTGACCCACACCTGCACAACGAAAAATTTCTTGACCGTTGGAATCTGACCGTTGAGGTGTCGGTTGACCGACACCAACCTGTGGGTCAAC
The DNA here is from genome assembly GCA_012931725.1 of Litsea cubeba. NCBI lineage: Eukaryota > Viridiplantae > Streptophyta > Magnoliopsida > Laurales > Lauraceae > Litsea > Litsea cubeba. Next base: position 150,087,191 of record CM022945.1, read on the forward strand.
CGACAAGGAGCCGTTGGACCACTTTTTCTATAAAAAGAAACTCATTCCTTAGCCATTGGTGATGATTTTTGAAGCCCTTCTTGAGGCATTTTGAAGCAATAGAAAGGGGATCAAGCTAAGGAAGGCTAATGGTCATTAAGGAAAGCTAAAGCTTGGATTAATGAAGTTAAACCACCAAGTAAGCTTTGCCTTTTATTAATCATTGTTTTATGCTTTGTTAAACTATTGGTAAATGATTTTAGCATATAAACTATAATGTGTTGAATCCTCTACTTCCTTAATCTTTGATTTAAGTCATAGGATTCTTCACCTTGATTTCAAAACAAGTTTGTTTTATAAACTTTGTTAATCATGCATTGCCAAAATCTTTGATTTCTTTTATGTCATGATTCATTAACTTGTTTTGAATCTTTCCTTGTTGTTTTCATTCATTTAAACCTTTGTTGAATTAGTTTGGTTTTGAAAACAACATTGCACATGCATCACATGTTTAGGCTAAATTTAATTTCATACAACTTGTGAACCCTTGTTTTTCATATCTTCTACAAGTTTGTATTTGGTACATGTGATTTGCATATTACTTCAATCATATCTTTTTATGTGCATTAAACTTTTAAATGCTTTTAGCATAAATTGATTGAGCTTTTATTTTCAACTTGATTGAAGTATTCACACACACACTTCATGAGCATTCATCTTTGCATTACTTAGAGTGTTGTGTGAGTTAGCTTTTCATTTTCATATTCGCCTATTTAGAGGCAATTTTATTTGAGCTTAATTGTAATCTCTTAGAGTGTTTTGTGAAAACACTTTCTTTAGAGAAATAATTTGATTGTAAGGTTATTGCTTAGCCATATAAAAGCATTGTGTATAGGTTGTTGTTTAGCCTAGAAAAACAACATTGTGAGGTTATTGCTTAGCCTTTTGAAAAGCATAATAGTGGAAATCCGGTGGGGTGTTGGATACACAAGCCGGTAGTGGATGTAGGCATTGAGGCCGAACCACTATAAATCTTTGTGTAGTGGTGGTTGTTTTGTGGTGATTATTTTGTTTAAGCTTCCGCATATTGTATGTTAATCATCACACGTGACTAGTTTATTTTAAAGAAATTAAAATTGGCCATAATTAGTCATTAAGTGTAGATCACCCTATTCACCCCCCCCCCCCCCCTATAGGGTTAGGATCCCTTGGACTTTCAGATAAGATTACCTTGGTTTAAAGTGCAAGATATATATCTTGCACTATGGCATATTTTCTTCATATTTGCCACAATTCCTATTTTAGGGAAAATTTTACCGCTAGAAGTTTCATACAGTAAGTTGGTTGTCGAATTCTAACTGTAAGACATCTATTCATCATTCATTTCTTTTGATGGGTTCCATTCACATTGCTATTAATTGTCATGAAACTATGGTGGTTAAATCTTCTCTTTGGTTTGGAAACAAATGGTTGCAAATAACTGGGTTCCGAACCGGAAATCCAAGACACTATCAATTGTCATGAAACTATGGTGGTTAAATCTTTTCTTTGATTTGTAAACAAATGGTTGCAAAGAATGGGGTTCACAAGTGGAAATCCATGACAAATGAAGTAAGCACCATGTTTCCTCATTTATTTTCTTTTCTCAGATGCTACTTTGCCATTAGGCTACTGACATGTTTTCACTTTGTTACCATAAAACCAACGAAAAAAGAAACCTTACTTGGATAGGTGCTTAGAACCCAATCCATACTATAAGAAAGTTGTGGAAATTACAATACTGAAAACTAACAAGTACGTGCCTTTTTGTTGATGAGTTCAATTATTATGCACTTGGGATTCTTGTATATGGCTGCAATTATCATGATCTATTCATTTTTTTGCGGAAGCAAGTGATCTTAGATTTGAGAGGACTAGAGGAGACTTGGAAGGGGGTTTTTCAGATGGTGCTACTATGCGAGGTAATTTTTTTTAAATGTACATGCTTCATTATGTTATGGATTTTGTGTTTTTCAATTTGATGGATGCATTATCATTTTAGCATCATTCGAATTTTCACATAAGCATTAATTTTGACAAACTTGAAATCTTGATTTTCGCATGCATTGTTTTAAAACTTTTAGAACTTATGTGACATGCATGCTTTGAATTTTAAACTTGGATGCATTAAGTTTTTGAAAAGGCATGCATAAACATGTTTTAAATCGAATTTTAAAAGCTCATTTCTCAAACATGTTAGCCTCTATACAAGCCTAATTCTCTATGGCCAAGTTTCCCTTCTCACAATCATTTTCGCTAGTTTTTATCAGGGAAAGTTCGGTCAACCGACCCCTAGTTCGGTCAGCTCTCGGTTCCTGTTCCAAAATGTGAAAAATGTCAATTATAAGAAGTTTGGTCAGCTGTCGATTTATCGACCATCAGTTCGGTTAACCGACAAGAGGAAGTTCGGTCAGCAAATTTCAAATTTTATGACCGTTGGAACATGATCGGTGAGTTCGATTAACTGAACCCACAATTTTGGTTAACCGACAAGAGAGCCATTTGACAACTTTTTCTATATAATCAACTCTCATTCCTAGTCCATTTTTTTTTTTATTTATGAACCAAGAGGTACTCCTTGAGTAGTTTTTAGGCCAGACAAAGGGGAATGAGCTAAGAAGTGCTAGAGAGTCATAAAGGGAAGCTAAAGCTTGGAATCATAAATAAATCATCAAAATATGCTTATTTTTCCTTATCATATGTTTTCATGCTTTGTTAAAATATTTGGTAAATCAATTTTAGCATGTTAACTGTGATTTGATGAATCCATTACAAGTATTTCACTTTGAATTGCTTTGTTGCTTTGAATTCTTCATTTAGATTCAAGCCAAGTTTGTTTTAACTTTCATATCATAATGGTTTCGTGCTTTGTTTAAAACTTTGATTTCTCTCATAGCATAATTCTATTACTTGGTTAAATCTTTTGTGGTTTTCCATACCTTGAAGCATATAGCTAAAGAAGTTTGTTTTGGAAACAACAAGTGCACAAATCACTTGCTTTAGTTGTTTTTAAATCTCATACAACTTGCATAACTTGATAAGTCATATCTTTACAAGTTGTTCATTTGAATCACATGTGATTTGTATTTTCACTTCAATCAAAACATTTGTGATTTAAACTTTCAAAAGCTTTAAGCTTATATTGATTGAGCTATATATCATTTTTAAACTTGATTGAAGTTTTCATGCATACACATCTTTGCATTCATATAGTGTGTGTGTGTGTGTGTGTATGTTAGATTTACACTTTTATATCCACCTAGTTAAGAGGCATTGTAATTGAGCTTAAATTGTATCTCCTTCAAGTGTACTCTAGACACTACTTATAGAGAAAACCTTTTGGTTGCATAGGTTATTGCTTAGCCTTAGAAAAGCATAAGTTAAAGGTTAGGGGTGAACCTTAAAATCCAAGATGTTATTGCTTAGCCTTGGAAAGCATATTGTAAGGTTAATGCTTAGCATTGAAAATTATTTTGTAAATGTTATTATTTAGCATATTGAAAAGCATAGATAGTGGTAATCCGGTGGGGTGTAGGATCATAAGTCGATAGTGAATGTAGGCATTGAGGCCGAACCACTATAAATCACTGTGTTATGGTGAATGCTTTGTGATGATTATTTTTGTTAGCTTCCACACTTTAATTCTATATCATCACTTTTGACTAATTCTATTAAAAAAGTTAAAGTTTGGTATAATTGGTCACTAAGTCAAGCTCACCCTATTCACACCCCCCCCCCCCCCCCCTCTAGGGTACGGATCCCGGACTTTCACATTATAGTTAGAATTACCAATTCTCCTTTTCCTTATAAAAACAAGTGTTAATTTCTACATATTGGCCCATTCCATCTTGATTTCTAGCTTCGCCAAGGTTTTTTCAAGTGTTTGTGCACTTTTCAGTCCTCTAAAATGGGTGAGCTGTAGGAAAGAATGGCTATAATTCCTTTTGTTACTAATTTAGACTGACAAAGTATATCTAGTGAATAGTTTGAATGGTGTCATTGGACATACAAATAAGCTTATTCTGAATTTTGAATGCACCATGTTTTGGAATTTTGAATACTCGCCATCCCATGTTTCCTTGAATTGCAATCTCCAAATTATGGGATGCTTATATGGGATGCTTCAAAGTTTGGAATCTTAGAAGCCTTATTAGGGTTGTTGGATGAATTAATTTTTTTGTCAAGAAGTTCTACATATTGCCAGTCATTATAGGAAGCCTTATTCTCTTTTTAAATTATTAGAATTCTATGTTTGTCTGATTAGTGGAATTCTAAAAATTAGACAATTAGAATAACATTTTCCATGTTTAAAATTCTCTAAATTATATGTTTAAAATTGGCAAAATTAGTGAAAGGTCCCTAGAGTTGAATGTTTCCCGCCTCCAGTCCAAGGAAAAACTTATTTAAGGCCTATGGTCCACTTAGCTAGACTCTTTACAGCCTTTGGTCCCTGAACCCACACGTTCTCATTTTTTAGGATTCAATTGCCCTTTCTTCCTTTATATTCATAAAAATGTTCATTCCTTCTTCTCCGGCAGACCCCTGTTCTGGAGATGATGGGATTCTGGATCCTCTGTCCACTATCTTCTCCTTCTCCAGTTTGATCTCTACAAAAGCCCTCGTCTCCGATCTCTCTGCAACCTCGAAGAGATCGATGGATCTCTCTGTTGCGGCTGGTCAAAGACCCAGTTAGAAACCGACCCAACTGGGTCTTTCTTCTTCGTTTGACTGGGTTCGGCTACAGAACCTGAATGCAAGGTCTTGCTGCTTCTTAGCGTCGGTGAACGGCCGCAGATCTGGGGTTGTGCCAGTTGGTTTCCAGTGACTTACTTCCTGGCGACGTGTAGTGCACAAGATCAGTGGTGATCTGCAGTGTGCAGGGTGGTTTCGCCGGCTGGTTTCCGGCGACTTGCTTCCTGGCGACATGTAGTGCACAAGATCAATGGCGATCTGCGGCGTGCAGGGTGGTCTCCATCTGGCGAAGAACGATGGGAGGCGATGAAGGCAGTTGAGGATCAGATCCTCTTCCGCGGCAACGTGTGGAGTCTGGGAAATCTGATCTGGGAGGCAACAAGGATTGAAATCCCTGTTTGCTCTTCTTCCACTTCTGTCACGCCCCCGGACTGAGAACCCGTTAAACGAGACCTTAATCCGGGGTCATGGCGCGACGGGCTGGAAAATTCCGCCCGCACACGCTAGTTTCCCACAGATTTCCGCGGTAAGGATCCTCGAAAATCGATCCAACAGTGATTGATAAGAATCACATTCATACGAATAACTTACGCGGAAGCATTGTAGCAAACATAAAAGTCTATAACATATGGGTATAAGATGAGAACGCACAAGACTAGCATCAAAAGGAGAAACATTCCATTGGTAGGCCCCAAAGTTGGTTTCAAGTTGAATACAAAAGTAAAGTTAGCCAATAATTATAATTTTTCCCCAAAAAGAATAAACCAACAATGGCTTCAACAAAATCCCAAAAAGAATAGTATCTACTCCAAAATGTGATCGAAGCTCCGAAAACAACCCGACAACTAAACAACATCATCGGGCTGCCACTCGCCCTCCACAAGGACTATAGGTTCCGCCTCGAAGTGCGCCTCAACAGCGAGGGGCTCGACATCTGGCACCAAGCAAACAAGGTCAGACACGACGGTCTGGCAAGCAAATATAACATATAATAGGATAAAAAAAGAGAGTAAAACATTAAATAAATGAGAACTACGATTAAAATCCTAAATAACAGAAATGACAAGATCAAAGATAGACATCTTAAAATATTAATGAATTCCAATGCTATGATAAGTGAAGTAAACAAGAACCATAAGATAAAATATTAGACGTATAAAACATTGGCAAACCACGTATAGCTAAATTCTCCTACTACCGAAGTAACGGGAGCAGACAGAACCGTAGCCACTACTCGTGGGACCGGAACGAACATAGTCGTTATCAAACAGAACCGTAGCCACTACACGGGGGACCGGATATAAACCGTTGCCATGGTCGGTACAGACAGTATCCAAACTGCAGTTGGCCGATAATTTAAAGATTCCAAGCCGGATGATCAGTCCGACAAAGTAACCTAAGCTTAGTGGTGCCATTAGAGTAAAAGCTCAAAACCTCAAAGTTATACAAATCCGTTCATAAAGTACATTTCCAAAATCGATAAGAAAACTACCCCGAACAAAATATATATCTCACATATCGACGAATCCGAGCAAAATAGATGAGTAGTCTTATCAATGTCCATAAATGTGGTAAAGCACTCAAAACATTTAAATTGTTTTATAAATGGACTCGGCAAAGCTTTCTAACATGAAATGAATTTAGTGTGTAATGGTTCAAAGGCTTACCATGGTTTGTCTCAACACACTTAGTCTCCTAATGTCGCTATTAATTGAGGAATTTGGTGCCACTGAAGATCATTAACAATTTAGGAGATAAAGTGTATGTAAAGACTTGAATAACTTCCCAGGTAATTTAAACATCAAGAAGTTTCATCACCTTTTCAATAAATTTTCACTATACATAGTAGATCAAACCAAAGTATCCTTTCCGGGCTTTTATATGTCAAATGAGGATTGAATTGGGCTCCAAACCATGGGAAGACAAGGTCCAAAGAGAAGACTGTTAATGTGCCTCAGATGGGTAGGGAACATGGGCCCTAAACCAGCTGTAACCAGGCCTCGAATGGGGCATTTAAACAGGTTGAAACGGGCCTAAAGGCAGGCCTTGAATCAGGCCAAATCAGGCCTCAAAACAGGTCTTAAATCTGGTCTCATCAGGCCCATGAAATAACCCCCCAACAGGGATTAAAAATAGTCCCCAACTGGGCCTTAAAACAGGCTAAAACGGGCCTCAAACAGGGCCTTAAATAGGCCTCAAACAGGGCCTTAACCATCTGGGTAAACAGCTCAGAAAATGGGCTAAACAGACCCCATTCCAGAGGCCTGGCTCGCTATAGTGGGCCCAAGCTCGCTATAGCGAGCTGGGCTTCTGCCTGACACTCGCCATGCAGAGGACTGGCTCGCTATAGCGAGCTGGTCCTCTGTCCAGCCCGTCAGGGGGTGGTTTTCTGCCTCCTTTTCTGATTCTTTTTCACTTCTTTCTTCTTCCTTCTCTTACATATGTATCTTCCATGCCACTTTGGGTCCCTCATATCTTCATTCAACTCCATTGAACCATCACAATAATTCATTCAAACTCTCAAACAAATCAAATTTTAACAAAGCATTAAACACCATTTAGCTAAGCATATTTGATCCAAATCTTTACATTGTTGAAAACAACATCTCAAGGTAAATAAATGAGACTATTTCATGAGCATAGCAAAGTAATCCATCTAATGATCAAAGAGGGGAAATAGAAATGAAGAGAGATGCATAGAAAAGTCCTACATTCACAATGTAGAAGATCAATCAATCTCAATATATGAAAATTTACTTGCCTCAAGCCAAAAGGAGAGAAATTACTCCTCAAACAACTCTCTAGGATCCCAAGCTTCAAATCTACAAAAACCCCCAAAATTTCCCAAAGAAGAACCCTAAAAATCAACATTTGTAAATCTCAAGGGAAAACTCTTGCATGTGTGATGAAAACACTCTAAATGAAAAGGAAAACCAAGATTTCAAGTTTGAAAAGCCATTGCTAACCTTGAAAAGCTCAAACGAAGAAGAGAAGCTTGAAGAGAACCTTACCCTAGCTTAAATCCTTTGAAAAAATTGTCTTTGGAAAGCTTGAATGATGAAGAAGAACCCTAGGAGATCAATCCTCCATGAAATCTCCAATAAATGGGTGTTCTAGAGGAGAGAGAAAATTACTGGAAGAGAGGGAAAAAACCTTGCTCCAAAACATGCAGGAAAAAGAGAGAATGAAGGAAGAAGAGAGCTCATCTCTCTTATAAGTTGGGTTTGTGGGTCCCGATCTTCACAAGGCTAAAAATGGCATTTGCGGGCTCCAAATGAAAACGATGAAGAAGACAAAAACGATCAGCGAAATATCTATTAATCAAAAAGTATATTTTTGTCAATTTCTGAAATTTTTGAAATTTGGGTATAGATTTTGTGTGAAAGGTCAGTTTTACCCTTTTCTCGAAAAACGTGATTTCTAATCATTAAATCCAAATGGTCAAAGCATGAAAGTTGATAATCTAAATGAAATGAGTCGAAATACATAAAAATTGGGATTTTACAAAAAAAATCAAAGTTACACCCCAAAGGTTCACACACAACACACGGGCGCCCCGGCCCTCGTCAAGTCTACGTCAACGACTCTCAAAAGTTCCCAAAGCTAATCAAGCATTCTAATCTAACTTAAGAAAATAAGTTAATCGTCCACTAACCCCACTTATCAACTAATCACGGTTAAAATATAATTAAATATTCCAAACCTGGGTCGGGGTCTGACATCCTCCACCCCTAAAAATCACATTTGGTCCTCCAAATGATCACTAACCTCTGGAAATAGCTGAGGGTATTTCTTCTGGACCTGATCACGAAGTTCCCAAGTGGCCTTTTCTGGTCCTTGATTCTCCCAATGAATCTTTACCCACTGAATTATTCTGTTTCTCAGTTCTTGCTCTTTGGTGTCAATAATCTCTGCCGGTTTCTCAATGTAGGTGGCATCTTCTCGAACATCCAACGGTTCGTGATGTAGCACGTGTGAAGGGTCCGAGACATACTTCCTCAACATCGACACATGAAACACATTGTGCACACCCGAAAGTTCTGGAGGCAAAGCTAATCTATATGCTACTTCCCCGATACGACTCAGGATCTCATACGGTCCAATGAATCTCTTAGACAATTTGCCCTTCTGCCCAAATCTCAGCGTTCCTCTGACCGGAGACACTTTCAAAAATACTTTGTCTCCAACTTGGAATTGTAAATCCTTCATTCGAACATCAGCATAACTCTTCTGTCGGCTTCTCGAAATCTTCAATCGTTCATGAATAATTCTGACTTTATCACTTGTTTCTTCAACCAAAGAAGGACCATGAAAACTGCGTTCTCCAACTTTTTCCCAACACACTGGGGTTCTACACTTCCTACCATACAACGCTTCGAAAGGGGCCATCCCTATGCTTGAATGGTAACTGTTGTTGTAGGCAAATTCACAGAGAGGTAAATTCTCATCCCATTGATTCTTGAAATCAAGTACACAAGCCCTAAGCATGTTTTCAAGGGTTTGAATAGTTCTCTCCGATTGACCATCGGTTTGCGGGTGATATACTGTGCTGAATTGAAGCTTCGTTCCCATTGATTCATGTAAGGTCTTCCAAAATCTCGAAACAAATCTACTATCTCGATCTGAAGTAATGGAGACAGGCTGACCATGACGACTAATGATCTCCTTCACGAAAGCTTGTGCCAAAGCCAACATGTGCATTTTCTTCCCGGTCTTCAAAGGAATAAAGTGTGCCGACTTCGTTAACCGATCTACTATGATCCAAATAGCATTGTTCCCTCTGCTTGTAGTCGGTAGACCCGAGACGAAATCCATAGTCAGGTGTTCCCATTTCCACTCTGGGATTTCTAATGGCTGCAAAAGACCAGGTGGTTTCTGATGTTCTGCCTTCACCAATTGACAAGTCATACATCTATATACGAAGGCTGCTATCTCTCTCTTCATATTGTTCCAACAAAAATGACTCTTCAAATTTTGGTACATCTTCGTGCTCCCCGGGTGTACAGAATACCTCGTATGGTGAGCTTCCACCATAATGTCGTCCTTCAAATTATCCATCTTTGGAACACATAGTCTGCCATGGAAGTACAAAACTCCATCCATGATTTGAAAATCTGGGCATTCTGAGATATGCTCCACAATTTTAGCCAAGTCTGGATCTTGCATCTGACTGTCCTTGATTTTCTGTATGAAGACTAGCTCAGACACTGTCATATTTGCCAACACAACTCCTTCCCTCAACGGTTGGAAATCCACCCTCAACTTCTCGAATTGCTGAAAGTTGTAAAACCCTTGCAAACTAGCCAAACAAACTGATTTTCTACTCAATGCATCTGCCACTACGTTAACCTTCCCCGGATGATAGATGATCGGGAAATCATAGTCTTTGATGTACTCCATCCACCTTCTTTGCCTCGTGTTTAATTCTTTCTGAGAGAACAAATATTGGAGACTACGGTGATCCGAATGAACTTCAAATTTTTCTTCGTACAAATAGTGTCTCCACATCTTCAACGCGAACACTATAGCTGCCAACTCCAAATCGTGCGTCACATATTTCTTCTCCTGTTCCTTCAATTGCCTCAAGCCATACGCTATCACATTCCCATTTTGCATCAAAACACATCCAAGTCCTACACTTGAAGCATCCGTATAGATAACAAAACCACCACTCCCCGAAGGTAAGGTGAGGACAGGTGCTGAAGTTAACATCTTCTTCAATTCTTTAAAACTAGCTTCACATTTCTCGACCATACGAACGGCACATTCTTTCGGGTCAACTTGGTCAAAGGTGCTGCAATGGATGAAAACCCTTGTACAAATCTTCTATAGTATCCTGCTAATCCCAGAAAACTCCTAATCTCAGTCACATTCTTTGGCTTCTCCCAATTAATGACTGCTTCTATCTTTGCTGGATCAACTGCTAGTCCTTCTCTCGAGATGATGTGACCAAGAAAGGTGACTTGCTCTAGCCAAAACTCGCATTTCTCAATCTTCGCATACAACTGATTATCTCTCAACAACTGCAATGAAGTCCTCAAGTGCTGCTCATGGTCTTCTCTTGACTTGGGATACACTAATATGTCATCAATAAAGACGACTGTGAACTGATCTAGATATATAGGGTGCAAAGATTTTGTTCATAAGGGCCATAAATACCGCTGGTGCATTCGTCGGTCCAAAGGGCATCACCAAAAATTCATAGTGCCCGTATCTAGTCCGGAAAGCTGTCTTCGGGATGTCTGATTCTCTAACTCTCAACTAATGGTATCCGGACCTCAAATCTATCTTCGAGAAAAATTCTGCTCCTTGCAACTGATCAAACAACTCGTCTATCATTGGCAAAGGGTACTTGTTCTTGATGATCACTTGGTTCAATTTTCTGTAGTCTATACACATCCTCAAGCTTCCATCCTTCTTCTTGACAAATAGAACTGGGGCTCCCCATGGTGAAACACTTGGCCTAACAAAGCGTTTGTCTAGTAACTCTTGTAACTGTAGTTTCAATTCTCCTAACTCTGCTGGAGCCATCCTGTAAGGAGCAATGGAGATCGGAGCAGTCCCTGGCATAAACTCTATTGTGAACTCAACCTCTCTGACAGGTGGTAAACCTAGAATCTCTTCCGGAAAGACATCAGGAAATTCGCACACTACCGGGATGTTCTCCACCTCTTGGGACTGTTCATCCTTGGTGACAAATGCAATGAATCCTTCACATCCTGATCTCAACAACTTAGCTACAGAAATAGCTGAAATAAACCTAGCCGGAGAAACCCTTTTCTCTCCCTGAAATTTCACCCCGGAGGATATCCCATCCAAGCTAAAAGCAATGGTCTTGCTATAGCAATCCATAGAGGCATGATGCCCCGCTAACCAATCCATGCCTAAAATGACATCGAAGTCATGCATAACTAAGGTAATAAGGTCTGCAGGGAAAATGACATCTTCTATCTTCACCGAACAACTAGGGTAAAATGTATTACACACGACTTGTTTCCCTACTGGAGTAGTAACAGTCAAAACAAATTCTAACTCTCTAGCAGGCACACTAATCATTTTAGCAAACACAGGGGATATGAAAGAGTGAGTAGATCCCGGATCAAACAACACTTTAGCTTCTACTTCACAAATTAAGAGTTTACCTTCTGTTGACACCAAAAATGTCACTTTGCCTTTTCAAGATCCAAAGAGCTACATGAAGTCGCAACCTGCCATAAATAGGCAATGCTGCTTCCAAAAATCAAATCTTATCAGAATCAAACAAAAACTGCAAGATTCTTCCAGACAGCCAAAAGAGGAGTACACAAGAAGTTTCAGGCCATTTCAAAATCATTTGGCCTAACTTCGCTTCTCCGACAGCCAAATCAGACCTCTCGGCGGCAAAGCTCTCCGGGACCATGGTTTCCAAGACAGAGCCTATGGATCATCTTAAAATGACTCCAATAGGTTCCCTGTCAAATTTCAAGTCAATCGGCATCGATTGACCGCACATCAAACCGCGACATCTTCATCGCGACAAAAAGCAAGTCTACAGGTGATAGGACCCCAAACGGCTTCGAAACTCAAACAAAAGCCTATGGTTGGTCTTATTTATTGCTCAGGAGGCTTCACACCAAATTTCAGGTCATTCCGACATCGTTTGACCCAGTTTCAGCTTCTGACGGAAAATCGGCAGCTCTGCGCGACAAAGTCTTCGGCTTTCTCAGGAAATTGGAAACTTTGCAAAATAAAATGCAAGGATTCTCATCAGGTTTCCTACAAATAAATTAGGCCAATAAATAGTCAAAATGTCAAGGAAAAGTACAGAAGAAAAAAGAATAAAAAAATAGCAAAAACGGACGCAAAACGGGACACGAAAGGGGGAAAACCCCCCCAGGGTCGCAGACCCCTGCGACCCTGGGCCAGGGTCGCCGGCGACCTTGGAACCCGGGTCGCCGGGGAAAGCCCCGGAAACCCCGGTTTTCGCCGTTTTTTCGCGATTCGAAGAGGCCAGCCTCTGGTACTTTCCAAAATTCATGCTTTTGAGACACCAAGTCCTCTGACATCCGTCCAAAACACGGGTAAATCATCAAGAGTATCGAAAACAATATTGATCGCCACCCGGTCAACCAAAAAAAGTGTGCTTTCTACCCGACCGATCGAGAAATCGACAGGACAGATGGCACCGACCCGCTGTTGGCAACAAACACCTGAAATTACATGATCATCTGATGTCGATCTACATGAAGATCCATCGATGATCATCAACAGAAGAATCTCAAAAGACGTGGCACGGCCCGCGACTCTTCAGCTGCTCGGCGACCACTTAATGCGATTAATTGACTAGCTTTATTACAGTCATTAATCCATTTCTTTAGACGGCCCAATTAGAAGCAAGCATTCGGGAGTTACAAGTCAAGAGATTCATGGCATTTAACCCATGAAACTCCTCCCATCATGGCGATTAAAGGCGATTAAATGCCCTCAATCTCCTCCGGCCAATCAGAAGCCAAGAAAAAGGAGTTACAAAATAAATAATTCAATTTTGTAACTCCTCCCATTATGCGGCTTAATGACAATAAAAGCCCATAAACCCTCCTAAAAGGCTACCTAAAAGCCTATAAATAGGAGGGCTCTCCAAGAAGAACAGAGACACAGACACACATCACAGGACATCAGAAACATCAGAGAAAAAAAAGCACAAGCACACAGACAGAAATCCAGAGAAAGGAAAAAGAGAGAAAACTCTGCGGAAGTTCTACACCGGCCACCGCAACAAGGTGACAAAAGTCCCTTGGGGGGTACCCCCCCCCCCCCCCCCAAGGTCCTTGCCTTCTCCTCCTGCCTCCAATGGCTTAGATATGGCTTTTCAGCCCGTCTACTCGGTTTTTTATTGGACATAGGACCTTCCTTTGGTCTTTGTCCTCTAAAAACCCGAGGTTATAGCCAAGCCAAGTGAATCAATAGCATCCTCTGTTCTCATCTGCATGGATGATGGCGAAGCCCACATATGGCTTGCGACCGTCAATCTAAACGAGTCCCCCACAATCTCCTGAGAAGTTAGATCCTCATTTTCTTGCTTTTCATTGTAGTTTGTATTTTTTCAAAAGAGACAAAAATCACAATTCTTGTCTTTCATTATTGATAAGGATTGTAAATCGGCTATAAATGCCAAAATCGGCTATAAACGCCAAAAATCGGCTATAAACGCCAAAATCGGCTATAAATGCCAAAAAAAATCGCCTTTCACGGCAAACCAAGAAAAATGTCTCTTTTCTTAAATATATGTGCAATGGAAAACTTGAAAGAAGTTGATTTCCTTTTTACTTGCGAAGGTTGATCTCCGGATTACCACTTGCAATTCCAAGTAAAATAGGAAAATCTGGCACACCCACACAAAAAAAAGAAATTTTGATGCACGCCCCCCTTGCCCCCCGGTTACGAAAGGGTCGGAACCAAACGGACTCCCACGTCCGCCGACCTCGGTAGGAACCCGGGCATCCGGGAGCGCGGTCCATCAAGCTGGCACACCCGGTGGGACTCGTTTATTTGAGAACACGATGCTAGAAATGAAATATTTGCATATCATATATTTTGCTCTATGCTTATATTTCTTTTCTCGATTCCTTGGCTACTTTATAATTGGTGGCCTATGTTGAATTCCGCATAAAAAAAAATGAGATGAGATTTTTTGTTTGGAAATTTCTAATTCTTTGAATTTATTTCCACTCTTTCTCTTTTCAAAAAAAAAAAACAAAAAAAAATCAGATTTTTCTTTTTTGGATTCAAAATTGAGAAACTTTGATCCTTTCCCTTCTGGGCACTGGCGCTCGCGGAAATCGCTGAGACCGTGTTCGGATCGGGGGTTGGGCCATTGTTTCTCTTCGATGAGTTCATTAAAAATCTAAAAAATATATATATATATATATAAAAAAATTTCTCAATTTGGATTCAAAATTGAGAAACCTTGATCCGTTCCTATCGTTCATCGCGCTTGCAGAAATGTTGAGCCTGTTCGACTAAGGTTTTGGGCCATTGTTTCTCTTCGATGAATTCATAAAAATAAAAATAAAAAAAATATATATAAAAAAAAAGACATAGACCACTAAGGTTAAACCAACTGTGTTCTTTGATCATGGTTGATTCAAAGAAAAGCCTTGTCCAGAGTGTGGAGACAGCTTGACTGTTCTAGGCAAGGGTCCTCCAAACGGGTTCATTAAGTAATCCTACCCTTACCTGGGGGCAATTCTATCAATCAAGATTTCATAAGACCGGGTTAGGAGGCCTATGTGTACTCTCTCGTCTTTTAAATAAATTTTTTTCAAAAATAAAATTTTTAAAAATAAAAATTTAAAATAAAAATAAAAAATAAAAAAAAAAAAAAAAAATAAAAAAAAAAGATTTTTTTAAAAAAAAAAAAAAAAAAAAATCTTCAAAATCTTCGAAAAAAAAAAACTTCCGTCATTTTGGGTTTAGATTAGAGAAATCTTGGTCTTCTCCTTTCTGAGCAACTGGCGCTCGCGGAAATCGCTGAGCCCGTGTTCAGATTGGAGTGCCTTTTGCTCTCTTTGATGAACCCGATATTGGCCTTTCAAAAAAAAACTCGTCATTTTTAGATTCAGATCCGAGAAATCATGGTTCATTTCTTTCTGAGCACTGGCGCTCGCGGAAATCGCTGAGCCCGTGTTCAGATTGGAATACCATCTGCTCTCTTTGATGAATCCAATCTTGACCTTTCAAAACAGAGAATCTCATCTCATAGATGCGGTCTCAAAACATTTATGTCTAGCGGTACTAGTACGCCCTTTCAGGGTCTACTGTATTGCGACCGGCACATCTGTAACTCCAACTTTATATTCTTCTTACCTCGAGCAAGCTCTGCTTCTCGATAAGTCGAATTTAAGTTCACAATTGCTTCTAGCAGTCACTGGGATGCCCATTCTGGGTTTACCATACCTGCGATCAGAACAATTGTACCCTCTATGGCATTTTGCCTTCCTCATATTGCTTGGGTCATCTACCTCGAGCAATTTGAAAAGACGAAACCATAGAACTTCCCATTTATGATCATTATATTCTTGTGATTACTAATGGATGTGGTCTTGTTTCAGAAATTTTCGAAAAAACTAACAATGGCAGCTTCACTAACCATTACTTTCGACGAAAACAAGCACCAACTCATGCTTCAACAGAAGCAAACCACGCGCACCTACAAGCGCCCCATCAGCTGCCGAAGTGTCAACTCCCTCGGCAACTCTCTGAACTCCGGGTCGACCTCGACTCCCCGGACTATCGTCTTTGGGACGCTGGGACCATTCCCACTTCCTGAGGAACAAACTGCTCCCTCCAAGAAGCAGAAACTCGCCTCTCAACGTGTCACTACCATGACACCAAAGGCGAGCACCAGAAGGCCTGAAGCCCGTGGCAGCCCCACGAAGCCTCAACCTGCAAACAACCAGGTCTACTCCAAGACTTGGTCCCCAAAACCTTCACCAAAACAGAGAAGGTCCCAAACATCCACCAAGCCAGCATTCCTGGCCCCACTCAAGGAGAACCAATTCTATCCTCTTGCCTACATGAAAGAGGAGAGACCCATCTCCAACCTGACTTCCAAGTCATCCCAGCATGAGCCGGCTTGTTCCTACAAGCCCAAAATCAAGTCATGCATCACAAGGCCTCTACAAGCACCTGCTAAGGCCTACAAACCTGCAGTTCGACCCTTCATATCTACAGGGGCCGAACTTCAAAAATTCAAAGCTTCGCTGCAACTGGCGAAGGATAGAGTTCGCATCCTATCCTTGCCCAGTTACAAAGAAGACAGGCTCGGCTGCTGCGCCCGAGGGAGCACATCCTTCATCGTCAAAGCCCAGTCAGAGCTGACCGAAGCTCAAATTGCTCGTCGTATACGCCGCCGCGCGTCATACCGACAAAAGAGACTAGAGAAGCAAAGGACCCAGCCTCCCACACTTCAAGTCTCTCCTAAATGGGTCGAAAAAGAAAGACCCAACCAAGTTGCTGCCGTCCATATGGTTGGAAAAACCAGAAGGCGCCAAAAATCAGCAACAAAAATCCATGTCCGACGTCCGATGACCCGCAGCGTCTCCAGGACAAGAAGACATTCAGAAGAATCCCCTGCTCCTTCAAGCAAAAGACAGCAGAGTGATCCTTCCTCAAGCTCCTCTTCAAAAAGAATGAGCCCCAGCTCAGTCAATAGGACAGTTTCTTCGTTCGAATCACGAAGGATGAATGTCTTGGCTACAAATTCTGAGCCACCACCCCGCAATCCACCTCCAGAAGATGCGATCACCCGCATCCAGCAGTTGGAACAGGGCCAGCAGAGGATTGAAACTCTGATGGAAAACCTTCTCCTCGCCTTCCAAAATCAGGCGAACAATGAACCTCCTCCGAATCATCAAGACGACGAGGTAAATAGAGAAGAAAATGAGTCACGCGCCCTTACCAAAAAGGACGTAGACGGTATCCTCGCCAAAGCAAAAGAAGAGGATATACTCAAGGAGCATGGGATCAAGCCACCATATCCCTTATGGATGGACTCGGTCCCGTTCCCCACCAAATTCAAGCATCCTACTCTCCAAACATATACAGGGAAAGGATCAGCCAGACAGCACGTCATCCACTTCAAGATCCTGACGGGAGCTATCGCGGATCAAGATGCACTCAAAATTCGCCTCTTTGCAAGTACCCTAAAAGGTACGGCCTTCGATTGGTACTCCACTCTGCCGGAGGACTCAATCCAAAATTGGGCCATGCTAGAGACACGCTTCCTGACTCACTTCAAAGGTGAGGATCACCCCGCTACTATGGCTCAGCTGTGCAGCCTAAAACAGGGGGAGAATGAATCAACATATGACTTCATTCACAAGTGGAAAGCAATGGCATACAAATGCTCTGATGTATTGCCACAGGCGTCGCTAGTCGACATCTGCCGAAACAACATGAGAGCCAGAATCCGCTCCATGATCATCGGCAACAAATCAAAAAACCTGGGAGAACTCCTAGAAGCTTCCATGGAAGCTGAAACGGTGATTAAAGACCTCAACAGTCAGAAATCATCAAGAAAAGAGCCAACCGCCATTGCAACCTCTAAACCAAAGAAGAAAGATGTCCTCAATGTGCAGACCAAGTCAGCTCCTCAGCCATCAAAGAAAGCTGAAAACAAAGCTGTTGGTAAGAGACCTGAACTCTCTGATGCCTTTAAAGAACGAGTAGAGAAGAAATACCCGTTTGATGAAGATGTTGATGAAATCTTCGGGGCTCTTGTGGCAAACGGCAAGCTCACCTTGCCTGAACCAAAAAGACCGGGTGATGTTGGCAAAACCAACGATCCTCGGTACTGTCCATATCACCAGATGATCTCGCATCCTCTCAATCAATGCTTCGTTGTGAGAGAGAAAATAAATGAGATGTGGAAAAAAGGAATCATCACCTTTGACAAAAACTATGGGTCTGCCTCCGTCAACATGGTGACATGTGGACAAACATCAAGATCACCGAAGAAGAAGATCACTACTTCCTTCAAGGTGATAAACTCAATCGAAGCGTCCGAGCAACTGGTTCCTTACCCAACACCAGACGGACAACCGATATGGGTACATCCCGATCTCCTGGAAGATGAAAATTGGGAGGTCGTGAAAATAAAGCCTACAGCTCAACAACGAAGGCAGGCTAGGAAACATCTCCTCAAGCTCAAACGGCAAGAGAAGACCCAGCCAAAACTAGAGGTCAAAGAAAAGGCAGAGGCTTCCTCTACCGCTTCACTGGAGGTAACAAAAACATCCCTTCCAGAGACTTCAAAGGGGGTAAGGAAATTCACTCTCAGTGATTTCATGCCACCTCAATTCAAAGAACCCATGCAGGAGACATCATACTCTTGCAATTCGGTAGTTGGATTCTCCATTGATGGATACGAGTCCAGCGACACCGATGATGGATTCGAATCCAACTACACAGATGAGTGGGAAGAGTCCCGTGAAACAGGAGAATATCTCTCCGATGAAGAATGGGTCCCTGAATCTCATCTTATGCCAGTAATCTGGTATAACCCCCTACAGCCACAAGGATCCTGGTCTGATGATGAAGAAGACCAAGAAGTTGTACAAGAAAATGCTGCTGAACCAGCACCTCTCATTACTCCAGTGGAAATCAACAATGTTGAACCACAAAGAGATGATGAAGAAGAAGATCCGGCTCCCATGCCTGATCTTGAAGAATATGCAAGGATCTTGCAGCGACTCGCTCTAGAACAAGAGCAAGAACGCGTCAACGAGCCTCCTCGCAATCCAGAGCCTGAAGTCCCTGAAGACCATCAGGTACATCCTCCCTTAACTCTTGAAAATGGAGAAAATTGCTGGATAGACGATCCTCTTACATCCGAGGATGGGTCTTACTCCGATCAGGCAACGTCTCCTGTCAGAGCTTCCTGTAATGTGATAATTCGGGATTATAGCTGTTCCGAAGCATCGTCTGATGAGAGCACTTACACTCCGGCGACGCCTAGCAATATATCTTCTGGAGCCACCTCGTCTCACGTGACTTTCACTGAGATGACACCCTCTCAGGTTTCTTCTCCTGAGACTGTGACTTCGAAGTTCACACCCTTCCTGACTGAAGAATTCCCAGCCATTGATGCTTGGGACGATGAATTAGTCAACGAAGAAGAAAGATTGCTGGATGCTGTTCAGGACTTGTTCCCGGAAAATGCTCCATGCAACACAATCACTGAGGATGGTAACTCTGCTGCTGATGCATCCTCAGCAAATGAAAAATGACAGCCTCTTGATCCTGAAGACAATCTTCCAAACGAAGACCCTTCTCAAGAAGCTCTCGAAGTTGGTAGAGGCACCCGCTCTGGCCGGGACTACCACAAAAATTACAACCAATCTTCCTTTACATATGTAAATCCTTCGGGAAAAGATGTTGTAAGCGCCCCTATTGGCAACAATGATGAACATGCAGGCCCTAAGGAGGCTTTCAAGTATGACTTGATTGAACACTTCAAGCACATACCTGCACGTCTGCACATCCTAGATTTGTTGCGAATGTCTCCGCACACTCGTGATAATCTCATTTCGGAATTACAAAAACTGAATGAGGATGTCGACAAACATGCCCCGCAAGTCCTCCAAATTGAAATGGATTACCGGGTCAAAAACTCAGAAGCCTCCTCAAAGGGAGAAAAGAAGAAAACTGAGGGATCATGCATTGAATGCCTCTCGGTTAAAAAAACAGCCAGTGCAACCATCGCCTTCACAAAGGATGACCTCCTACTTGGCGAAACCAGGCATAACCGACCCCTGTACTTCACAGGGTATATCAAGGAAATGCCTATGCATAGAGTTCAGATCGACCCAGGTTCTGCACTCAACCTTATCTCCACATCGGCTCTTGAAGAGTTGGGCATCCCACCCAGCAAACTGAGCCACACATCTGTATCTATCTTTGGATACGATGGGAGTACTCAAAGGCCTATCGGCAAAATCAGGTTCAAATTGCAGATCGGTGATCTTATCTCTGAGCTCACAGTGTATGCAATAAAGACCCCTTCATGCTACAACATCCTTCTCGGACGCCCTTGGATCCATGAGAATGGTGTTGTCCCTTCAACTCTACATCAATGCATCAAGTTTGTTGGCGACGACGGCATGATACATCGAGTCTTTGCGGACAGAAAACCCTTCAAAGGTAAAGAAATCCACTTCGCAGACTCACAGATGTATGAAGGTGAAAAAGAAGAAGAGGAGAAGCATACAGCATCCTTTGCCGAAAATCTCCAGAAAGATAAAGGCAAAGCTCCTCAACAATCACCGGAAGAAAACAAACCATCCGGTAAATCTGAAGAGAGCATGCAAACTCCCTTCATCATCTCCCTCAAATCTTCAAAGCCTTTGGTCATCACAACTAAAGTGAAGAAGGCAAAACAAAAGCCTGGGGGCAAATTTGTTGTCTCTTTCGTGTCTATCATGCAAGACACGGACTCGGATTCAGAGCCAAAAGACGACACATCGTCAAGCCAAGCTGACACTCAGCAAGTTCAGCCTGCTCTTACTCCAATGGAGACAACTTCTGACATAGAAGATCCTACGTCAGCTTCCTTCGTTGTTCCAGCAACTTCAACAAAGGAAAAGCCGATCTTCTTCCATAGATCGGATGCTTTTTCATCAAACTCCATGCTTGAACCTTTCCAAAATAAAGGTACGCCTCAACTATCCTTATACAGTTCTGTGGCACAAGCTATTATGAAGAAAATGGGCTATGACGCTCAAAACCCAGTCGGTTTGGGAGAAGGACGCGGTATTCTCACGCCATTGGGGCCCGTCTTGACCAAAAGCCAGCTGGAAGATTGGAGACTCTACGGCTATGTAGAAAAGTCTTCACACAGGTTAGGATATGATCCTGACACTCCCTTGAGACAGTTGACACAAAGGCTTAAAAGTCAATATACTGACCAAGCCTCAACATCTCAAGTCCATGAAGACATCAATCTCCCTGGATATCTCTTTGATGAGTCACCTGACAAAGATCCAGGAAGCTCATCCAATTGGCACGATTTCTCCGAAAATGAAGAGGAGTTGTCCGATGGCACAGACATGTGGATTCTACCGACTTATAGGGTGTTGGATTGGACAACGTGCAGATGCAAGGGAGTACCTTAGTAATTTGGATGTCCATTTCTTATTTAAAATGATTTTCTTGATATATTCATCTTTGTTATGTTTTCATTAATATCTATGATCTATCCTTGTAGTGTTTAAAAATGGATTTATGTTTCTTCTTTGAGGCTTATTTTGAATTAAAAACTATGTTATTATACTCTTTTCATGAGTCGCATGATTTTTGTTTTCATAAGGATTTGTGTTTCGGATTTATGTTTATCTCCTTAAGATATTATTTTACAATGACCTTAGAATTTTGCTCTTGCTTTAATTCTCTTAAAATGTTGATATCGACTTTTCAAAACCTTAATGATTTCAAAATCTTGTATATGTTTGGTTGGAAATGGATTTCAATGAAATTTAATGTATGGTCATACTATATGAATTTGAATTATTTTTGAAATCCTAATTTGAAATGTTGAGTATTTCAATGATTTGTTGGGTTGTGAAAATATGAGTTGCAAAACGAATAATGTTGTTTCATGTTCAAACTTTGATAAATTTTATTTATTAAGCCTTATTTGATGATTTGGAAGTTCAATTTCCATTATGTTTTAAAATGATGAGATAAGTAAAAGAAATGATTTAGTGATGGAACGACAGATGACACCAGGGATGACTAGAAGGATTATTGAACTCTAGTTTGGTCAGAGGAGTATGTCTTGAACAGATATGTGAAACAGCGTGAAGCTTTCAACCGAATCAGAAAGTTGTTGACCGTGCATCTCAACGTCGGGTTTGATCAGAGGATCTCTCAGTTACCAAGGTCTAGCATAGGGTGTCAGTGTTTTTGTTTGTCCTTTGGGTTTTTGGTTTGATTTGGTTTAAGCCATTTGGAGGACCAAATGGGTTCTAAGGGGGGGAGGATGTAAGATCCCGACCCCAGTTCCTTTGTTTAGCATTGTTTTAATCGTGGTTTAGCTTGTTAAGTGAGATTTGATTTAGTTTGATCTTGTTTTTGAGTTTGACTAGACTTTTCCTTAATCTTGGAGATTTTGAGACCGTTGACTTTGGTTTGACCCGGTATATACGATATGTATTTTTTTATGAGAAATTACTTCTAATTTCTAAAAATTCTGAATTTGGTGTATTTTGACTCATTTTATGAAGTTTAACAACTTTCATGTTTTGATCATTTTGATTTGATACTCAGAAATCACGTTTTTCGAGGAAAATGGGCAAAAATGACATTTTCACTAAACCTGTCCATGAATTTCGAAAATTTCAGAATTTGGGGAAAATATACTTTTTGGAAAGTAGATATTTCGCTGATCATTTTTGTCTTCTTCGTCGTTTTCGTTCGGGACCCACAAATGCTAGTTTTGACCCTTGTAAGTTTGGGGCCCATGGGGCCCAGCCCATTTAGTCTTTATAAAGCCATGGGGCTCTCCTTCTCTTCCCCATTCTCTCATTTCCTGCAACAAGAGAGGGGTTAGGGTTTCTCCCAGCCCCCTTTCTCTCTCCTCATGTACCTCTTCTTCCTTGATGCTAAAGGGAGGTTTGAGCTTCCCATTTTCTTCTCCTCTCTCCAAGCTTTCCATAGATGCCTTTTGCAAGAGATTTGAGCTAGGAGAGACCACCTTTCCATGCATTTTTTCTTGGTTTGAGCTTTTATAAGGTGAGCAATGGACTTCTTTCTCCAAATCTTGGTTTTCCAAACCATTTTGAAGGGTTTTGTCATTTATGCAATGGGTTGTCATGGAGATTTGCAATGATTGGTTTTCTAGGGTTTCTTTTGAGCTATTTTGGGGGTTTCGTAATTTTGGAGCTTGAGGCCATAAGAGGACCTTCATGGAGTGTTTTTGCATCTTCTCTTGACCAAGGCAAGTGAATTTCACAATTAATATGATGTTTTTGTGTTTCTTGTTTAAGCTTCATGGCTTTTTCCTTATTTTGTTCAATTTTTCATGGTTTATGGATTGGCTTTGAATGAATGAAGAAACACTATGTTTATTCCACTTATGCTATTGCTTTACATTGTATAGTAGGTTTGTCTTCACTTTGCTCACTTTGAAAAATTAGTTTTTCTTGTGTTAAATAGTGTGTTCAAAGAAAGGGAGAAAAACTTTGATCTTTAAAAGTGTTGTGTTTGATCAATTGGAAGGATCATGTATGGTGATTTGAGGAGTTTAGAAGGTCAAGAAATGGCCCAAATTATTGTGGAATTTTGTATGGAAGAAAAGGAATCAAAAGAATCAAGAAAAAGAAGAAAAAAATGCAAGAAGAAGACTGCCGAGCTGGACTGGGCAGGCCCAGTCCGCTCGAGCGACCCATTGGGCCCGCTCGAGCGGACCTGGGTTCGCTCGAGCGAGGCCCAGCTCAGCCAGGGGCTGGTTTGGGCCCGAGTTTGGATTATTTTGTGGGCCAGTTTGTTGGGGCTCCCTTGGGCCTGACTCAAGTTCGCTTTTGGGCCATTTCAAGACCTGATGTTGGGTCATTTTTAAGTTCAGTTGTGGGCTGGTTTTAAGGTTTGTTTTATGGGCCATTCAAGGTTTAGTTTTGGACTATTTCAAAGTTTGTTTTGTGGGCCAATAAAGGCTGAGTTTTGGGCTGTTATAAAATCTGTGTTGTGGGCCATTCAAAGCTAGTTTTTAAGAGCTGATTTAAGGTCTGTTTGTGGGCCTGCTCCAAGTTAGTTTTGGGTTTGTTTTAAAACTTGTTTCTTGTCCATTAAAGGTTTAGTTTGGGCTTGTTTTAAGACTTGTTCCTTGGACCCTTCAAGGATTAGTTTTGGACCGTTTTAAAACTTGTTTTGTGGGCTTGGTTAAGCTTGGTTTTTGGATTGTTATTAAGGATTATTTTGGACTCGGATTAAGGCCAGCTATGGGCCTGTTTTAAAGAGATTTTGGACTACTTGTATTACTTGGAAATTGGTGAAATGGGAATGATGTGAGAATGTACATATGTGGAATTATCCGGGAACCTTTCGTGTCTCAATGCACACTTTATCATTTAAACATTATGGATTTTCATTGGCATCAAACACACTCTTTACTAATCAATGTTTAAAGGTTAAATGTGTATTGGGATGGCTCCTTGGTAAGTCATTAGGTCATTCTCCACTATCCATTCCATTTCAAGTTAGATCATGTATTTGTATTTGTATTTTTTATTTGTATTCTTGGGTAAACTAATTTAAATAGCATCGGTGATTTGTTATAAAATCATGTGGGTTCCCACGTTCGAAAGGGTTGATCGTATGATTTTATACAAATTACCTAGATGCGTATTTGAACGGTTTACCAGAGATATTCGTATGTTTTCTCCGATTCGATTTGAAAAGAGATTGCAGTATGTTCGTCACATTCGGGATTTCTTCGATAAGACTATTGTTTTGACAACACTAGTATTTGAAAATAAAAACCTCGATGCAAGACGGGGCCAGAGCTATGTGGTGCGAGCCCATGAGCCAAAGAGTCTATGACTTCGAAAATGAAACCCCGAGGCAAGACGGGGCCAGAGCTATGTGGTGTGAGCCCCTGAGCCAAAGGGATTAGTATTATGTTAGATTTGTATCGGTTTGAGTTTGAAAACTAAAGGCACCACTAGGCTTAGGTCACCTTGTCGGGCTGATCACCCGGCTTGGAATCTTTAATTCGTCCGCCAGCTGCAGCTTGGATTCTGTCTGTACCGACCATGGCAACGGTTTTATCTGCCGGTCCCATTTGTATGGCTACGGTTCTGATTTCTGATCTGCCGGTTCCATTTGTATGGCTACGGTTCTGATCCCATTTTTAGTACCACGTTCAGTGGCTACGCTCTGTCTGCTCTTATTACTTCGGTAATAGGAGGATTTAGCTATTTGTGGTTGCCAATGTTTTATCTGCACATTACTTTAGTTTATGATTCTTGTTGGTTATACTTTTATGCTTTGATTTGTTTAATGTTTACGATATCGATCTTTATTGTATCGTCCCTACTATTCAGTTTTAAATGTATTTCCAATTATTAAATGTTTTGCTTAGGTGGTTATCTTTTCGAGACATTTATGCTTTAGAGATTGTTCGTTTATTTGTCTTGATATTTACGTTCGGTCTTTCGATCGTTTTATCGTGACTTATTGTTATTATTGGTTAGACTCTTTATTCGGTTTTACGAGGATTTCGTCTGGTTTTATGTATGTTCCTTTTGTTCATATTACTTGTTTATTTGCTTGCCAGACCGTCGTGTCTGACCCTTTTTGTTTGGTGCCAGTTTCTTCTCTTTTCTGTTTGTAGGTGTTTGATCAGAGGAGGCGGTGGGACCGCTGGTCTGACGTGAGAGGCTGCCCATTGATATCATCTAGATGTCAAGTTTGGCACCGGAGTTTGTATCAAACCTTTGGGGGTAGTATTTCTGTTTAGTTGGTTATATTTGTATGGCTTGTTAGCCTTTTTATTTGGGTTGTAATTAAGACACTTGTTAATTGAAATTTGAATATGGGAAATAATAGATTTGTTACTACCAGCTCAGTGTGTTGTGATTTATGACTTGTGCCAGCCTTATTATGAGATGGCTTTATGATATTGGTGGCGTGCGACACGGAACCCGATGGCCACGGATTCCGAGTCGTAACACCATGTTCAGCTTCCGCGAAAATATACTCTGATGGTGATGAGATTTGATTGTCCTCATTCACGCGGATCTTGGGAACTATAACAAAAAGTTTCAAATTTATCCCAAAATTTCGCACCCCGAGGTCGGATCACTGCAGGGCCCGGTTTCGGGGTGTGACAGGTTTGGTATCAGAGCTGGTTAGTTTCTAGGAAATAAAATACTCTAGAGACATTAAGACGTGTGGTGAGGATTCGTTAGATTGTGTCGATTTGTTTTCTCGTGTCGTTGTTTCTTTGGATTTGAGTCGGCTTTTCTTTCAGTTCGGGAGATTTTGCTTGTCTTTTCTTTTAGTTCTGTTGTTAGGAGATTTGGATGACCAAATTTCCTCCTTAGTGGTGGAGAATTTAAAGTCTCCATACTCTTGTTCGGTGTCCTTTGTCTATCCTTGTGTCGGAGACTGAGAACCCTCTGGACTTGGTATGTTGTTTTCGGAGAACATCAGCAGACTTTCAGCCTTCAGCATCTTCATGGTGGTTAATAAGAGAAGACGTGTGCATTTTCCAGTCAAGTTAGAACTTGAGCAGCTTTTGAAGATCCCCTTTCGGCTAATTAAGGATCGTCATGCAGCGTACCAAGGTGAGTAAATGTGGATTTTTGGGGGAACTCAGACCATCTTTCCAAGATGAAGGACTGTAGAAGGCATATCAGCTATTGATTTCATGAAGGGAGAAATGATCCTTAGTTAGTAAGACTAGAAGTTAGTACAAGAAACTCAGGGATTTCCCCGATTTAATGAGCCTTGTCGTAGTTTTGGTTGAGAATTTCCGTGACTTGCAGCTTAGCTAGTGTAGTTGGTTTAGCAGGGATACCAAGTGGATGGTTAGTCGTAGTTAAGATAATGTTTGGCAGCAGAAGAAACTTTGTGGATTCTACCGACTTATAGGGTGTTGGATTGGACAACGTGCAGATGCAAGGGAGTACCTTAGTAATTTGGATGTCCATTTCTTATTTAAAATGATTTTCTTGATATATTCATCTTTGTTATGTTTTCATTAATATCTATGATCTATCCTTGTAGTGTTTAAAAATGGATTTATGTTTCTTCTTTGAGGCTTATTTTGAATTAAAAACTATGTTATTATACTCTTTTCATGAGTCGCATGATTTTTGTTTTCATAAGGATTTGTGTTTCGGATTTATGTTTAATCTCCTTAAGATATTATTTTACAATGACCTTAGAATTTTGCTCTTGCTTTAATTCTCTTAAAATGTTGATATCGACTTTTCAAAACCTTAATGATTTCAAAATCTTGTATATGTTTGGTTGGAAATGGATTTCAATGAAATTTAATGTATGGTCATACTATATGAATTTGAATTATTTTTGAAATCCTAATTTGAAATGTTGAGTATTTCAATGATTTGTTGGGTTGTGAAAATATGAGTTGCAAAACGAATAATGTTGTTTCATGTTCAAACTTTGATAAATTTTATTTATTAAGCCTTATTTGATGATTTGGAAGTTCAATTTCCATTATGTTTTAAAATGATGAGATAAGTAAAAGAAATGATTTAGTGCTGGAACGACAGATGACACCAGGGATGACTAGAAGGATTATTGAACTCTAGTTTGGTCAGAGGAGTATGTCTTGAACAGATATGTGAAACAGCGTGAAGCTTTCAACCGAATCAGAAAGTTGTTGACCGTGCATCTCAACGTCGGGTTTGATCAGAGGATCTCTCAGTTACCAAGGTCTAGCATAGGGTGTCAGTGTTTTTGTTTGTCCTTTGGGTTTTTGGTTTTGATTTGGTTTAAGCCATTTGGAGGACCAAATGGGTTCTAAGGGGGGGAGGATGTAAGATCCCGACCCCAGTTCCTTTGTTTAGCATTGTTTTAATCGTGGTTTAGCTTGTTAAGTGAGATTTGATTTAGTTTGATCTTGTTTTTGAGTTTGACTAGACTTTTCCTTAATCTTGGAGATTTTGAGACCGTTGACTTTGGTTTGACCCGGTATATACGATATGTATTTTTTTATGAGAAATTACTTCTAATTTCTAAAAATTCTGAATTTGGTGTATTTTGACTCATTTTATGAAGTTTAACAACTTTCATGTTTTGATCATTTTGATTTGATACTCAGAAATCACGTTTTTCGAGGAAAATGGGCAAAAATGACATTTTCACTAAACCTGTCCATGAATTTCGAAAATTTCAGAATTTGGGGAAAATATACTTTTTGGAAAGTAGATATTTCGCTGATCATTTTTGTCTTCTTCGTCGTTTTCGTTCGGGACCCATAAATGCTAGTTTTGACCCTTGTAAGTTTGGGGCCCATGGGGCCCAGCCCATTTAGTCTTTATAAAGCCATGGGGCTCTCCTTCTCTTCCCCATTCTCTCATTTCCTGCAACAAGAGAGGGGTTAGGGTTTCTCCCAGCCCCCTTTCTCTCTCCTCATGTACCTCTTCTTCCTTGATGCTAAAGGGAGGTTTGAGCTTCCCATTTTCTTCTCCTCTCTCCAAGCTTTCCATAGATGCCTTTTGCAAGAGATTTGAGCTAGGAGAGACCACCTTTCCATGCATTTTTTCTTGGTTTGAGCTTTTATAAGGTGAGCAATGGACTTCTTTCTCCAAATCTTGGTTTTCCAAACCATTTTGAAGGGTTTTGTCATTTATGCAATGGGTTGTCATGGAGATTTGCAATGATTGGTTTTCTAGGGTTTCTTTTGAGCTATTTTGGGGGTTTCGTAATTTTGGAGCTTGAGGCCATAAGAGGACCTTCATGGAGTGTTTTTGCATCTTCTCTTGACCAAGGCAAGTGAATTTCACAATTAATATGATGTTTTTGTGTTTCTTGTTTAAGCTTCATGGCTTTTTCCTTATTTTGTTCAATTTTTCATGGTTTATGGATTGGCTTTGAATGAATGAAGAAACACTATGTTTATTCCACTTATGCTATTGCTTTACATTGTATAGTAGGTTTGTCTTCACTTTGCTCACTTTGAAAAATTAGTTTTTCTTGTGTTAAATAGTGTGTTCAAAGAAAGGGAGAAAAACTTTGATCTTTAAAAGTGTTGTGTTTGATCAATTGGAAGGATCATGTATGGTGATTTGAGGAGTTTAGAAGGTCAAGAAATGGCCCAAATTATTGTGGAATTTTGTATGGAAGAAAAGGAATCAAAAGAATCAAGAAAAAGAAGAAAAAAATGCAAGAAGAAGACTGCCGAGCTGGACTGGGCAGGCCCAGTCCGCTCGAGCGACCCACTGGGTCGCTCGAGCGGACCAGGCTCTGCCTGGCCCTCGCTCGAGCGACCCACTGGGCCGCTCGAGCGACCCACTGGGTCCGCTCGAGCGGACCTGGGTTCGCTCGAGCGAGGCCCAGCTCAGCCTGGGGCTGGTTTGGGCCCGAGTTTGGATTATTTTGTGGGCCAGTTTGTTGGGGCTCCCTTGGGCCTGACTCAAGTTCGCTTTAGGCCATTTCAAGACCTGATGTTGGGTCATTTTTAAGTTCAGTTGTGGGCTGGTTTTAAGGTTTGTTTTATGGGCCATTCAAGGTTTAGTTTTGGACTATTTCAAAGTTTGTTTTGTGGGCCAATAAAGGCTGAGTTTTGGGCTGTTATAAAATCTGTGTTGTGGGCCATTCAAAGCTAGTTTTTAAGAGCTGATTTAAGGTCTGTTTGTGGGCCTGCTCCAAGTTAGTTTTGGGTTTGTTTTAAAACTTGTTTCTTGTCCATTAAAGGTTTAGTTTGGGCTTGTTTTAAGACTTGTTCCTTGGACCCTTCAAGGATTAGTTTTGGACCGTTTAAAACTTGTTTTGTGGGCTTGGTTAAGCTTGGTTTTTGGATTGTTATTAAGGATTATTTTGGACTCGGATTAAGGCCAGCTATGGGCCTGTTTTAAAGAGATTTTGGACTACTTGTATTACTTGGAAATTGGTGAAATGGGAATGATGTGAGAATGTACATATGTGGAATTATCCGGGAACCTTTCGTGTCCCAATGCACACTTTATCATTTAAACATTATGGATTTTCATTGGCATCAAACACACTCTTTACTAATCAATGTTTAAAGGTTAATTGTGTATTGGGATGGCTCCTTGGTAAGTCATTAGGTCATTCTCCACTATCCATTCCATTTCAAGTTAGATCATGTATTTGTATTTGTATTTTGTATTTGTATTCTTGGGTAAACTAATTTAAATAGCATCGGTGATTTGTTATAAAATCATGTGGGTTCCCACGTTCGAAAGGGTTGATCGTATGATTTTATACAAATTACCTTGATGCGTATTTGAACGGTTTACCAGAGATATTCGTATGTTTTCTCCGATTCGATTTGAAAAGAGATTGCAGTATGTTCGTCACATTCGGGATTTCTTCGATAAGACTATTGTTTTGACAACACTAGTATTTGAAAATAAAAACCTCGAGGCAAGACGGGGCCAGAGCTATGTGGTGCGAGCCCATGAGCCAAAGAGGCTATGACTTCGAAAATGAAACCCCGAGGCAAGACGGGGCCAGAGCTATGTGGTGTGAGCCCCTGAGCCAAAGGGATTAGTATTATGTTAGATTTGTATCGGTTTGAGTTTGAAAACTAAAGGCACCACTAGGCTTAGGTCACCTTGTCGGGCTGATCACCCGGCTTGGGATCTTTAATTCGTCCGCCAGCTGCAGCTTGGATTCTGTCTGTACCGACCATGGCAACGGTTTTATCTGCCGGTCCCATTTGTATGGCTATGGTTCTGATTTCTGATCTGCCGGTCCCATTTGTATGGCTACGGTTCTGATCCCATTTTTAGTACCACGTTCAGTGGCTACGCTCTGTCTGCTCTTATTACTTCGGTAATAGGAGGATTTAGCTATTTGTGGTTGCCAATGTTTTATCTGCACATTACTTTAGTTTATGATTCTTGTCGGTTATACTTTTATGCTTTGATTTGTTTAATGTTTACGATATCGATCTTTATTGTATCGTCCCTACTATTCAGTTTTAAATGTATTTCCAATTATTAAATGTTTTGCTTAGGTGGTTATCTTTTCGAGACATTTATGCTTTAGAGATTGTTCGTTTATTTGTCTTGATATTTACGTTCGGTCTTTCGATCATTTTATCGTGACTTATTGTTATTATTGGTTAGACTCTTTATTCGGTTTTACGAGGATTTCGTCTGGTTTTATGTATGTTCCTTTTGTTCATATTACTTGTTTATTTGCTTGCCAGACCGTCGTGTCTGACCCTTTTTGTTTGGTGCCAGTTTCTTCTCTTTTCTGTTTGTAGGTGTTTGATCAGAGGAGGCGGTGGGACCGCTGGTCTGACGTGAGAGGCTGCCCATTGATATCATCTAGATGTCAAGTTTGGCACCGGAGTTCGTATCAAACCTTTGGGGGTAGTATTTCTGTTTAGTTGGTTATATTTGTATGGCTTGTTAGCCTTTTTATTTGGGTTGTAATTAAGACACTTGTTAATTGAAATTTGAATATGGGAAATAATAGATTTGTTACTACCAGCTCAGTGTGTTGTGATTTATGACTTGTGCCAGCCTTATTATGAGATGGCTTTATGATATTGGTGGCGTGCGACACGGAACCCGATGGCCACGGATTCCGAGTCGTAACACCATGTTCAGCTTCCACGAAAATATACTCTGATGGTGATGAGATTTGATTGTCCTCATTCACGCGGATCTTGGGAACTATAACAAAAAGTTTCAAATTTATCCCAAAATTTCGCACCCCGAGGTCGGATCACTGCAGGGCCCGGTTTCGGGGTGTGACAGTTGGCCAACATTGTCCCCGTGACAAAGAAAAATGGGCAGATCAGGGTCTGTATTGACTATAGAGACCTGAATGGCGCATGCCCAAAAGATGAATTTCCGCTCCCCATACCAGAGGTAATGATTGATAATACCTGTGGATTCGAGCGAATGACATTCATGGATGGTTTCTCTGGCTACAATCAGATAAAGATGCATCCTGAGGATGAAAAACATACATCCTTTCGAACCCCATTTGGCGTGTATTGCTACACTGTCATGCCATTTGGTCTGAAGAATGCTGGTGCCACATATCAGAGGGCTATGATGAAAATATTCCAAGATATGCAGCACAAGACGGTTGAATGTTACGTTGATGACCTCGCCGTCAAAAGCAAAAGAAAAGAAGATCATCTCGAAAACCTTCGAGAAGTCTTCCTCCGGCTTCGCAAACACAAACTCCGAATGAATCCATTGAAATGCTTCTTCGGCGTCTCGTCGGGTAAGTTCCTCGGATTCTTAGTTCGGAAAGCTGGAATAGAGCTTGACCCCATAAAAGTCAAAGCCATTCTAGAAATGCCCTCTCCAAGAACCTTGAGAGAACTCAAAGGCTTCAAGGGAGATTGGCCTACATCAGACGGTTCATCTCCAATCTTTCGGGGAAATGCCGTCCATTCTCCCGGTTGATGAAAAAAGGTGTAAACTTTGTCTGGGATGCTGACTGTGAAGCTGCTTTCCAAGACATCAAGTCATACCTGACAAAACCTCCAGTGTTAGCTGCTCCTGCCACTGGAAAACCATTCATCTTGTACACAAGAGCCCTTGATCACTCTCTGGGAGCTCTGCTTGCGCAAGAAAATGATCAAAGAAAAGAAGCTGCTCTATATTACCTCAGCCGCATGCTAGTATGTGCAGAGCATCGCTACTCTCCAGTCGAAAAAGAATGTCTTGCAGTGATGTTCGCCGTACAAAAGCTGCGTCACTACTTGCTTTCCAACACAGTCTACCTGGTCTCGAGGGTCAACCTCTTGAAGGTCCTTGTCACAAAGGCAGGTTCTCTCAATGCTTGACTGGCAAAATGGTCCATCCTTCTGTCACAATTTGATATTAGGTATGTACCACAAAAAGCAATCAAAGGGCAAGCTCTAGCGGACTTCCTCGCAGAGCATCCATTGCCTAAAGATTCTCCACTCAGAGATGATCTCCCAGACGAACCAGTCTACAATGTGGAGACTTTCTCACAAAGTGCCTCCTGGGACATGTACTTTGACGGTGCAACCAGGACAAATGAAAAAAGACAGCTGATCTCGGGAGTTGGCATCCTCTTTGTTAGCCCCGACAAATACATGATTCCACACGCTTTCTCGCTACTGGAACCATGCACTAACAATGCAGCTGAATATCAAGCTCTGATCTTAGGATTGGAACTCGCCATCGAATCCGGTATCACCATGCTGGAAGTCTTTGGAGACTCTCAACTGATCGTCAACCAGATGAATCAGAAATTTGAAGTCAGGAAGCCAGATTTGTTGCCCTACTACAACAAGGCACAATCACTTCTGCAAAAGTTTGACATCTGTCACATCACCCACATTCGTAGAGGTGAAAACATACGTGCAGATGCCCTAGCCGGACTTGCCGCATCCATGGCAATCCAGGAAGGGGAAAACATGCAAATCACAGTGTGCGAAAGGAGAATCCTTCCTCCTCTTAACACACACCAAGCAGTTGCTGAATGCCACCAAGTGGTCGGAAGTCGGATTTCAATCCTTCAAACTTCAATCGGCGACTGGAGGGATCCGTTCATTGATTACATTATGTTCGGAATCCTACCTGAAGATCCAAAAGAACGGGTAAGCATCCAAAGGCGAACCCCAAGCTTCCATTTGGATATTCCTTCAAAAATCCTTTACAGGAAATCCTTCAACGGAGTACTTCTACGCTGCTTGTCACAACAAGAGGCTGAAGAAACACTCAAAGAAGTTCATGCTGGTCTTTGTGGAGCTCATCAGGCTGGACCTAAGCTCTATGATCAGATAAAAAGGTTAGGATATTACTGGCCTACCATGGTAGCTGACGCAATGCAATTTGCTAAGCACTGCCAACAATGCCAAGTTCATGGAGATTACATTCACATGCCTCCAGAATGGCTGCATCCTACAGCGATCTCATGGCCTTTCGAAGCATGGGGTATGGACATTATAGGTCCTATTTCTCCCCCTTCAAGCAAAGGTCATCGCTTCATCTTCGCCGCTACGGATTACTTCTCCAAGTGGTCAGAAGCATTTGCGTTTAACGAAATGAAGACCTCATCAGTCCTTCAGTTCCTACGCACCAACATCATTTGTCGTTTCGGCATACCCAAAAGATTCGTCCATGATAACGGACCACAGTTCCAGGATCATCGATTCTACAGGTTCTGCGACAAATACAAAATCCAAAGCTGTCCTTCGACTCCATACAATCCTGCAGCAAACGGGTTAGTAGAAGCTTTCAACAAGACACTCTGCAAAATCCTCAAAAAAATGGTCTCTAATCACAAAAGAGACTGGAGCGACAAAATGTCTGAAGCTTTGTGGGCCTATCGAACCACCGTTCGAGGACCAACCCATAGCACACCATTTTCCTTGGTCTATGGATGCGAAGCTGTCGTGCCCTTGGAAATACAAATTCCTTCCTAGAGGGTATCCTTGCAAAATGACATGACTCAAGAAAGCAATGTCAAATTACGGCTCCATGAGCTGGACAATCTCGATGAGAGACGGCTCGAAGCTCAACAAAGCATTGAACTTTACCAAGCACGTATGGCAGGATCTTTCGATAAAAAGGTCAGGCAACGCACCTACAAAAAGAATGACTTGGTTCTTGCGGTAAAAAGACCAATGGTCTTCGCTCACAAGTCCAAAGGCAAATTTGAGCCGAAATGGGAGGGACCCTACGTCATCGACAAAGTTTTCTCCAATGGCGCATACGCACTCCTAAACATGGAAGGTGACAGATGTATGCTGCCCATCAATGGCAAGTTCTTAAAGCGGTACTACCCTTGAAGACTTACCCAACTGGGTAAGAGCAATGCCTGTACGGCCAAAACCAGTTTCCAGGTACACGCTCGCTAAACCCACCCTTTTTTAGAATTTTCATGTCAAATATTGAAATTTCTAGAAATCTAAAACAATGCTTACTTTCATCGTTTCATTGTTCAAAAAAAAATATATATATCCAAGTTTAGGAACCTTTCCCTAGCTTGACCAAAATTTTCAACCCTTGAACCCAAAATTCATGGTTTGAAACAAAATCCGGATTCAGGGATTTCCACCCTAGTCCACCCAGCCTTTTACCGTCAAAATGGTTTTAGGTCAAAACTCATGACCCTCGTGTCTTTAAACAAAAAAAAAATGGTTTTTCAAAAACCGCGAGGAAGCGACGCTTAGTCGATACTTGCACAAATCGGAAGCAAGCGAACCACGTTCGACACTTCCAAAAACGCAGGGAAATGACATTTCGTCGATACTTGCAAAATCCAAAAAAAAAATGTGGAGACGCAACATTTCAGTTGATATCCATAACCCAAAGGTTCGAGAAAACCACAAATTTCAAAAATCGTGGGGAAACGACATCAAGTCAGTACCCGCAAAACCAAAATTTTGAAAAGTAAGGATGCGACATTCCATCGATACTTGCACCCAAATCCGCGAGGATGCGACATTCCATCGATACTCGCAACCGAATGAGCAAGGATGCGACATTCCATCGATACTTGCAAGAACATTCAGCAGGGAGGCGACTTTTAGTCGATACTTGCATTTTTTTTTTAAATCAAAACAGGCTATAAATGCCACAAACAGGCTATAAATGCCACAAACCGGCTATCAATGCCACCAAAAACCGGCTATCAATGCCACAAAACAAACCGGCTATCAATGCCACAAACCGGCTATCAATGCCACCAAAACTGGCTATAGATGCCACAAAAAAGAAACTCGGCTATCAATGCCACAAGAAAAGCTGGCTCTCATGCCAAAATTGGCTTCCATGCCACAAACAAAAACCTGGCTTTCATGCCAAAACAATCACTTGACAAAAGATTTTCACAAAATGACAACCTTTTGATCAAATCCCATTTAGCAATTACTTTTATCACAAAAAGATTCAAGTGAGCGTAGGGATAACAAAAAAAGAAGAGCATCCCATTTAGCAATTACTTTTATCACAAAAAGATTCAAGTGAGCGTAGGGATAACAAAAAAAAAAGAGAAAAGAGTACCAAAAAAATACATGTGGTACCAAAAAAAAAAGAGAGAGAACGTGTTCACAAGCACTACAAAAAATAAGTACCAAAAAAAAATACAAGTGGTACCAAAAAAAAAAGAAAAGAGAGAAGGATGGTTTCTGTAAAAAAAATATATATACAGGAGCTCAATCAAAAATGGTCTCCAGCCAAGAGTTCAGCTCCCCAAGCAAACTTTTAGCCTCAGCCGTCAAGGATTCCAAGGCACGCTTCTTCAGGAACCTGCCATGAGATGCTGGAGTGGGCTGTACCCCTTCTCTCACACCAGGAAGCTTACTTCGAGCAGTTTGCCATTGTTCCTCCTCATCAGACTTCCTTTTGAGAACCTGTTCGGCATCTGCAACCTGGTGAATCAGGGCACTCTCCCTGTCGCGAGCCGCTATTATGGCAGTCCACTTGGCAGCGACTTGTGCCTGCAAATGCTCAAGACGTTTCCTGGCCTCATCGACCTCCCTGTCAAGGATGTTAAGGTCATGAGTCAGCCTGATGATGGCTATCTCTTCTAAGTTCCTCTTTCGGACTGCCTGCTTCTTGCTTTCTGTAGCCTCATCCAGGTCAGACTTAGCCTTATCAGCAGGGTCCAGGAACATCTCCTTGAAGAACTGGTCATCAGCCAAACTCACGGTCTCAAACCACTTGTCACCCAGTGCAATGATCCTATCAACGATCGCCCTGGCACCTGTGACATCCAGACCAGCCTCTTCAGCATCACTGAGAATCTCCTGCACATGCTGGATCATGCCAAATCCGACTTCCAAGTGCCCAGAAAAGAGAGTCTCAATCCAAGAGCTCAGAACTCGCATCACCACCTTCTTCGCAAAAAGAAGAGATGGCCCAGCTGAGGATTCGCCCAACTCCGTTGGTCGGCTACTCATATCATCATCTGTTGAAAGAGTAACAAAAGAACTCTTTCCAGCTGAATCTACTCCTGCTCGGGAAGGGATCTCAGCGCGAGGAATCTCCTCAATATTGTCAGAGCTGGTCCCAGGAATCTCTACCTCTGGATCAACCTCTGGCATCTCTTGCTCTGGAAGCGACGGATCCTCCTCTGCCACTTCAAAACCTGCAAAGGAAACACAAAAAGGTATGAATATGACCCTGTTTGAAAATCATTATCAGAGTTATAACTACAAAATACCTTCTTCGACGACTGGCGGAACACTTTCTTCCTCCATGAACTCATCGAAAGCATCATCAACATTTGCGTCCATCGATGGTTCAAAGTCATCAGAACCCTGTGGCAAGTCAGCTGACAAAAAAAAAATAATGTGTTAGCAAACCAAGTCACAAACTCAAAAAAAAAAAAAGAGAGCAAAAGAAGTCGTACCAATTGGAGATTCTGGATTTACTCCAGAGTCCCTCGGCTCTTCTTCAGGTGCGTCGACAGGATCCATCACCACCTCATCGGTTGGGACCTCAGGCATCACCAAGTCTTCCTCTGCTAAAAAAAAAAAAAAGAAAAGCAGAAACAAGAAGCAAATCATAACATGGAAAAAATCCCATGAAATGAAATGGAAAGAGGAAAAGGAAGAATCATACCTTCACCGACGGTCTCTTCTTCTCGGCTTCTCTTCTCTGGAGGCTCGTCAGCATCCACTGGCACATCCTCATTGATAGTAAGAGGAACTTCCAAGTCAGGAGAATCCTCATGCTGCCCCTTGCTGCGATGATGACTCCTCCTCCTCTTACCTCTGCGGGCTCGCTTCTTAGAGGAACCTGCCCCGCTGTCAGAGTCAGGTTTGCCACTCGACTCCTCACTAGATGGTCTGCTCTTGCCAGTAGACTCCACGGAAGCTTGCCTCTGTGCCGCTTGCATCCAAGCGCCAAGTTCGGCTTCCTCATGTTCTAGCTGCTCCAAAGCCTCATCAGGTATCTCTCGAACAGCTTCAGAACCGATGACACCCTGGTCACCGAGAAAGCCTATCTTGTGCTTCTCTCCAGAAAGGAAGGCCCAAACTTCCTCTCGCCGGATGCCATCCGACTTTCCAAGGCCCTTTCCAGATGCCAGCTTCACATCAAGCTCCTTCTTGGAAAGCCCCCGATATGCCGAAAAGCTCTCCGCGAACCACTTCGCAAAGCCGGCAGTACGGGAAGTCAACAACACAGGATAAGAAATCATGGCTGTAGTGTCTTCAGCACTATAGAAAGCCCATGCATTTCTCCCGTCCTGTAAGCCTCCAAAGCGCTTCACCATGCTTGAAGGCGCTCCAACAACGCCTTGAGAAAAGCCCAGCTGCAAAGCAAAGCGAGAGGGTACATACGGCTGGATGTCGACGAAAAGATGTCTACGGTACACCATCGTGCCGACACGTATGCTGAAAAGCCACTCTCTCTCTGCATTTGTCAAGGAATAATGCCTTCCCGACCCCGCCCTGGTAGAATCTCGGGAGGCACCAAAATCAAAAGCCTTCTTCCGCAACTCCGGAGAAAGCTTTACTGAAGATTGCCCCATCTCGACGTCCCTGAACCGTCGGATCCTCATGCGGGCAAACAAAAGTGATTCGGACACGGCTTTGCCCTTAGCCAGTCGAATCATCAGAGGATCATCATCCTGAGCAGCACCCAGCCGATGGAAGCCAGGACAGTGGTATACATACCACGAATAAAAGATATGGTCTGAAAATACCCTATTCATGGGAAGCCCAAGCCGAACCAAAAAAGCAGCAGCCTGCAGTTCGGTACACAGGTAGGAGTAAAGAGCTGGCACCAAAGCAAGCTGCTCTCCAAACGCCATTTGACAAGCCGGGAAAATACAATGCGGCCTGATGTGCGTTCCATCTCCTCCAGCAAAAACAGCCTCACCAAGCCAATAAGTGAGGTAAACAGCGAGATCTCTCCGCAGTGCAATGTCAGGACATATGGCGTTTGTACTTGCACAGAAATCTCTCAACTCTTCTTGCATGGCCAAGATTTTCTTTGAACTTGGATCCTGAGCTCCGGCTTCCTGGGTCATGCTGTCAGAAGACTCCCTGCTATCAAAAAAGTTGGGGAATGAAGAGCTAAAACTCTTCCAACTGCTGGATCTAACTTTCAAACCCTCCTTCTCCTTCAAAAAATCATAGAAGGCGACAAGCTGAAAGTATAGAAGCCTGAACTCCTCAGACTGCCCCTCGAGGACGCTGTCAATCGGCATAAACTCCTCATAGAGTTTGCCGAGGATGGGCAATCCAGTAATGGCGCTCAGCTCCTTCAAAGAAAAACCAATCTCACCATTCGTCACAACGAAGGTATTGGTTTGAGGGAGGAACGACTCCAGCATAGCCATGAAGGCCTCGTCGGAAAAGATCACGGTCTCCCTAAAGGCGCGGACCGCATCAAAAATCCCGGCTTCCTTCAAAACGGCGCCACCAATCAGCAGGACGCGATCAGTCCACGACTTCCACTCAGAGTCAGCATTGAAACGACCTCGAAGTCGGAAAGGCTTGATCCAATTGCTGCCGTCACCACTGAAAATACCAAGGCCCACCGGTCTCAAATCGACCGACGGATAATCAGAGCCATGGTAGCCGCTGGATGGCATCAACAGGTCCATATCAACAGGCGACCTCTCCGTATATCCAGGAGAACCGCCAACAAAAACCCCGGTCTTGATTACATTTGTCCTTCTCACCCAGCTTGGAGGATCTTCCCTCTTAGGGCACGTGGGGGCAAGGCTCAGAATCGAGACGGTGCGATCAAACGTCGACCGGGTAGCAACAGTCTTCTTCTCACCATCTGCTGTGAAAGAAAACTGAAAA
The DNA here is from genome assembly GCA_012931725.1 of Litsea cubeba. Lineage (NCBI taxonomy): Eukaryota > Viridiplantae > Streptophyta > Magnoliopsida > Laurales > Lauraceae > Litsea > Litsea cubeba. The sequence continues at coordinate 150,126,864 of CM022945.1, forward strand.
CATCTCCTCTGGTATGTCATGTCATCAGGGACTGCATCACCAAAGAAGAAGGTAGGCTTGGGCAAAACGCTCTGATCTTCCATCACCCATGGACGACTGCTTACCATGATCTTATAGAATTCCTCTCCCTTGAGAGTGATCAGTCGCTGCCTCATCTCATCTCTGTTAAGGGAGTCGCACTCTTCCAGATTTCTCTCAACATACTGGACCTTCTCAAAAGCCTGCTGAACGGCCGGATTAGAAGATCTAGAAGATCGACGAGGTACGCTTGTAGCAGGCTCTTTACCCTTGTTCGCTCTGGAGGAACCACCTGAAAAGGATGGAAAAGAAAAAGATCAAACATCAAAATGACAGAATCTCGCTAAAAAAAAATCTGGCGAAATTTTGACATGATGACGGGGCAATTCCGAAGAAAAGGAACTATCCCGAAAGAAATAGAAAGCTTGAAGATGGGCTCAACATCGCTGCGAGCTCCGAAACTCCAAACTTTCGAAACCTAAAAGTCTCCGCAAAATCAGGAAGGGCTCAACATCACTGCGAGCTCCAAATTCCCAAATTTGCGAAAACTTTCAGGTATGCTATCACATCATGCTACAAATTTAATTTACAAATTAAAGGCATGCATGAACATCTAGGTTTGCAAAAAAAAAAATGCATTATCATGATGAGCAAAAAGAAAAAAAGAAGAAAAAGAAACTTTCTCTAAAAAAAAAGAGGGGAAAGAAAACAAAAAAAGAAAGAAAAAGAAACTCTCTCAAAAAAAAAAAGGGAAAAAAAAAAAAAAAAAGAGGGCTAGCCCACAGGCCACGTGGCCGTACGGCCAGATCCGTACGGATCTGTCCGTACGGCCCACAAAAAAAAAAACATGAAAAAAAAAAGAAAAGAAAGCAAAAAAAAAAAAAACCGTGTGAAAAAAAAAGGGAGGCAAACACGTGGAAAAGAAAAAAAAAGAAGAAAAGAAAAGAAAGAAACAAAAAAAAGAAAGAACTTTATTTTTCCTACAATGGAGTTTTCTTGAAAAAAAAAAAGGAGAACTTACTTGAAGCCATTGATGGAGAAGAAGAAGAAAACTCTTGAAGATCTTGAAGAAGAAGGACTCTTGGTCTTGAAGCCCTCTTGAGATTGTTGCAAAAGAAAGTAATAAGAGCAAGAGATCCAACCTTCTCCTTGCTTTTATAGAGGAGAGCAAACCAAAGAAGGAAAGAAGAAAGAGGTAAGTGTTACTAATTAGTAACCTTACCAAAAGAAAGAGATTAGAAAGATTCTTTCCCAAAAGAAAGATATCTTGAAGGATTTTCTCCCAAAAAGAAATCTATGACGGATTCTTTCCCAAAAGAAAGATATCTTGAGATATTCTATCCCAAAAATAAAGGGATCATGAGAGATTCTCTCCAAGTAAAGATATTCTTGGATATTCTCTATCCAAATGAGATATTTTTGGATATTCTTTACAAAAATGACACCATATGAGATCTAAGCTATTTCAAAAGCTTAAGGTCCCATGGGTTAGCCCATATGAGCCAGGTTTGACCACCTAGGCACACACAAAAAAAAAAAAAAAAAGAAAAAGAAAAGAAAATTTTTTTTGGGCTTTTAGTCAAAGAGAAATCCCTCTTACCAAGAGCATACAAAAATGGTTCCATGCCTCTTTTGAGTTGATTGGACCATACAAAGAAAATTCCAAGCCCCATGAGCTTCCAAAAATCAAACCATCCAGCCTCATCTACCAAATTGAGCCAAATTCTTGAAATTGACATTCCATCAAACCAAATCCTGGTCCCCTAACTTGCCACATACAGCCTGTTAGGTCACAAGACCAAAACCAAAAACCAAAACCTGATCCCCTAACTTGCCACATACAGCCTGTTAGGTCACAAGATCAAAACCAAAATTGATCCCCCAACATTCCACATACAGCTTGTTGGGTCACACGATCAAAACCAAACCCGACCCCCTAACCTGCCACATATAGCCTGTTAGGTCACAAGGTCAAAACCCAAATCCACATCCCTGATGTCATCTTCAAAACTTTGCCTCGAGATGGTACGTGATCCCTTTCACTACCATAAAATTCCCCTGGAAGCTCAAAAGGCTACAAATACCAAAAAGAAAGACTGCTCAAAGACTCTTGGTCAAGTCACAGGCTCTCCTTCAAAAATCTCTTCGAGGCACATCGACTACAAAAGTTAAGCAACTCGCCGCTGTACCTCGAGGGGGCATTTGTTGACACCAAAAATGTCACTTTGCCTTTTCAAGATCCAAAGAGCTACATGAAGTCGCAACCTGCCATAAATAGGCAATGCTGCTTCCAAAAATCAAATCTTGTCAGAATCAAACAAAAACTGCAAGATTCTTCCAGACAGCCAAAAGAGGAGTACACAAGAAGTTTCAGGCCATTTCAAAATCATTTGGCCTAACTTCGCTTCTCCGACAGCCAAATCAGACCTCTCGGTGGCAAAGCTCTCCGGGACCATGGTTTCCAAGACAGAGCCTATGGATCATCTTAAAATGACTCCAATAGGTTTCCTGTCAAATTTCAAGTCAATCGGACATCGATTGACCGCACATCAAACCGCGACATCTTCATCGCGACAAAAAGCAAGTCTACAGGTGATAGGACCCCAAACGGCTTCGAAACTCAAACAAAAGCCTATGGTTGGTCTTATTTATTGCTCAGGAGGCTTCACACCAAATTTCAGGTCATTCCGACATCGTTTGACCCAGTTTCAGCTTCTGACGGAAAATCGGCAGCTCTGCGCGACAAAGTCTTCGGCTTTCTCAGGAAATTGGAAACTTTGCAAAATAAAATGCAAGGATTCTCATCAGGTTTCCTACAAAGAAATTAGGCCAATAAATGGTCAAAATGTCAAGGAAAAGTACAGAAGAAAAAAGAATCGAAAAACAGCAAAAACGGACGCAAAACGGGACACGAAAGGGGGAAAACCCCCCCAGGGTCGCAGACCCCTGCGACCCTGGGCCAGGGTCGCCGGCGACCTTGGAACCCGGGGTCGCCGGGAAAGCCCCAGAAACCCCGGTTTTCGCCGTTTTTTCGCGATTCGAAGAGCCCAGCCTCTGGTACTTTCCAAAATTCATGCTTTTGAGACACCAAGTCCTCTGACATCCGTCCAAAACACGGGTAAATCATCAAGAGTATCGAAAACAATATTGATCGCCACCCGGTCAACCAAAAAAAGTGTGCTTTCTACCCGACCGATCGAGAAATCGACAGGACAGATGGCACCGACCCGCTGTTGGCAACAAACACCTGAAATTACATGATCATCTGATGTCGATCTACATGAAGATCCATCGATGATCATCAACAGAAGAATCTCAAAAGACGTGGCATGGCCCGCGACTCTTCAGCTGCTCGGCGACCACTTAATGCGATTAATTGACTAACTTTATTACAGTCATTAATCCATTTCTTTGGACGGCCCAATCAGAAGCAAGCATTCGGGAGTTACAAGTCAAGAGATTCATGGCATTTAACCCATGAAACTCCTCCCATCATGGCGATTAAAGGCGATTAAATGCCCTCAATCTCCTCCGGCCAATCAGAAGCCAAGAAAAGGAGTTACAAAATAAATAATTCAATTTTGTAACTCCTCCCATTATGCGGCTTAATGACAATAAAAGCCCATAAACCCTCCTAAAAGGCTACCTAAAAGCCTATAAATAGGAGGGCTCTCCAAGAAGAACAGGGACACAGACACACATCACAGGACATCAGAAACATCAGAGAAAAAAAGCACAAGCACACAGACAGAAATCCAGAGAAAGGAAAAAGAGAGAAAACTCTGCGGAAGTTCTACACCGGCCACCGCAACAAGGTGACAAAAGTCCCTTGGGGGGTACCCCCCCCCCAAGGTCCTTGCCTTCTCCTCCTGCCTCCAATGGCTTAGATATGGCTTTTCAGCCCGTCTACTCGGCTTTTTATTGGACATAGGACCTTCCTTTGGTCTTTGTCCTCTAAAAACCCGAGGTTATAGCCAAGCCAAGCGAATCAATAGCATCCTCTGTTCTCATCTGCATGGATGATGGCGAAGCCCACATATGGCTTGCGACCGTCAATCTAAACGAGTCCCCCACAATCTCCTGAGAAGTTAGATCCTCCTTTTCTTGCTTTTCATTGTAGTTTGTATTTTTTCAAAAGAGGCAAAAATCACAATTTTTGTCTTTCATTATTGATAAGGATTGTAAATCAGCTATAAACGCCAAAATCGGCTATAAACGCCAAAAATCGGCTATAAACGCCAAAATCGGCTATAAATGCCAAAAAAATCGCCTTTCACGGCAAACCAAGAAAAATGTCTCTTTTCTTAAATATATGTGCAATGGAAAACTTGAAAGAAGTTGATTTCCTTTTTACTTGCGAAGGTTGATCTCCGGATTACCACTTGGAATTCCAAGTAAAATAGGAAAATCTGGCACACCCACACAAAAAAAAGAAATGTTGATGCACGCCCCCCTTGCCCCCCGGTTACGAAAAGGTCGGAACCAAACGGACTCCCACGTCCGCCGACCTTGGTAGGAACCCGGGCATCCGGGAGCGCGGTCCATCACCTTCCACAACATCTCCCGCTGCTTCTGCGTTCACTTGATTGAGGTGATTGAGACGGCCTTGCTGACGCGGTCTATTCTGCTTCTGATTCTGCCTTCCTTGTTGCACATTCTGATTCTGTTGCGGTGGACGAACATTTTGATTTTGCAGTTGCTGACGGGGCTGCTGATTCTGCTGCTGTCTTGGTTGATTCTGAACTGCCTGCTGGTTCTGCTGAGGTGCTTGCCTTGGTGGCTGCTGAGGTGCCTTATTGCCTTGATTTCTGTTATTTGGGCAATCATTCATTTGGTGATCTGTGCCACCACACTTAAAACATGCACCCGTAACTCTATAGCACTGCTGGGAAGGATGATTCTTGCCACAATGCTCACACCCACCTTGAGCTGGAGTATTTTGCTGCTTCTTTTGTCTCTTGCCTTGGTAAGATTTTTGCCCTCCTTGGTATTGCTGTCTCTTCCTCTGATTATCCTTGATGATCTGATTGTTGATGTCTTCAAATCTGTAAGCTCTTTTGATAGCCTCTTGGAAAGTAGTCGGTGATACCACACCTAATGCATCCCTCAAGATGATAGGATTAAGTCCATCCATAAACTTAGTAATTTTCTTCTCTTCCGTATCCACTAGTTCCGGTGCATAACGAGACAATTTCTCAAACTTGGTAAGATATTCAAGAACGGTCATGTCCTCTTACTTGAGCAACTGGAACTCTGCGGCTTTCTGCTTCTTGATGTGAGCAGGGACATACTTTTCACTGAATTGCTGTTTGAAGGTGGCCCAAGCAATCTCATTCTCAATGTTCTGATAACCCTCCTTAATGGTCTTTCACCAAATATCTGCCAGTCCGGTGAACATAGACGCTGATAGAAGAACTTGTTGCCTGCCTGTGCATGTAAAAATATCGAAGATGTTCTCCATATGGGCTAACCAGTCATCAACTACCAAAGGATCTTCTTGTCCTGTGAACTCCTTAGGACCTCTCTTTCTGAACTTCTCAAACAAGATATTAGGATCCCGGTCTCTGTTCTGCAGAGCTTCCATATTAGGCATTGGTTCTGGCCTCCTTCCCAAAACTTCAAGCAACTGTCTCTGAACCTGAGTCAACTCTTCGTCTTTCTTTGCCATCTGCTCTTGGAATCTAGCTTGATTATCATTGGCTAGTTGTTGTTGTTCAACTAACATCTGCATGAGCTGCTGGAATTGACCTATCATTTGATTCTTAACCCCACTGTCATTGTTACTGCCTGATGCATTCGCATTCGCTGGAGATCTACGTGGAGGCATAGTGCTGCAAAACAACTTGTTAGTACAATAAAATATAATAATAAGGCGTTCCCAAACCCAATCGATGCTAACTAACGGTAATTCTAACGAATCCATGCCACGTCCTTATGTTTCTAATCCAATTTTAATTGCCTCAAATATTTCTCGCTCTGATACCAAGCCTGTCACGCCCTCGGACCGAGAACCCGTTAAACGAGACCTTAATCCAGGGTCGTGGCGCGACGGGCCGGAAAATTCCGCTCGCACATGCTAGTTTCCCAGAGGTTTCCGCGGTAGGATCCTCAAAAATCGATCCAACAGTGATTGATAAGAATCACATTCATACAAATAACTTACGCGGAAGCAGTGTAGCAAATATAAAAGTCTATAACATATGGGTATAAGATGAGAACACACAAGACTAGCATCTAAAAGAGAAACATTCCAATGGTAGGCCCCAAAGTTGGTTTCAAGTTGAATACAAAAGTAAAGTTAGCCAATAATTACAATTTTTCCCCAAAAAGAATAAGCCAACAATGGCTTCAACAAAATCCCAAAAAGAATAGTATCTACTCCAAAATGTGATCGAAGCTCCGAAAACAACCCGACATCTAAACGACATCATCAGGCTGCCACTCGCCCTCCACAAGGACTATAGGTTCTGCCTCGAAGTGTGCCTCAACAGCGAGGGGCTCGACATCTGGCACCAAGCAAACAGGGTCAGACACGACGGTCTGGCAAGCAAATATAACATATAATAGGATAAAAAAAGAGAGTAAAACATTAAATAAATGAGAACTACGATTAAAATCCTAAATAACAGAAATGACAAGATCAAAGATAGACATCTTAAAATATTAATGAATTCCAATGCTATGATAAGTGAAGTAAACAAGAACCATAAGATAAAACATTAAATGTATAAAACATTGGCAAACCACTTATAGTTAAATTCTCCTGTTACCGAAGTAATGGGAGCAGACAGAACCGTAGCGACTACTCGTGGGACCGGAACGAACATAGTCGTTATCAAACAGAACCATAGCCACTACACGGGGGACCGGATATAAACCGTTGCCATGGTCGGTATAGACAGAATCCAAACTGCAGTTGGCCGATAATTTAAAGATTCCAAGCCGGATGATCAGTCCGACAAGGTAACCTAAGCTTAGTGGTGCCATTAGAGTAAGAGTTTAAAACCTCGAAGTAATACAAATCCGTTCATAAAGTACATTTCCAAAATCGATAAGAAAACTACCCCGAACAAAATACATATCTCACATATCGACGAATCCGAGCAAAATAGATGAGTAGTCTTATCAATGTCCATAAATGTGGTAAAGCACTGAAAACATTTAAATTGATTTATAAATGGACTCGGCAAAGCTTTCTAACATGAAATGAATTCAGTGTGTAATGGTTCAAAGGCTTACCATGGTTTGTCTCAACACACACTTAGTCTCCTAATGTCGCTATTAATTGAGGAATTTGGTGCCACTGAAGATCATTAACAATTTAGGAGATAAAGTGTATGTAAAGACTTGAATAACTTCCCAGGTAATTTAAACATCAAGAAGTTTCATCACCTTTTCAATAAATTTTCACTATACATTGTTGGATACCGCGATCACTGAGAGGGGGGGGGGGGGGTGAATCAGTGATTTCTAAAAACAGGTCCAATTCAACAACAAAACAAGTCAAACCACACAATAACACCAGATTTAACGTGGTTCACCGAAAGGCTACGTCCACGGTTCAAAGACTGTCCGAACACCAATTCGGGACAGATCTGAATCTTATTTAGTCGCACCAACGACAAAGAGCACCAACCCATAGTTTCAGATAGCACCAACTATCTAGGAAGCACCGACTCCCTTTACAATTTATCTGCACCCACAGATAGGATCACCAAACCCCAAACACCAAGCACCAACTTGATGTAAAAACAGAATATAAGATCAACTCTGTCTACTGCCCTTCCCCTCTACAATTCTCTCTCTCTCAATCCCTTACAAATTGAAATTAAAGCATAAACAGAGAGACACTTAACTCATGGACGAATCACCATCTTCAAGAGCATATCTTCGTCCACAATTGCTGTAGAAAGATGCAGCACAACAGCAACACAGCAGCAGCTTCTGCTTTCTCTCAAGAACTCTCTCTCTTTTCTCTTCTCTTCTTCTCTCTCTGGTATCTCTTTAGAACGACCCATACATGCATTTATATAGGTTTTAGTAACCCTTAATTGTATTTAAAACAGGCTACAATTCGTTTAGAAAGAGTCCCAAACGAATTAGATAAGAGTGCTGAGTTTTCGTGCTCAACTTCTAATTCTGCGCAACTCTGGTTCCCGTGCTCGGTCGACATCATGGCTTGCTCGGTCGACCGAAGACACTGACTGGAAAACAGACAATTTCGAGCTCGGTCGACATCCTGAGGTCTCGGTCGACCGAAGACACACTGTGTCACGAAAATAACTGGGAGCTACCAAAATCTGTTTTCTGCAGGTTTCTTCTTGCTCGGTCGACCGCATAAAGAGCCCGGTCGACCGCGTGCTCTGCTTCAGGAATTCTGAATTCCTGACTTTTTCAATTCTGTTTCTTCTTTTCAGCTCTATCAACATTAGCCTATTAACATCATATTTGTGACAATGTGTTGACAAGAATTCCAACTCAAATCAATACTTGAGATGCTAACTTCTTCAATTCATCAAAAGACTTCTCAAGTCATCTCAAATTCCAACATACATAGTAGATCAAACCAAAGTATCCTTTCCGGGCTTTTATATGTCAAATGAGGATTGAATTGGGCTCCAAACCATGGGAAGACAAGGTCCAAAGAGAAGACTGTTAATGTGCCTCAGATGGGTAGGGAACATGGGCCCTAAACCAGCTGTAACCAGGCCTCGAACGGGGCATTTAAACAAGCTGAAACAGGCCTTAAGGCAGGCCTTGAATCAGGCCAAACCAGGCCTCAAAACAGGTCTTAAATCTGGTCTCATCAGGCCCATGAAACAGCCCCCCAACAGGGCTTAAAAATAGTCCCTAACAGGGCCTTAAAACAGGCTAAAACGGGCCTCAAACAGGGCCTTAAATAGGCCTCAAACAGGGCCTTAACCATCTGGGTAAACAGCCCAGAAAATGGGCTAAACAGACCCCATTCCAGAGGCCTGGCTTGCTATAGCAGGCCCAAGCTCGCTATAGCGAGCTGGGCTTCTGCCTGACACTCGCCAGGCAGGGACTGGCTCGCTATAGCGAGCTGGTCCTCTGTCCAGCCCGTCAGGGGGTGGTTTTCTGGCTCCTTTTCTGATTCTTTTTCACTTCTTTCTTCTTCCTTCTCTTACATATGTATCTTCCATACCACTTTGGGTCCCTCATATCTTCATTCAACTCCATTGAACCATCACAATAATTCATTCAAACTCTCAAACAAATCAAATTTTAACAAAGCATTAAACACCATTTAGCTAAGCATATTTGATCCAAATCTTTACATTGTTGAAAACAACATCTCAAGGTAAATAAATGAGACTATTTCATGAGCATAGCAAAGTAATCCATCTAATGATCAAAGAGGGGAAATAGAAATGAAGAGAGATGCATAGAAAAATCCAACATTCACAATGTAGAAGTTCAATCAATCTCAATATATGAAAATTTACTTGCCTCAAGCCAAAAGGAGAGAAATTACTCCTCAAACAACTCTCTAGGATCCCAAGCTTCAAATCTACAAAAACCCCCAAAATTTCCCAAAGAAGAACCCTAAAAATCAACATTTGTAAATCTCAAGGGAAAACTCTTGCATGTGTGATGAAAACACTCTAAATGAAGAGGAAAACCAAGATTTCAAGTTTGAAAAGCCATTGCTAACCTTGAAAAGCTCAAACGAAGAAGAGAAGCTTGAAAGAGAACCTTACCCTAGCTTAAATCCTTTGAAAAAAGTGTCTTTGGAAAGCTTGAATGATGAAGAAGAACCCTAGGAGATCAATCCTCCATGAAATCTCCAAGAAATGGGTGTTCTAGAGGAGAGAGAAAGTTACTGGAAGAGAGGGAAAAACCCTTGCTCCAAAACATGTAGGAAAAAGAGAGAATGAAGGAAGAAGAGAGCTCATCTCTCTTATAAGTTGGGTTTGTGGGTCCTGATCTTCACAAGGCTAAAAATGGCATTTGCGAGCCCCAAATGAAAACGATGAAGAAGATAAAAACGATCAGCGAAATATCTACTATCCAAAAAGTATATTTTTTTCAATTTCTGAAATTTTTGAAATTTGGGTACAGATTTTGTGTGAAAGGTCAGTTTTACCCTTTTTCTCGAAAAACGTGATTTTTGGTAATTAAATCCAAATGGTCAAAACATGAAAGTTGATAATCTAAATGAAATGAGTCGAAATACATAAAAACTGGGATTTTATAAAAAAATCAAAGTTACACCCCAAAGGTTCACACACAACACACGGGCGCCCCGGCTCGCGTCAAGTCTACGTCAACGACTCTCAAAAGTTCCCAAAGCTAATCAAACATTCTAATCTAGCTTAAGAAAATAAGCTAATCGTCCACTAACCCCACTTATCAACTAATCATATAATTAAATATTCCAAACCTGGGTTGGGGTCTGACAACTTCGGTATGCAGAATCTGTGACGGTCCGATCCGCGTGGCCCGAAAATCCGTTGCTCTTCGTCGGACTGTAAAAATCTCACTGGAGAAGCGTCGTGCATGGCCAGAGTTGAAGAAGACAGCAAGAAGGGGGACATGATGACCGGAATCCACCATCTCGTTGATGTTACCGGAGAAGAAAGGCAGCGGGGCCCGGGTTTATCCGTGTTTTTGTGAAATTTATCTGTATTTTTGTAAAATTTATCTGAGATTTTTGTAAAATTTATCTGAGATTTTTTTAAATTTATCTACGTTTTGGTGAGATTTATCTGTGTTTTTGTAAAATTTATCTGAGTTTTTTTTTAAATTTAAATGTGTTTTGGTGAAATTTATTTGAGTTTTTGTCAAAGTTATCTTTGCTTTTTGTCAAATTTATTTGTGTTTTTGTCAAAGTTAACTATGTTTTTGGCAAATTCATCTGAGTTTTTTTTTTAAATTTATCTGAGTTTTTTGGAAAATCTATTTGTGTTTTTGATATGAAGAAAACTTACCTTTGAATTTCTTCAAAGCATCTCGAGCTTCCTTAGTAGTGCTTCTCCAAATAATAGCCAACAAAACAAAAGGTGGATTGAACAGATGGTCCTTTACAAATACCTTTTTTTTCACCAACGCCTTGCACACTTTTTTTTCTCTTTGGAAAAAGGACAGGGCACGTGTCGCTATTTTAGGAGCGGGCAGGAAATGAGGGGGCTAACGTGAAAAAGGATTCGGAATATGGTGAGGGTGGGGCCCATCGAGGCATTTTTGAATTATGATTACAGCCAGCGACTTAGAGATCTAGTTGACAGGTGTCCTTAGACTTTACACGTGTCGCAGATCAGGTGTCCTTAGACTTTACACTTATCGCTGGACGGTTTGGGTTACTTAAAGTAAGGGCAAATTGGACATTTCAGGCATGAATAAGTGTGCGAGGGGCCTTTGGTATCATGACTTTTTTTTGTGGACTGTTTGCAACAAAGTTATGTTATGAGAGACCTCCGGCCAAAGCCCCCTTTAAAATTAGAGGGAATCTCACTTGAAGAATTTGAAAATCCTAGACTTCTTCGACAGCAAGGGTTATCCAAAAAAGGCCACAATTAGAAACAAAATTGTTATTTTTTTTCTACTTTTCCTTGATTTGCTTGCAGTCTTTTGTAAGTAGGATATAATGGTTTTGCTTGTTAAGACTAATGATTTGGATTTGATGCCAACTTGGGCTCGGAGCACACTGTCCCCCTTGAACTGAGTCGAGTCGGAATGAGTTTTTTAGTAACAAAATTACGTGCAACACAAATTCATTAGTCCCATTTTTGGTGAACTTTTTTTGGGATAAAATTTGAGGATATGCCATAATCTAGATGGCAGCATATTCATTCATCCCTTTTTTCAGGGATTTGCAAATATTAATGACAGTGCTATATTTTCCTTCTTTAAATAACTTAAAAATCAAGATTCTGTGGACAATGAATGTCCCCCACCCGCTTCGAATTTGTGTTGTCATCATACCATCATCAAGGTATGAATTGTTCTTATTGTTTCTTATGTTACAACATTTGGTGTTGTTGTTTCATCGAGTTCTGCGTGTGATTGTTATATTGAGTTCAATTCGACCTGATGGATTGCTGCAAAGCTTATTAAATATTTGCGATCATATTTTACTCATTTCTCTTCTCTTGTAGCTTGAAAGGATTAATCAGGAACAGGAAGTCCAAATTCGAAAAACTCAACGTGTACTTCAAGTAGCAGAGCTGTGCCTGCAAATTTGAAAATCTAAAGGTATACAATCTATACAGCTTACCTACTGTCAATTGGTTAAAAAACCTTTTTATAAAATAAAAGGAAATTCTATTCACATCTCCTTTCTCGTTTCAACTTGAGCACTTACCCATATATTTGCAGACCTGAAAAGCAACCAGCAGAAAGATCATTTACATGTATCCATCACAAAGTTGTGTATTTCCAACAAAAAGATCCATAATATGGAAAATGTAATGGGAATTCTTGAATAAAAAAGTATCCTAGATTAAGGAAGGCATCTCCTCGGTTTCATTTTTGGGAATTAGTTAATTGGCTCTCCGTCAGGTTTACTTATTTATTTATTTATTTAGAGAGGCAGGTACTCCCGAGAAGAAAGCCCACGAAGTCGGAAGAAAGCTCGGCACACCCGGGAAGGAAGCCCACGAAGTGGGAAGAAAGCCCGGTAGAAGCTACAAAGGGTTCATACAAGATGATCCTATTTCTCTGATTATGTTCGTCATGATAGAGGAAGGTTTCAGGCATCTTAAGGAAAGAGCACAGAAGGAGAGATTGGTACAAGGGTTCCAGATGGGAAATGAAGAAGTGGAAATCATTCATTTGCATTTTGTGGATGGCGCTCTTCTTTCTTTATGACGTATCAAAGCCAGAGGTTCAAAGATTGAATGACATTCTTCGCTACATCTAAGTAGCTATGGGCTTGATAATTAGCATTGGTAAGGGCACAGTGGACGGAGTTGGAACATCTTCATAGAAGGTTTTTGAGTGGGTAGATATTCTTTAAGTGCAGAGAAGGTAATCGGATTAAACATTTGGGGCTTCCACACTGAACCTATATGGGATTTTCTTAATGGTTACATGGGATATCTCTCTCTCAATAGGTTGTGTTTTGCACTTTGTTTAGGAGGACAGATGACCTTCAAATTGGGGTCATTTTTCTATACAAAAAAATCAAGTGCTATTGCAGTTTCATGGTGGTTTGATCAACACTTCTGAGTAAAGAGGTCCATCCTTTTGATGGAAAAAGTGCTTCATGGCTGATCTCCTAAATTTGAAGATAAAGTGAGATGTTCTTTTGATTGTTTGCATTTCTTTCTTTACCAATCTATTGTTGTATTTTATTCTCACTTGACTCCAGATAAAGCCCATGAGCATCCCAATCTTAGGCCTGTCTCTTAAGACAAAAGCGAGTATTCATGTCTGGGGATATTTAAGAATTTCAAATATTGCCCTCCAGCCAGACTCACAATTGCTCTAAGAATGTGAGCATTTTAAATGTATAATATATGAGAATTTAGAGATCCTGCAAGGCTCAAAGAGCCAATTCCAATTGCATAACTTTTGAAAACTCACCAACCAAACAAGAATATCCAAATGAAGGGAAACATCTAATGATATACTCTAATAAATTCCCAACATAGAAACTCTGTGAGGAATTCTTGCAAACAAACACCATTGTGCATCTCTAGATAGATCCATTTAGATCCAATGTCCAGATTTAACAAATAATGAACCCACATTCTATTAAATATAATGGTAATCGTACGTACCTTCAAGTGCCTAATTTGTAGCATTTTCAATCTTGCAAAACTGCCAAAAGCTAGAGGATAAAAACAATTAAATAGGCCATAAAAGTGAAATACCAACGGCCAAAAAATGGGCAGAAAAAAAAATCAAATATTTTATAAAAACGACGGCTCGTGAGCAGTGTTTTGAATAAAATACAATCAACTAGCCGTTGTACGTTTAAAAATGATGACGCCAATTTTTAAAACAAAATACGACGCCTCGAGGCATTCGTTTATTTTAGAAATTATACGACGGTCCATTGGCTGTGGTTTAACGAAATCGACTTTTTTTTTTGGGGTTTTGACCGTACAGGGTATAAAATACCCTGTATTCCTTGAAATGGTGTTGACCAAAAGTATATCCCAAATATGGGTATCATACTGAGAGCCTCTTTTTTTTTCCACTTTTACCCTTTTTGTGCGATATCGCAAATATTTGCGATATCGCATAAACTGAAGAGTTATTATATAAGCTGCTCGTTTTCCCTCCCTTTTTTTCCTCCGTTTGCAGCAAAAAGTAAGTCGTTTTCCCTCATTATTTTCTTGTGGCTGTCTTCATCTTTATAGGAGGTTCTCTAAAGGATGAAGCAATCGCTCTTTCATTTCTCCAAAGGCATTTAGATGATTCTTCTTACATAATATTTGGACATGTTTGGAATTTTTTGTATACTCTGTCAAATGTTATGTTAAAAATGGTTGGGCATTGAGACACCAAAAACTTATGTCATGGAGATACTTTGGAATTTATTCTTAATTTTTTTGTTTGATTATATTAGATGAAACAAAAGATATGAAACGTCCTAAAAATGTATTTGCTGTAGCAATCGCTCTTTCATTTCTCCAAAGGCATTCAAACGATTCTTTTTACACAATATTTGGACATGTTTGGAGTTTTTCATATACTCTGTCAGATGTTATGTTAAAAATGGTTGGGCATTGAGACACCAAAAACTTATAGTCATGGAGATACTTTGAAATTTATTCTTAATTTTTTTTATTTGATTGTATTAGATGAACAAAAGATATGAAAAAACAATGAGGAAAAACGGCTTACTTTTTGCTGCAAACGGATGGAAAAAAGGGAGGGAAAACGAGCAGCTATATAATGACTCTTCAGTTTATGCGATATCGCAAATATTTGCGATATCGCACAAAAAGGGTAAAAGTGGAAAAAAAAAGATGATCTTTGTACTATACCCATATTTGGGATATACTTTTTGTCAACACCATTTCAAGAAATACAGGATATTTTATACCCTGTATGGTCAAAACCCCTTTTTTTTTTTACCACTGTTGTAAACGCGTGAAGGTTGTCGTTTATACGGTTAAACGACGGCCTATGGCAGTTCTTTATTTTAAATTCTGACCTAGTTAAGTATCAAAGAAGAACATCATTTAACGTATATTAGACAGTGCATATGACCTAGGAAATCAACAATTCACTAATATGAAGATTCAGAATATGGAGGATCAAACAGGACCCCACACATAAAATGGGAAAGGCCTAAGCATATATACAGGACCCACACATAAAATGGGTTATGCACAGATGCACATTACATCCAGATTTAGACTTAGAATATATTGGATATGTACCCACTATACCCTATATTAATTCATGTTCCCCACCTGACCTCATACTCAAATCTTATCCCATGATCTTATAAAAGAAATACATGCATTATCATGTTTTACCAGTGATTGATATATAGAATGTACATTACTTCAACCTAGGACGGGTACTATCAACTAAAAAAATTGTGAGAAAATCACAATGATAAAGGAATAAGATGATAATAAATAGTTCATAAGATTTATTTTCAACAACATTCTCTTGGGTCCCAGCCTCCTAGGCTGGGTTACCAACAGAAAACCTATATTTTCTTCTTATTTTTATTTTAATCTATTCAGAATTCTTTATTTTCGACAATATTTTTTTCAATAACCTCAAATTTAAAATAATCTCCTAAAAATGATGTTGCAACAATAATGTCATAACTCCTTCCTTATTCAAACCACCTTATGGGCAATTACAAGTACATTTCTAAACCATGAATTTCTCATGGATTGTGGCCTAGAGATGTAAAATGGGCCGTGCCGGCCCGGCCCGCTAGTCAATGCCACGGCCCGGTCAAAGGCACGACCCCACTGGGCACGGCCAGTGACGCGGGCCGTGCTGGGCCGAGCCTTGCTGGCCCGCTGGCCCATTTGACACGGCCCGCCAGGCCCGTTGGCAAACGAGCGGGCCGCAGGGGTCCGCCTGGCACAACCCGTTAGGCACGGCCCGCCTGGCCCACAAAAAAAAAACCTATTTTTTTATATATATTTTTAATTTATAAAAATCTAATTCCCAGCCAACCAACAACCCTAAGCATTTTCTAATAAAAAAACACTTACATAACTCGGTAAAGTAGGACTTTAGTGTAAATTTGTCACACTAATAATGACGGCCAATGTGTTTTTGGGGAGAAGTAATAAGGGGAATGTTTTGGTGTGACACACTTACCTTCACTAAATTTTTCCCTTGCCTTCACTAATTTTGTTGGTCTTGAGAGATATTTGAGAATCTGAAATGAAATTTCCTACCTGGATTCATCTATGTTCAAGAACCCCTGAGCATGTGAGAAGTTGAGATTCTTTATAGGTTGGAAAGCTCACAATTAAACACAGGAATATGTTCATAATTCAGTCATTTATGTTCAATATAATCTCATTATATGTACCTATAACTCCACTCTGGATCACATCACATGAAGCCATATATTTACATTGATATGAACACTAGGCAAAAGAATTAAAAAACATGTAACCATGATAAAGATAATGAGAATTATTGACTAAGACTAAAAACCCATAACTAAAAAATAAAGAAATTGATGCAAATCTAAATAAAATGAAGTCCAAGGTTGTGGTTTCATGGTGGGTCATTTGGAAGACTTGAAATGATTGTTGATAAAGGTAGAAATATTTAACCGTGCTAAGTTCTCATTTAAAGTATGATAATTAAGCCAAAAAATAGAAATTGAGTTTGCCATCTCAATTGAAATATCCTTAACCATGGCATTTCAATTTGGCTGAAAAATGAGTAAAAAAAAGGACATGATATGATTTTTTTTATATTTCAGGGTGTTCGAATGAAAGAGTGAGAAGTTGGATAAAAAAGGTGTTAGCTTCTCATCATCCACTACAAGAAATCTAGGCTGTTGTGACGAAATTCGATGATGAAATTTTTTTGACTTAAAAGAACACCCAAAGAGGACGAAATATAAATTTTATCGTTTGTTTTAATTTTTTTCAAAAGTATAGGAGACGAAAAAAAATTTTGTCTGCAAAAATATGGCGCCAACTTCATTTGTGTTGGCGCCAATTATTTTAGCTCATTGGAGACGAACATTTTTGTCACAAATTTTTTTTTTTTTTTGCGACGAACGTAATTCGTCACTAATAAGGATAAGTTATGGAAGACGAACATATTTTGTCACCAAAATAAGGCGCCAATTTCATTTGCGTTGGCACGAATTATTTTAGCTCATTGGAGACGAACATTTTTGTCACAAAATATAATTTGTTTTTACGACGAACGTAATTCGTCACTAATAATGATAAGTTATGAAAGACAAAAATATTTCGTCACCAAAATAAAGCGCCAATTTCATTTGCGGTGACGCGAATTATTTTAGCTCATTGGAGACAAACATTATTGTCACAAAATATAATTTGTTTTTGCGACGAACGTAATTCGTCACCGAGAATGATAAGTTATGGAAGACAAAAACATTTCGTCACCAATAAACACTCCATCATGTCGTTTCATCTTTCTGTTAAATGGGCGACAAATATATTTTTGTCTCAGAAAAATAAGTTGTGGGGCAAATTATTTTAGCTCATTGGAGACGAACGTTTTTGTCATACTTTTTTTTGCGACGAACATAATTCGTCACAAATAAGGATAAGTTATGGAAGACAAAAATATTTCGTCACCAAAATAAGGCGCCGATTTCATTTGCGTTGGTGCGAATTATTTTAGCTCATTGGAGACGAACATTTTTATCACAAAATATAATTTGCTTTTGCGACGAATGTAATTCGTCACT
Source organism: Litsea cubeba (assembly GCA_012931725.1). Classification (NCBI taxonomy): domain Eukaryota; kingdom Viridiplantae; phylum Streptophyta; class Magnoliopsida; order Laurales; family Lauraceae; genus Litsea; species Litsea cubeba. Next base: position 150,144,739 of record CM022945.1, read on the forward strand.
AATAAGGATAAGTTATGGAAGACGAAAATATTTCGTCACCAATTAACACTGCATCATGCCGTTCATCTTCCTGTTAAATGGGCGACATATATAATTTTGTCTCGGAAAAATAAGTTGTGGGGTGAATTATTTTAGCTCATTGGAGACGAACATTTTTGTCACAAAATATAATTTATTTTTGAGACGAACGTAATTCGTTACCAAAAAGGATAAGTTATGGAAGACGAAAAAATTCGTCACCAATAAATATTTATTGTATCATCTTGAGTGGGCTTCGTGAAATAAACTGCGATTCAGATCTGAACATCCCTAGGGGAAGACGTTCATGGCTGATTTGTAACAAAACAGGTTTTAAAAAAAAAACCTGATCTGGGCAGCATAAATCAGCCATAGTAATCGCATAATATCTCCATGAATTCATGACCAACAAGTGTATAATTAAAGGAGATTCAAGAAGACTATTACCTTGAAGATTTGTAGACTTCAAATCTCTGAAATAATAGATCCAAAGGGCCGAACTCAGACTTGCAATTAGCAAACAAATTGCTGGAATTTTCTGCAGTAGAGTTGCTTTTGATCTTCTTCTCTATCTCACTTCCAAATCTGATTGGCTAAGATGGTGGGATCTTAATCTAGATTTCTAGATGAGTTTTGAGAACCTTTTTCTATGGAAAAAATCTCAGACCTTGAACTATCTTCAAAGAAGAAGAAAGAGTGGCTGGACGTGTGGATATGGCTCTCTTTGTTGTGGACGTCCAAGGGGGGAGGTTTCTCCTTTTTATAGAAACTTTTGGAATTGCTTTCCTTAAAAACTATCTCTTCTAATTCTCATAGATGTCCTAAAAGGAAAGTATAATCTAAAGCTTTATTTCCTTTTAGAAACACTCCAATTAGAAAAGGAAACTAAATGAACATTCCATAAACTTCGGCAATTAGTAATCCTAGCTGCACAACACTTACTAATTTAAGTTTCTAATTCAAAAAGGAAACTTTAATATAGGAATATTAATCCAAAGAGGAGTCCAACCTTCCAAGTAGAGAGACCTACTCAAAATTGGAAACCTTACCCATGGAATTCCCATTTTGGACGTCCCACATACTAATGCACACCATGGCTCACAAATAATTTATCTAGAATTAAATTCATGTATGCCATCAAAGGCCTATTTGAATTTAAACTCAAAATTATTTTTCCACTAAAATAATTCAACCATATGTCATCTAAACAACTTAGGAAACCATGCCAATCTTGGAAAGTGACTAGAGAAGGGACCAAAAGACATATTTGCCCTTGGCTCCCAAAATGACCAAAATGTCCATGCTAAATCCATAGCAACATTAAGACCATTTTAACCTTAACTCATTCCACTAAAGAGTTATGGTTGAACTCCAGGGACAAATATTTAATATGATATTAAGCTAGTCAGAAAGTGACAGTTGTCTTCGACCTACTAAGTGTAATGACCTGAATGCCCCTCTATGTAACATCCATAATCAAGTCAGGTTATCCAATGTACTATCAACCTTCTCGATTACATCTAAACCTTAGAACTTCATATCCTTAACTTAATCATCATCCGGATATCATTTTCTTGGTCCAGGGAGCGACCCACAAGTTCAATATCCATATGGAACATCCATATACTAAGATATTAGATTTTGATGATTAATCGGATAATTCTAAGGGGACGATCATTCCATCATTAGATGGCATAAATTCTTTATTGCATCTGCATGTCCCAACTGATCAAGTCCGAGTACCCAAAACACAGAGCTGTTGACCCATGAAAAGAATCTCACCCATAGTGAATTAAAGCACAAGAACTTGACTTCGTCAGTTCATCCACAAATGCTCAAGATTAAGAGCACCGGTCACTTAGTAGCATGAGGTGACTTGATCTCTCTCAGTGATAGTACTAATTTAGAGATCACACCTACCATGGTCCTGTTCAATGCATTACATATGCACTAATGAGATAAATCCGGAAAAGTCCTCCCATGACTTAGGTAAGTCACCCTGAATATAGGAGAGTCTCTCACTATAACTTATATCAAGATGAAGTGCCCAGCTCCATCTCTCAGTTATGAACAAACATGTTGTTTCCAGTGTCCATGAATCAGACCTATCTGTGTGTAGGCACTACACACCTAATTCATTTACTAGAAATAATGGGCCTTACACAACCATACATATATACAAGTTTAAAGAGAAAATAGTCATTCCATTAAATAACCAGTAAATATCTAGTAACAAAAGATGAGAGTGCAGCTAGTGGGCTTTAGGGCATACACCAATCCCAACACTTTGTGCATTCTTTAGATGAACATGCCATTTAAATAGTTTACTTTCTACCTGTAATAACAAGATCTTGCATTCTATAACATTACATTTCTATTAAAAAAAGAGGTTTTCATTTAGTAAGTTTTTATAAAAAGGGGCCACATTTAAACTTGTTAGCCACTCAATCAAAAGCATTCACCGCAAATTGTTCATTACTTTCATATTTATCACTTAATTCCATTCCTTCTAATCTGGTGGCAAGTAACATCTCATAGACTGAGTTTTTATATATGGAAAATTTAACAAGCCTCTTTATTTATGGTTGCCCTCTGGTCCAACACTGCCACTGTGCCACACATATTAATTCAACCTGTCATCATTGTAACGAAAATGATTATTGTTTTGCATACAAGATTTTCCACTTAAATCAAACCTTCTTTTAGACTAGTTTGATATATAAAAAAAGAATTTTTTTTGATGAAAATGCATAGTTCAAACATATAAGAATTTGGTAAGAAAATATCACAATAATATTGTAAAAGTTTAATTTATATCTATAACTCTCTACGGATGTAATGAGCATGTGATCCTCACAGATAAATTTTGCATTCTAGTGTTTAACTCCTTTGTATGAGAAACTGAATTGGCTAAGTTGAAAAATGCAACCACCACAAATATGCTAGTGTCAAAATCTACGATGATCCAACGACTAAAATTTGGACCCATAATCGTGCATGATCTTTTGAATATATCCAATGGTTTGCACTACAACAATTTGCACTTTTACCGGCGTTTTTTGCCGGCGCAACCAAAAAAAATCCGGGGAAAGTAGGACCTTTGAGGTTTGATTTTTCCTGGCGATTTTCCTTTTTCACCGGCAAAGGTCATACTTTCCCCAGCGTTTTATTTATTTCACCGGCAAAGATTGATTTTTTCCGACGATTTATTTTTTTCGCCGGCAAAGATTATAATTCTCCCGGCATCTTATTTATTTCGCCGGCAAATGTAATTTTTTTCCCAGCAAATATCACAGCGCCAACTCCGCCAAAACTTCGCGCCTCTATTTTTCTTATGACTAATGCCCAAACCCCTTCCACCCATTTATTTTCCCTTTGTAATTCCCCTGCATCCATCTCCCATCGCAGCAGAGCAGCCATCGCCATTCCTCTCCATCCTGCGCAGAACTCGGTTCCCATCTCATTCCCCTCCCCTCCATCAAGCTTCTCCCCTCATCTATCCATCGCAGCAACGAATCATCCTTCCCAGTCTCTGGCCATCTCCCAGCAATCCCCACTCAGCCAGCCATCACCCTCTCCCTCACGCATTTTCTCTCATCACCCCCGTCCATCCCAGAACGCCCCTCAGTCGTCCCTCCATCATCTCACGCCCATCTTCTTCCAGCGCAGACCCACACCTCTCCCAGACGCGGACCACCATCTCCGTCTCCCTCATCTCCACCCTCACATGCAGAAACCATCACAGCCACCACCTCACGCTCACTATCTCCATCACCCAGTCAGATCCACCACACCATCCCTACGTAGACCAGCCAGCCTCCCATCTTCATCTCCATCCTCTCCCTCAGACGATCAACTCCTTCACCATCTCATCATCACCCAGAGCAGACTTCCCATCTTCCCCGCTCGCCCAGCGCGCCCACTCCATTGCTGCCCTTCATCCATTCACGCGGAACTCCGAAGAAGAGGAGCATTCACGTAAAGGCAGGAAGAACATCAAAGGATCATTCAAGAAGAACATCTCCATATCACCATTCTTTTTCCCCGGTCATCTGAAATACCCATTTGATCAAAACCTCTAAAATTACTGTTTTTGTGTTTGTACAGGGGAGGAATAGAATACTTCAATGGTTCATTTAAGTATGTTTTTCTTATTCCCTTTTCTTTACGATCCTGCAAGCCCTATTTATTTTCTCTTGTTTTAGTGTCAAGTATTGAGGATGTTGAGCTTAAATTTAGTAAAAGTCTCATTCTTGAGAAGTGAGTTAGTGTTTGTCAGCTTTGGAGATGTGTTTTTAGACTGAGATCCATTTCTATGTTGATGCCATTGTAGTAGTTTACTTATATGTGGGATTGGAACCCATCGTATTTGTGTACACTACAAAAATGGAGAGTGGAGTTTTTTATGCTATATGTATACAGCATTGCAATCCAATAGACTTCTCGTTTCCTTGATTGAGTGATGGGTTTTGCATAGTGGGGTAGTGGGTTCTGTTGCCTTGTATCTCATGTAGGTGTAATTTTTTTTCTTCTGTTAATGAAATCTCATCTTTTGTTCAAAAAAAGAATTTACATTTTTTTGCATGACCAATAATAATTGCCTAATAAAGATAAGTGAAGAAGTAGAGTCCATCAACTGATTTCAGACAAATGTTGGTTTATTGATGACGATGACCATGATTGAAAGTATGGAAAAAAAAAAAGGTAGCCTGGTAGGTACGAATGCTTTACTGCTGATGGGTTGGATTGAAGTTTACTGTTAAATTTTTTTATAAAAAGATAAGGAAGGATTTCTTTAATGATAAAACAGGGGGTCAATGCATCCTCTGAATAGACAAGCATGGGCACAATTTTGGTTTGAAAGCACCAGTTTTACCGGTGTAAACTGTGAACTTTTGGATGATGGAGGTGGAGATCGATGCATCTCAATAACTAGATAATGAGTGCTCAGCCTATTTTAAATAATGAGTTCTCAACTTTTGTCACCTTGATTTCTTTAAGGATGGTTTTATTGGAAATTTTATCTTTAAAGATCTATGCTTTTTGCCCTAAAATCCTGATCTATGCATTTTGATCTGCTTGGGTAATTAATGTTTTCCAGGCACCTTGTTTTGTTCTTGTAAGTGTAACACATGCATTAGTTGGTAAAGATAGATTGATGAAGTTGACTGAATGTTCTGTTTTCGTTTTTCTTTTGTTTGAATTAAGATGATGGTGCCTATTTATGCTTCTTTTTTTTTCCGTAGATTGTTTTTTGGCTGGATCATGTAAGTGAAGTTGAATGAATGACACATGCAGAATTGTAAACGAAACCTTCCTTTGGGTTGCAAATTGTTCCTTTTTTTAAAAAACTCTCTTTGTGTGTTATGCAAATTAATGCTGATCAAGATGATTTTCTGCTCAAATAGCAAGCTATATTTGGTGGATTTCTGGTTTTCCTAGTTGATCTGTGGGGGTGGATTTGTGTTTTGTTGATCAATGAGTCAATCTAGATGCCTCAGTTATTATTTCTTAAAAGAATTTATTGTCTGTAATTGGCTTGGTTGAGCCTCCAGGCATAACCCATTTATTCCTTTTCAAACATTGGTATAAATTATTGACAAAATTACTATCTTCACCCATTATGAAGTAAGGCTTGTTTGGGTGACAAAGTGAGGAAATTGATGTTGCTTTTTGTTGAAGAACATGACTAGTAACTTTAAGATACAAATATGAAGATAGTAGATCATGACATTCTTATTGTTTGCATAGAGACTTATATTCTTGGTCTGCTCCTCTGGATGGTGTGTAGATCTTATATCTTGATGGAAGTATTAAGGAATCAGTGAGGGTGGGGGTAGGCAATATGATCAATGATTCTGATGGTGTGTAAATCTTTTAACTGTTGCAGCCTCATAGGGAGTTCTATTTCTAAGAAAGCTAAAATAAAGCTATAATCATCAGGCGCATAGAGCTTTTCAAGATAGGTTCAGTTTGAGCTATTGTTAAGGATGACTCTGCGCGATTCCATGGGTGATACACTGGTTCTTGTTCCTGTTTTTCTCATTTTAGGTCTTTATAGTATGATTTTTATTTTGATATTTACTACTTGATACGAAATCTAAATGCTTCCTCTGGTGGCCTTTAAAGCAAGTGGAAGAGGTGGATGTTATCTTCGAGTTTGCTCGTGTTGCAAAGAGACTGAAGATGGAAAGCCACTGTCCTTAAAGAAAGATGACACATTGGGTGGTGATGAATCAGTAGCCATCTCTTCTGATTTATTCTTGTTTATGTCTGTCTAAATAGATAGCATGATAAGTAATTGCATTGATTTGCACACTCACCTTCATTTTTGCACTGTATTACCTCAATGGAAAATATTCAGCCTTACAATTAAATGGTTCATGCACAATACACAAGGGAAACAGCTGAAGCTTGGTTCATCAAGCTTCATGCACCTAATGAGTTCCTTTGTTTTGGTGATTGCTGGATTTTGAAATTCTTTTTGTCTTTTCATATTTAATATGTATTCATTGCTCAACTAAAAGTAGATGAGAGCTGACCTTCTCTCCTATCATCACCACCTTTCATTCAACAAAACTATTCTTTTACTCATGAAATAATGGTGTTGAGAGTTTTGCCTATCTAGTTGTAACTTGTATTTGGGTTATGTTGAGAGCTTTATGAGTTCTCAATATCATTTAGAAATTCAAAATTTCCAAAGGACAACAATGCATTAGGAGAGAAACTACATGGAAAATTCAATATAGCCATCATTTTCATCTTGACCTTCATCCATTGATCTAGATCCAGTTTAATGTGTACTACTGAAGACAACTGAAGACCCTCATTTTTCTGTCATTTAAGTATTAGACCAACTACTGGTGGAGCAGGTAAATCTATCATTTGAATTGGTACTCAAGGGATTTTACTGTCATTTCCTTGCTTGAAATAATCCATCTCACTCACTTTTTTCTTTCTTTTTGATATTTTTAATCTTATATAGGATTCCAGATATTTTTAATCCATCTTACTGTGTGTATAGATTTTTTTTTCTTCTTCTTCTTTCTTTTTGTTTGTTGCTTTGATCTCGTCATTGGTGGCCTATGCCTGTGACAATGCTTCTTATGCCTGTGGCCTATGTCTCTGTGTGGTTTGTGATTCTGCTTTTACAAGCAGAGTGAGATGTTTCCTCTTGTTTTCAGTTTTTTGTTTATATATATATATATATAAATCTCAGCCTTCGAAATCATCTTGTAATTACAGAAATTCATGAGCTATTATCGTATACAGTACATTAGATGCTTTGTTGCATGCAGGTGGCACTTCTTGTCTCTAAATCTCAGAATTTGAGTTCATGCTTATGGGTTTTTTCCCTATAAATTGATCATGTGATTTATATTAAACTCTCCTTCAGTTATGTCTCTAAATCTCAGGATTTGAGTTCATCACTGCTTCCGACTCCTTCACTTCTCCCTCCTTCTTCACTGCTTCTCAGGTAATATGCTTTGTTGCATGCAGGTGGCACTTTTTTGTTTTATTATTAGAAATCTAAATCATATTTATTACTGTATTTGTAGATCTGTAATATGTAACATCAATCCCTTTTTAGTGTTTGTATATCTTTCAAAAGGTCATTTATTCACTTGAATCTTCGTGTTCTTTTTAGATACTTTGGTATTGCTTTTATAACTAGTAATGATTTGCAAGCAGTTTGTGTTTGTTGCCATGATTGTTCCAAAACTCATCTGGTCAAGTAGGAATGATGCTCAATTGACTCAATACAGTTGCATGATGGTAAGTAGGTCAATCCCATTTTGGTAAAACCAACCCTGGTTTCATTGCAAAAACTGGTGTGTGGTGAAATGTGAGGGTTTCCTATTTTGAGTAACTCAGATAACAAGAAGAATTTGCTTACTGATTATTTTGCATTAAATAGTGTAAGTAATATATGTTAGATTGCTAAATGCTTTCATGTACTGCTAAATGATGACCTTCATTTGTACATTATCCAAGTTATCTGTACTTGGTTTATGAATATCCAAAAGGGCCTACAGTATGGTCTGTTTGATTTTGCCCACCGGGTGTTTGAGTTTTTGTTTATAAGTTATGCTATCCTTTTTCCTTATTAAGTGGTGAAATGTACCCGATATGCTTTGAAGCGGTGAATTAAGTGAGGAGAAGTCATACAATTATCCACTTGGCAGTTTTTAGTTGTTGTAAATGGAATTATAAAATTGTTATGTGTAATTCTACTATTGAGTAGAGGAAGTTATCCATATGAGTTAATTGACCTTAGCTATCCATCTATCATCTGTCATCTGTTTGCATCTTTTTATTTTTGTATTTAGGTAGAAACCTCTTGATATTTTTTTTTCTGTTTAAAAGAATCACTTACTTTATTTCTATTATATGAGTATGGATATTTGGCAAACAAGACACTGTACTCTATAATAGGTTTCCCTTTCCAATCATGAAACTGAATTACCATGTACGTACCTCTTTTGCATTCTGTAAGTGTGTCATGTATGTTTTCTGTTAAGTATGAGATTTACTTTTGCGTAAAATGAGGAGTGAAATTATAACATGGTTACTCTTCTTTTGATTGTTTTGATTAATTACTTGAGTCAATTGTTAGTTAAATAGTAGATCAGAATGCAATTGGGGGTGGTTTATGGGTCCTATTTCATCATGCTAGCTGTCGGTTGTTGGTGATAAGTGAGTTGGATTAGCAAATATGGGTAAAAAAAGAGGCTTTTTCAAAACCGGAAGGAAAGAGGAGTGGGGAGAGGGAAGATGATAACAGAGGCAGATTTGAGAAAAAACAGAGAGAAGAGGGCAGCAGCAAAGCTGGAGGAGAGAACCTTCGTGCATTGAGCACTACTTGTTTCTTCTTCCTCCTCCTCCATTCCCCTCTTCTCTTATCCTTTCCTTTCCTTCCCTTCCTGAGTACATGTGCCTCCAGTGAAATGAAGAAGCCAAAACAGTCCAAAACCCAAAGGAGGTAGGTTCAAGTCTAAGAAGCCTAGGGCGGGCTTATTTTGGAAACGGATCCCTTGTTTGGTCCAAACAGGGACGAGACCGTGTTTGGATATATGTCACATCCTTGTCATAGAAGGCCATGTTACTGAGATCAGATTAGCGCATTCATTTAATATATTTTATTTTGTGATTTCACGGTTTTTATATTTACTGCAGGTGCATTTGCTTTGTATTTGGAGCCATGGCATGCTGATATCTTTGAGTTCCTAGATCTTAGGAAGAACCATGGCAAGGAATGTCTAGTAACTAGTAAGCTAAAGTGCTCTTTGTTTTTATTTATGGATAAGAATTGGAATTGGAAAATGCGGCTTTGCTTGGAAAGTTGCTAGTCATGCACTCTGTTCGCTCTACTCCATAAAATAGAAAGAAGTTATGATTCATTGTTTTAACTCAGTTCTACTGGAGGTGTTTCGCTAACTGAAATTCTACCATTATAATTCTTTCTCCGAAGTTGAAGTCGTATGATGAACATTAATAAAAATGATGTAAGTAGGTTTCCCATCTTAGGGGTGAATTCTATAGGGAGAGTGAAATTGCCATCTCACAATGGGAGAAAGTAGTATATAAATTAAGTATGAATATTTTGAGTGAAATTGCAATCTCACAGGTGGTGCAGGGTGTGCGCAGGGGAGGCGGTGCAGGGTGTGTGCATGTGTCCTATTCATTTCAATTGTTCTATATTGGATTTTCTTCTTTTTGCAGGCTCACTCTTACTGGCTTTTTACATGGTGCCATGGGGTATGTATAAAGTTGTGACCTATGTAAAAGAGCATTGTGGAAACCCAATAGTCATTCTATCAGAAAATGGTAAGAACTGACTCATTCCTTTCTTTCTAATTGCAACCTATGATCCAAAATTCAGATGTGTATATACCCGTGATCCAGTCTGTCTATCAGAGGGAGCTCACTGTAGAAGATGACGCTCTAGAGACCTGGATTATCCTTTGATTTAACCCTTTGGGTCATGTTGTTGAAATTTGAGATGACTTGAGAAGTTCTTAGAAGAATTGAAGAATTTAGTATCTCAAGTATTGATTTAAGTTGGAATTATTGTCAACACAATGTCACAAACATGATGTTAATAGGCTGGTGTTGATAGAGCTTAAAAGGAGAATCAGAGTTGAAACAGTCAGGAATTCAGAATTCCTGAAGCAGAGCATGCGGTCGACCGGGCACCCCATGCGGTCGACCGAGCAAAGAGAAACCTGCAGAAAAAGTTTCAGGCACCTCTCAGTTATTTTCGTGACACAGTGTGTCTTCGGTCGACCGGGACCCCAGGATGTCGACCGAGCGCGAAAGATGTCTGACTCCAGACAGTGTATGATGTCGACCGAGCAGGCAAGGATGTCGACCGAGCACGGGAACCAGAGTTGCGCAGAATTAGAAGTTGTGCACGAAAATTCAGCATTCTTTTCTATTTCGTTTGGGACTCTTTCTAAACGAATTGTAGCCTGTTTTGAATACAATTAAGGGTTAACATAACCTATAAAAAGGCATGTATGGGTCGTTCTTAAAGACACTAGAAGAGAAGAGAAAAGAGAGAAGAGAAGAGAGAAGAGAGTGCTGTGTTGCTGTGTGCTGTTGTGCTACATCTTTCTACAGCAAGTGTGGACGAGAATGTGCTCTTGAAGATGGTGTTTCGTCCATAAGATAAGTGTCTCTCTGTTAATGCTTTAATTTCAATTTATAAGGGATTGAGAGAGAGAGATTGTAGAGGGGAAGGTCTATAGAAAAAGGTTTCTATTCTTGTTCTGTAGAACATCAAGTTGGTGCTTGGTGTCTGGGGTTTGGTGATCCTATCTGTTGGTGCAGATAAATAGTAAAGGGAGTCGGTACTTCCTAGATAGTTGGTGCTATCTGAAACTAAGGGTTGGTGCTCTTTGTCGTTGGTGCGACTAAATAAGATTCAGATCTGTCCCGGATTGGTGTTCGGACAGTCTTTGAACCGTGGACGTAGCCTTTCGGTGAACCACGTTAAATCTGGTGTCATTGTGTGATTTGATTTACTTTTGTTGTTAGTTTGGACCTGTTGAAAAAGGGATCACTGATTCACCCCCCCCTCTCAGTGATCGCGATATCCAACAATTGGTATCAGAGCGAGGCTCCCTTGATCAGTTTAATACGCTAAGGGTGATCTCTTGTCAAATCACATGGCAGCCAATACAGGGAATATGAAAGCACTGTTGGAATTTGAGATGACTTGAAAGTCTTTTGACAAATTGAAGAAGATAGTATCTCAAGTATTGATTTGAGTTGGAATTATTGTCAACACATTGTCACAAGCATGATGATAGTAGGCTAGTGTTGATAGAGCTGAAAAGAAGAATCAGAATTGAAACAGTCAGGAATTCAGATTTCCTGAAACAGAGTGGTCGGTCGACCGGGCACCCCATGCGGTCGACCGAGCAAGAAGAAACCTGCAGAAACAGATTCAGGTAGCTCCCAGTTATTTTCGTGACACAGTGTGTCTTCGGTCGACCGGGACCCTAGGATGTCGACCGAGCGCGATAATTGACTGATTCCAGACAGTGTATGATGTCGACCGAGCAAGCAAGGATGTCGACCGAGCACGGGAACCAGAGTTGCGCAGAATTAGAAGTTGTGCACGAAAATTCAGCATTCTTATCTAATTTGTTTGGGACTCTTTCTAAACGAACTGTAGCCTGTTTTGAATACAATTAAGGGTTACTATAACCTATATAAAGGCATGTATGGGTCGTTCTAAAGAGACACCAGAAGAGAGAAAGAATAGAAGAGAAAAGAGAGAGAGTTTTGGAGAGAATAGAGTGTTGTTGCTGTGTGCTGTTGTGCTGCATCTTTCTACAGCAAGTGTGGACGAGGATGTGCTCTTGAAGATGGTATTTCGTCCATAAGATAAGTGTCTCTCTGTTTATGTTTAATTTTCAATTTGTAAGGGATTGAGAGAGAGAGAGAATTGTAGAGGGGAAGGGCTGTAGACAGAGTTTATTTTCTATTCTGTTTTTACATCAAGTTGGTGCTTGGTGTCTGGGGTTTGGTGATCCTATCTGTTGGTGCAGATAAATTGTAAAGGGAGTCGGTGCTTCCTAGATAGTTGGTGCTATCTGAAACTAAGGGTTGGTGCTCTTTGTCGTTGGTGCGACTAAATAAGATTCAGATCTGTCTCGGATTGGTGTTCGGACAGTCTTTGAACCGTGGACGTAGCCTTTCGGTGAACCACGTTAAATCTGGTGTCATTGTGTGGTTTGACTTGTTTTGTTGTTGAATTGGACCTGTTTTTAGAAATCACTGATTCACCCCCCCTCTCAGTGATCGCGATATCCAACAAGCACCTCTGTTTGATGGTTCTAATTACTCTTTTTGGAAGATTAGGATGCAAGCCTTCATCAAATCTCTTGGCTATGATGTTTGGGAGGCTGTCAGAGTCGGTTACATTACTGCCACCGTACCCAATGATACTGCATCGAAGAAGTTGGCAGACAACGACTCCAAGGCGCAGAATGCACTCTTTAGTGGCCTTGTGGACAGCGAGCTTGTCAAAGTAATTGCATGCAAAACAGCCAAGGAAATTTGGGACAAGTTGCAAAGCATACATGAAGGTGATGAGAAGATTAAAGAAGCCAAATTGCAAACTCATCGCTCTCAATTCGAGTCTCTTCGCATGGAGGAAAGCGAGAATGTTGACTCGTATATGCAACGAGTGAATGAAGTCACGAATGACATTCGTGGACTAGGGGAGGAGATTAAAGAGCCGGTCATCGTCAAAAAGGTTCTAAGATCTCTTATTCCCCGGTTTGATTCAAAAGTCTCAGCCATCGAAGAAGCCAAAGATCTGAATGCATTTTCCATGGATGAATTACATGGTTCTCTAACTGCCTATGAGATGCGCATAGGAAAGACGTCTTCATCTGATAAAGAAGCGGCCTTCAAAGTTCAGAAAAAGGCAAAAGAGACTGCTGGTCATGATTCTGATACTGATGATGATGAGCTTGAGGCTCAGTTTGTTAGAAAGCTGAAGAAAGGAAGCAATGGAAAGTACAAAGGGAAGCTACCCTTTAAATGCTTCAATTGTGGCGGTGTTGGTCACTTTGCTGCGAAGTGTCTGCTAAAAGAAGACAATGATAATGACTCTTATGCTGAAAAGAGTAAAGGAAAGAGAAATTTCAGAAAAAGAGGCAAAGCTAAAAACTTTTCTATGTCAACAAGATGACAGCACGTCTGAAACTTCAGACGATGATGAATCAACCGAAGCTCTCTTCATGGTCACTGTTGAAGAAGAAGAAGAGCTAGATCCGGAAGAGGAAGAGGAGGCTGAAGTCAATCTTGAAGAGGAACTCATAGTCGCACTTGAGGAGCTTAGCATGGAACGCAAAACAAGTAAGAAAAATCTGAAACTTCTCCATGAATCTGAAAGTTCTATTATTGCTTTGAAAACTCAAGTAGAAGAATATAAAAGAATGGTAGAAGTCCTTGAAACCCAAATAAGTATCAAAAAGGAAGAGGCTATGAAACTTGAAACTGAGATCGCTAGAGCAAAGGCTGAAAATTTGGAAAATAGCAAAAAACTCAAAGCGCTCCAAGCGATTGAAGGGACTATGAAACTCAATGAACTATTGAAAGTTCAAAGACCTGCCCACTTCAGATTTGGTCTAGGATTTGAGAAAGGTGAATCCTCTAAGATTGCACCTCCTGAAATGAAAGAGTTTGTGAAGCAAGTCACTGCACCTTCTAACTCTATGAAGCCCACTCAACCTAGAAAGGAGTCCATTCCTGTTAGAAAGGTAATGAAGACTAACCAGCCACAAAGAAGATACAAATTCTATGGTTATTGCTTTCATTGTAATATGTTTGGACATAAAAGAGACGATTGCAAATTCTATGTGAAATACAGCTCACTTGTGACTAGGAACCCTTTTTCAATCCTAAGTAGCCACAAAATTGAGTGCCATAAGTGCTATAATTATGGACACTTGGCTAGGGATTGTAGGTTGCATATTGCTAACAAATTTCAGGTTGAAAAGAAACCCAAGTTAGTCAAGGCTTGGAGAGCAAAGCAAAGTGCAGAAAGTCCCAAAGAATCTCTCATTGTGCAAACGGCATTCAATGCACAAAAGAAGGCAGCACCATGGGTCCTTGATAGTGGTTGTTCAAGCCATATGACTGGTGATAAAGAGAAATTCATCAAATTACAGCACTATGAAGGCGGTTCAGTGAAGTTTGGCAACAATGATGGTGCCAAAATCTGCGGAAAAGGTGTTATTCAGCTTATGGCAAACAAGATCAGATCGGAAGAAGTCTTATATGTGTCTGGATTGAGACACAACCTGCTTAGTGTGAGCCAGATCTGTGACAAGGGTCACGAAGTTATCTTCACAAAGAATGGGTTTGCCATCAAGAAGAGTAGCAACGACAAAACAGTGGCAACTGGATCAAGAACTGCTGGAAATCTCTATACATTGTCAGATGGAGCTGAAAAGACCTGCTTGATGAGTCGGACAGAGGAAAGTTGGTTGTGGCACAAACGCCTTGGGCATCTAAGCTTTGATAACATGTCAAAGATTTGCAATTCAAAGGCTGTAAGAGGCATGTCTACAGTTGAAAAGCCTTCCAATCCCATTTGCGACTCTTGCCAAAAGGGAAAGCAAACGAGGGTTATGTTCAAGTCAAAGGAGCATCATTCCAAGAAACCTCTTGAGCTAGTGCACATTGATCTCTGTGGACCGATGCGAACTCAAAGCACCAATGGAGATAAGTATTTCATGTTATGCATTGATGATTATACTCGTATGACATGGGTATTATTTCTTAAGCATAAGCATCAAGCACTTGATCGTTTTAAAGTGTTTAAAGCACAGGTTGAAAATCAATTGGAAAAAGGTATCAAGATTTTAAGGTCTGATCGTGGAGGCGAGTTCACATCTGAAGAGTTCACTAAATATTGTGAACATCATGGCATTCAAAGACAGTACTCAGCCCCTAGAACTCCACAGCAAAATGGAGTTGTGGAACGGAAGAATCGCACCGTACAAGAGATGGCTCGTACGATGCTAAGTGAAAGCAAGATGGCTGACAAGTATTGGAAAGAGGCAATTCATACGGCTGTATACATTCAAAATCGATGCTTGATCAGGCCACATGAAGTCAAAACTCCCTATGAGCTATGGTTTGGAAGAAAAGCAACAGTCAAGCACTTCAGAGTCTTCGGCAGCAAGTGTTACATCAAGCGGCTCGAACAAAATCCGGGCAAATTTGAAGAAAGAGCTGACGAAGGTATATTTATGGGTTACTCCTCTACTAGCAAGGCATATAGGTGTCTTAACAAAAGAACCAGAAAAATCATAGAAAGTGCTGATGTGAGAATAGATGAGAATATTGAACCAAAGAATGCAACTCATAATGACAGTCCAGTTTATGAGGACTCGAGTGAAATTGATGATGAGATGGCTGAATCTAATGATTCTGAGCAATCAAAGGATGACTCAGAAGATACTACACCTAAGAAGCACGGCACTTGGGTAGAGCAACACCCTAAGGATCAAATCATTGGAGATCCTAAGGCAGGCGTTCAAACTAGACAAAGTGTAGTTAGCAATTACTCACTTGTGTCCACCATTGAACCCAAGACTGTGGCTGAAGCCAGTCTCGATGAAAGTTGGTTGAAATCTATGCATGAGGAGTTGGAGCAAATTGAGAAGAACTCCACATGGGAACTTGTTCCTAGACCTACTGATAAGAATGTTATTGGTACTAAATGGGTCTTTCGGAATAAGCTGAATGAAGATGGTCAAGTCATTAGAAACAAAGCAAGGTTGGTTTGTAAAGGCTATGCTCAAGTTGAAGGCATAGATTTTGAAGAGACCTTTGCACCGGTGGCTCGTCTGGAAGCTATTCGTATGTTTCTTGCATTGGCAGCATACAAAACCTTCAAGGTATTTCAGATGGACGTAAAGTCAGCCTTCTTGAATGGTTTACTTGAAGAAGAGGTCTACATTGAGCAACCTGAAGGTTTTCTCATTAGCAAAAATTCAGATCTAGTGTGCAAGTTGAAAAAGGCTCTTTATGGACTGAAACAAGCGCCAAGGGCATGGTATGCAAGGCTGGATCTCTATCTCCGCAAGATCGGTTTTGGAAAAGGAATGGTTGATAGCAATCTGTATGTCAAAACTGAGTTAAGCAAACAGCTGGTTGTCATTGTTTATGTTGATGACATAATCTTTGGTGGCAATGATGAGGAGATGTGCAGGAATTTTGCTGAAGAGATGAAGAAAGAATTTGAAATGTCGATGCTTGGAGAACTAAAGTTCTTTCTTGGTTTACAAGTGCAGCAGCTGAAACATGGCATCTTCATATCACAAATGAAGTACATTAAGGAAATGCTGAAACAGTTCAATATGGAAGACAGCAAGCCAGTGAGCACACCAATGTCAACGAACACGAAGCTTAGCAAAGATGATAAGGCCTCGTCCGTTGATCATACCACCTATCGCTCTATGATAGGAAGCTTGCTCTACTTGACTGCTACAAGACCAGATCTTCTACAAGCAGTATGTATGGTTGCACGTTTTCAAGCAGCACCAACTGAAACGCACCTTACGGCAGTGAAAAGTATCTTTCGATATCTGAAAGGTACTATGGAGCTTGGTATCTGGTATCCCAAAGGCAAATCCTTCACTCTTGTTGCATATTCTGATGCCGATTGTGCTGGATGCGTAGATGATCGCAAGAGTACTAGCGGCGGCGCATTTTATCTTGGAGAAAGATTAGTTGCTTGGCATAGTAAGAAGCAAGACTCAGTATCCCTTTCGACAGCGGAAGCGGAATATATTGCAGCGGCAACTTGTTGTACGCAAGTGTTATGGATGCGGCAAATGCTCTCTAATCTAGGAGTTCCTACAACGGATCCTACGCTGATCCTATGTGACAACACGAGTGCAATTCATATATCTAAGAATCCTGTTCAGCACTCTCGAACAAAACATGTAGCAATTCGTTATCATTTTCTTAAAGATAAAGTTGCTGATGGAGAGGTCAAGTTGGAATATGTTCCAACAACTGAGCAAGTGGCTGATATTTTCACGAAACCTCTGCCAAAGGAAGTCTTCGAGTATCTCCGGAAAAAGTTAGGAGTTACTCACTCTCCTAAACCGTAGGAGTTGTGCTTGAAAGGGGGAGCAATGCATTCATTGAATATCCTATTCGCTCCTCGGTTTGGTCCCTTTGGACTTGTTGTCAAAGGGGGAGAGATGTTATGCTATGATAGCAAGGAGAGATGTTATGCTATGAAAGCTAGGGGGAGATTGTTGACAGTGCATGGTTGTTATTTCAGAATTTCAGAATTGGTTCCAAGTGAGTGTTGAAAAGAACTTGGAAGAGCTGCAAGCTGGAGTTGAAAGAGTTGAAGAGTTGTTAGCATGATTGACAAAGTTGTTAAAGTTGACAACAATTCCAAAGGGGGAGATTGTTGAAATTTGAGATGACTTGAGAAGTTCTTAGAAGAATTGAAGAATTTAGTATCTCAAGTATTGATTTAAGTTGGAATTATTGTCAACACAATGTCACAAACATGATGTTAATAGGCTGGTGTTGATAGAGCTTAAAAGGAGAATCAGAGTTGAAACAGTCAGGAATTCAGAATTCCTGAAGCAGAGCATGCGGTCGACCGGGCACCCCATGCGGTCGACCGAGCAAAGAGAAACCTGCAGAAAAAGTTTCAGGCACCTCTCAGTTATTTTCGTGACACAGTGTGTCTTCGGTCGACCGGGACCCCAGGATGTCGACCGAGCGCGAAAGATGTCTGACTCCAGACAGTGTATGATGTCGACCGAGTAGGCAAGGATGTCGACCGAGCACGGGAACCAGAGTTGCGCAGAATTAGAAGTTGTGCACGAAAATTCAGCATTCTTTTCTATTTCGTTTGGGACTCTTTCTAAACGAATTGTAGCCTGTTTTGAATACAATTAAGGGTTAACATAACCTATAAAAAGGCATGTATGGGTCGTTCTTAAAGACACTAGAAGAGAAGAGAAAAGAGAGAAGAGAAGAGAGAAGAGATTGCTGTGTTGCTGTGTGCTGTTGTGCTACATCTTTCTACAGCAAGTGTGGACGAGAATGTGCTCTTGAAGATGGTGTTTCGTCCATAAGATAAGTGTCTCTCTGTTAATGCTTTAATTTCAATTTATAAGGGATTGAGAGAGAGAGATTGTAGAGGGGAAGGTCTATAGAAAAAGGTTTCTATTCTTGTTCTGTAGAACATCAAGTTGGTGCTTGGTGTCTGGGGTTTGGTGATCCTATCTGTTGGTGCAGATAAATAGTAAAGGGAGTCGGTGCTTCCTAGATATTTGGTGCTATCTGAAACTAAGGGTTGGTGCTCTTTGTCGTTGGTGCACTAAATAAGATTCAGATCTATCCCGGATTGGTGTTCGGACAGTCTTTGAACCGTGGACGTAGCCTTTCGGTGAACCACGTTAAATCTGGTGTCATTGTGTGATTTGATTTACTTTTGTTGTTAGTTTGGACCTGTTGAAAAAGGGATCACTGATTCACCCCCCCTCTCAGTGATCGCGATATCCAACACATGTCCTACAAATAGGAGGTTTAATGTGAAATAGAAGTGACAACTACTATAATTACTCTTAAGAAATCAGGCTGCCAGCCAAAGGATAGGATCTTCCAATTTAAGAGATTTTATGACATCTTTATGCTACTTTTTATGTTCTTTTTGTAGGTTTCATTCAGATTTATATTGAAGAAATTGACCTTTTTAACTCATTTATTATCATAGGCTGGTACAGGTCTCATTTTCTGATCTCTCTTAAATGTATTTTTCAGACATGTATTTTTCTTTTAACTTTATCACACATCTGTTTACACCATCAATATTTCATCAATTTATCTTTTTCCTTCATATGGATCATTCTTTATCTTGTGACTGACCCATTTATTTGGTCTATTATTAAATGAAATAATTAATCTAAAGGTATGAAAGAGGGGTACTTAGTCTTTGATGTTCTGTCATCTCATTGCTCACGTATTTATGTCTCCATCTCTCAAAATTACTGGTAAAATTGGGAAAATGAACATTTGAATAGTAGGTCAGGGCACCAAGGGCAGCCGCAACTCAAACATGATATCAAATATGTGGCCTTCATTAATAACCAATAAGCATGTGATTAGAGTTTGTACGGATTGGTGCTAAAAAAAGTTGCAGCGCAGATTTGATATGATTTTTAGTAAGCCAAAGGTGTATTCCAGCATAGCTTTCTTTCTCTTGAAACATGGTGTTCATTTTCATTGATTATGATTATTATCCCTGTAATTGTGATGCCAATAAGATGTTATGATTGTTCCTCCTGGACGTCCCTGCATTGGCTTGCTAATGGAAGTTCATTCGCCCCATGTTGAACTTTACTGCAAATAATTGTTAATATTTTTTTCCACAACTGATCTTGGTGGTTGGACTCGGATTGTTGTTGAGAAACCTTTTGGCAAGGATTTGGGCTCTGCTGAAGAACTTAGCGCCCAGCTAGGAGATCTTTTTAGTGAAGAACATATTTACCGCATTGATCATAACTTGGGAAAAGAATTGGTTCAGAACTTGGTAATAAATGTTTAATTAATTTAATTTGCATCCTATTTATGAGGTCTTTCTACTTTGTACTGACCTTCCTGCCTTGTATACACTGTAATTGGCAGTTGGTGCTTCGTTTTGCAAATCGGTTCTTTTTGCCTCTGTGGAACCGCAATAACATTGACAATATACAGGTGAGAATATTTCATAGAAGTTTTGGTGGCTTTTATTTGTGAAGTGATTCTGTACAAAGCTCTGATTTGGGAGCATCCTCAAGTTGGTGAAAGGACACTTTCTTTATGGGTCAGTTGGGTCATTTGGGTCTCCTGAAACTTCTTTGTTTACTTTTCTACAAGTTGTTGTGAGTGATTTCTCTCTCTTTTGTCACTTTTCTGCAGGCTGATCAGTGATTTCTATGATGTTGCTGGTAATGCAGCAGCTGCAACATCTCTGCAGCCCTTTTTGCACTCCCCCCCCCCTGTTCAAAAATCCTGGTATTTCCTAATACAAAACAAATATACATTCTCAGAATTTTCTTGCCTGTACAGAGGTGATTAGGGTGTTTGTTGTTTTTCTTTTTCGATTGATGGGTGCATTGGTTTGATTATCTTTGTCTGGTGAATTGGGTTGAATTTGCCTTTTTCTTTTGTTGTCATTGACATCATCATCAATTGAATTGTCTAATTGAGTTCCTTTTCTATCTTTGTATTACTCTATCTAGTGATAACTCTACCCTTCGAAAGTTCTCTCTTTGTAAACGCATATAAATACAATACAATACAATACAGGTTGCCCAAAGTTGTCAATCCATCCATCTATAGGTAGTAAGAGTTGGGAAACCAGTGATAGGTTCATAGTTGAATTGTTGTTGTCTCATAGGGATAGGAATAGGTCAATTTCGCATCTCATTATCCTTAACATATTCTTTTTAGCACGTGACTTTCAACCAGATGGAGTTTAATTTCTTCTCTTTTCTTTATTGTTGAGAATTCATATCCATGAATAGAGATGGTCTAATTGTCATATTACAAGAACAATCAGACAAGAATTATACCAGCTAACATTTTTTTTCAAACCTATCATTTTTTTACTGATATTTCCAGCCTTTCTTGTTAAATTGTGGATCTTGTTAAATTTAAAAGAAAAGAAAAAGGATTAGTCGTTGTGCCTTTCATTTCTTAATCGTATGTTAATCTTGCTCTTTTTTTTTATGCAGGATTGAATGAAAATTGAAGAAAATTTTTTGTTGAAAGATTCCATGCAGGAAAGATGCAGCCAACATGAAGAAAAAATGCATGCAGAGTAGCAGATTGCTATATGTTAAAATGGGATGCATGAAGTTTTTTTAAACAATGTTGCAGGTGTTGGAATGTCATGACAATGAAATGATCATATATGAAGATGTAAATTTTCATTGGCATTTGAATATTGGTACATAGTAGAATGTTAGCGTGGATTTTTATTTTGTAATGGTAATGGTAAAGTGCTTTTAATGTTGTAAGGATATTTGAATATTTAAATTTTCATTGGCATTTGAATGTTGGTACATAGTAGAATGTTAGCATGAATTTTTATTTTACAAAAAAAATCGTCATATACTGGTACTTTCTTAGACAAATTGTTTTTGTCTTCATTTATATTAAACGCGACAAAATTATTTTGTCTCTATTTCTTATATTTATGACAAAATATTTTTGTCTCTAATTTCTTCCACTAAAGACAAATATTTTGTCGTTAATTACTTATAAGTATGTTCCCACAGTGTCAATTGGAGAAAAAAAAAAATCGTCATCCACTGGTAGCTTCTTTGACAATTTTTTTCTGTCTTCCTTTATATTAAGCGCAACAAAATTATTTCGTCTCTATTTTTTATATTTATGACAAAATATTTTTGTCTCTAATTTCTTCCTTTAATGATAAAATATTTTGTCACTAATTACTTATAAGTATGTTCCCAACAGAGTGTATTGGGGACAAAAAAAATCGTCACAAATTTATCTTTTTTCAATGACGAATTTTTTTCGTCTCCAATACCTTTTAGTGAAGGCTTTGGCAACAAAACGGGTGACGAAAAATTTTCGTCTTAATTAGTTTCGGTGATGAAATGTGTACATTTTGGGACAAATTTGTGTCGTCCTTAAACCCCAACTTTCTTGTAGTGATCATCTAAAGTGGTTAGGTTTTCATCCTAATCTAACTAGTAGTTTAATATTCGTGGTTAGGTTCTCATCCTCATCTAACTAGTTTTTTAATATTGTTTGAATAAATATTAGTATACAAAAGTTAGTTGGTCTAGTGGTTATGCTTATGTTTCACACCCTAATGGTTGTGAGATCGAGTTTACCTAGACACATTTTATTTATTTTTAAAAGTATATACAAATTACGCAGGTCGGGCCAACCCAACCCGACCCAATCATCAAACTGGCCCTCCTGTAACTCTATCAGAAAAAAAAAATGGAGGCACGGCGCCACGGGCCGTGCCGTGGCAGCCCACTACTGGGGCGGGCCAGGTTTGGAGCGTACCGGCACAGCCCGTTTGACATCTCTAGATTGTGCCATGAAATTGGGAAACATTGGGCCCTACTAAAATCGTATATGCGGTCCATTCTTATCATAATCATATTAGCTTTTGAAATCTTAAACTTACCAGCAATAATTCAGGTGAGGAACACAAGGGTCTACCCTAAAATATTGAGATTTACAAGTCCCGAAATTTCGGGTTATGATTCAGTTTCAATGATAGAGTACATATCTAATCAGCTGGACCCAAGAAAAAAAAATCCACCAAGTCCAACTTATAAGCAGTCAAGCTTATAATTCTTTCTGCCAAAAAAGTCTTTCTTTGATTAAAAAAAAAAAAAACTTTGAATAGGAAGCATAACACAGTAATGAAATATATCAAGATCCACCAACTAATGAATTCAGAGGAAAAAAACACGAAAATCAAAGGGTGTTTAAACAAAACAATCAGAAAGAAGATCGTAAATACAAAAACAAGCGTAAGAAACCCTAGAAATTGGAGAGTTTGAATGAGAAAATATGAGACCTTTGAGCTTCAAAAGGCTTCTGTTGTTGGATTCCATGAGTGATGAGACCTTTGAGCTTCAAATGGCTTCAAAATGCTTCAAATCATCCATTAAAACTCTGATATCAGTAAAATAATTCAAACAAAAACACAATCTCAACAACAGAGTGAGATCAAGAAGGAGAATCAAACCAGAACTCTTGATCAATCAATTGATGTTTGGATGCATCGATCGAAGAGCCACAAAACCCCAAAAATGAAAGAAGGGCCTGGAGAGAGAGATCGAAAATGACCGATGCCAATTGGATCTCTTCAATGGCGACTTCAAAGGGATCAAGACTCCATGACCAAGCAAGAGATTTGGGGATTTCGCTTGGAGAGAGAGGGGGGAGAGAAAGAGAGAGAGTAGTAGAGCGATGGTGATTAGGGCATTTTTTTGGTAGGCGTCGTTTGGTCTGGTCTACTTTGTGATTAACTAACAGCGGCCTTAGAGGCCGTCATTTTTTTGGACCGCACCATCACGAACGCGACCCATTGCGGCTTTAGGGCGTGTTTGGGAAGGGGGCGAAATGGGGAGGACGAAAAAACAGGTGAGGAAATGGAGGGAAAATGATTTTAGAGGGTGTTTGGGAGGGGGGGAGCGTGGGAAATTATTAAACTGCCCTTTTGTCCTTTTTTGTCTTTTTGAAACTTTTGCAAAAGCAAGGGTAAATTGGTCTTTGTCTCTCTACCATACAAACAAACAAAATCCTACTTTTTTATTTTTCTTCCCCTACTTTTTGACTTCCCAAACAAGAGGAGGTACAATTAATTTCCCCTCCCCTCCCCTCCCCCCTTCCCAAACATAGCATAGAGAGTTGGTGCTTATTTTTACCGTCGTTGATTGCCTTTTTGACATAGTGGCATTTTGTGTCATCCTATCTGGTTTTACTGTTATTTTAGTTGGGGATAAATGTAAAATACCTACCTGGACTTCGGTCATTTTTCAGACTACCCCCCAGCACTTCGGTCTTTTGTACTAAACCTACCTATAGTTTTAATTAACATGTAAAACTCACGGATTCTATTAGTATTAACGGCGCATGTCGTATAAATGGTGCCTGGTGCATACGGCGGCAAATTACTCGCCTAAAAAGACTTATTTACCCATTGGGAGAAAAAATTTCTGAACCTAATCGCTTCACCTCAAAAGTCCCTTGAAAGAGACCCTCTCTTTTCGCTACTCTGCTTCTCAACCTGTAGTTTGGGTTTTGAACCTAAAAGATTGGATTTTGATGAACCCAGATGTTTTTCCACGAAAACTGTAGAAACCCATTTGAGAAAAGATGATGCTTTGAGTTTTTGAAACTGGGTCTTGGAGATTTTCGTGTGAAATGCAGCAGAGAGGTGAATGGAGAACAATAGAACCGGATTCTAATAGAGAAATGTAGTCGTTTGGGTTGATTTCCTTACCTTGGGTTTTATGGGTTTTGTGGCTTGTTTAAAATAGTAGCATCAACAATCAAGAGAGCCCCAAATGCTTTCATTGTTGATATTGCTACTGGATTTTTCCTTTCTAGAGGCAGCCATGGGAGAAGTTCGACACAACTGCAAAGGGGTTTCAAGCATATTAGATATCTGCACGATCTAGCCTCATCATAGTGAGAATCTGTTGGAGTGGAAGGTTATAAGACCCTTGAATTGGATTGATGTGTCATCTCTCCACGTATGCAAAAGTGCGATCATGGTACTAGAAAATAACCTGTGTGGAACAGGTTATTAGCAGAATAAATTATTTTCAATTTGGGTTTTAATCACCTCGCTTCAGTTGATTGTATTCTCAATTTCTGATGCAAACCAATGTAAATTTCATCTGTTAAGATCTGCAGAGTCGTCCTAATTAATCCTCATTGAAACCACCTGTGCCTGCACATACAATAGTAGATAGATTTGCGACTCTTGCCACCACATGGCCAGGAACTCTTCCAAAGCTTGCAGCTTTTTAGCAGATGACTTGCTTTCAGAATTTGTGACGATTAACATCACCTACAATCCCTGAACTGAAACTTTTTATGTACCTCATTAATCGCTGATTTTTTTACTGGCAACCATATCATTAAAAGGCTCGGTACAAGAGAGATACCGATAATAAGCCAGCCCATCAAAAAACGTAACAAAGAGGAAACAAAACAAAATGCAAGTCAACCTATAATTCATCTCTCATTGGAAGGAAGACTCTGATGTGAAACTCCCTCTTTTGCAAGAGTGCCCAGCTGATTCTCTGATGAGAAGAAGAAGATGAAGAACCAGTTGTAGGAGCTGGAAAGATGCCTCTTTCACGACGACGACGACGACGAAGAAGAAGAAGATGATGGAAGGAATTGCAACACCGTCTCTGCTCTAACCACCAGCGAGTGGAGCGAGACCGTGCAAAATCTCATCACCCCAAACCCACCCCCATCAACCTCTTATTCTTCCACTGCAACATCAACTTCTCAAGATTCACATCATCTTTGAAGAACCGCAAGCTGAAATCAATCCGTCTTCTTGATGGATTCTCAAGACCAAAATCGTTGTTGATCGATTCTTGCAGGGAGTGATTGAAGAACCTGGCTGATGTGGTTTCTTTCTCCCAAAATCGCCACTTCTTCGAAGAACCCTAACCGTAATCCAAAAAGGGCGAAAATGATGGAAAAGGGCAAGACACGAGTTATATACAGAGGGGTAATTTCGTCATTCAGTCTTTTCCGTCACGGACGTTTGTATTTGCATTGTGATTTAAAATATAGGTAGGTTTAGTAAAAAATACAAAACTACAGGGGATAGTCTAAAATACGTGCAAAATACAGGTAGCTAATCTGCATTTATCCCATTTCAATTTTATCTTTGCCATATTCTTTGCATGTGAGTTTCTTTAATTTGTGCCAATTGTTGGAATCAATTTACTTCACTTTCGGGTTTTCATGTTTGAAAGTTGGTTCTTATTTGTTAATGTTTGAGTATTTTAAGTTCCACCACCTTATTCTTAAATGATTTATTGCTTACTTAATTACCAGTATACTCTTAACAACATCAACCAGATGTTTCTATAATAAAAAAATAATAAAAAAACCCTTTAATTATTGGATCTGAGAAAATGGTACACTTATTATTATTATTAGCTTATTCTCAGTATTCCACGGTTTGGATTATTCTTAGCCTAATTGCTTTTCTGTAACTTCCATCCTTTTCCATCATTAAAGTTTGGTGTGAAAATCTTTAAAGTTATTTTATTAGCATATGAAAGGTAATTGACATGGTTGTCCAAACATGCTTGGCAGAGTATAGACATAGAAGTATGCAGTGGCCAGGGCATCTTACTTTCACCTAAACTGTTAGGGATCAACCCATGACATGGGTGTCCGAAGTACAAACGGTGGAATATGATGCAAGAGCATTGGGATAATAATTAGTGACAAATTGAGATACCCGGTCCTTGATGAGATTTGGCCCAACTTAGGTTTATATTCATAGTGAGTTTTCACAGAGTCAGGAACTTGATTTACTGTTCGAATTGACGTAGACTTCTTTTGATCTAAGCTATATTTCCTGTGCAATAGTTGAAGTATTTGCTTCCGGGATGGCATATTTTTTTTATGAAAGCTTATCCTAAAAATAGAAAAAATAAAGTTTACAAAGTCTTGAGGTGTTAGTACTGTGATCCACCCATATCTGCTTCCACAGCATATAATACTATTTGATGAGTCAGGCCCAAAT
Source organism: Litsea cubeba (assembly GCA_012931725.1). Taxonomy (NCBI): domain Eukaryota; kingdom Viridiplantae; phylum Streptophyta; class Magnoliopsida; order Laurales; family Lauraceae; genus Litsea; species Litsea cubeba. Next base: position 150,171,086 of record CM022945.1, read on the forward strand.
GGCCCAACAAGTGAGGATGAGTCAGGTCAGAATAACCCAACCAGAAATGAGCCAGGGTCCAAATCTGTGGAGGTCCGATTGATCCATTCGGGTCCGGGTCCAGATCCACATACTTTGGCCACGTCAAGGTTAACACGTCGCTTCGGAAAAAGCCATCCTCAACCTGCTCTCTTCGAGTCCAACTGAGGATATTAACTGCCTCGTCTATCGGGGGCAGTTCCAGGCTCCTTGTGAGCGATGGCGGAAGGTCCTCCCCATCTGTTAGGGGAGGGTTATAAATAGAAGACCCCATCGTCACTTGGGGAGATGGGAAGAGTTCTATCTTCTACACGACCTACTACATTGTAATCCTTTGGGACTCTCAATACAAAGCTACCTTTTCTAAAGTGGACATAGGTCATATTGACCGAACCACTATAATCTCTCTCTTCTTTTATTATTACATTAATTATCCATTACTCGACCGGTGTTGTCCGAATCTCATTTTGGCATCATCAGTTTGGTGCCGTCTGTGGGGACGAAAATCAAAGCTAAAGTTCTCACTTCACACATCTTCTTCAGAAATGATGGTGATCACCACAAGATCAGCAAGACGACCGGAGGATAACCCCCAGCGAGAGGGCGAGGGTAACCCTCCACTGATCAATCCTACCCCGAATGCTCCTGCTCCCACTCCTCAACAGACGTTGGAGACCATGCAGCAGTTGATGACCCAAAACCAGCAAATCATACAACTCATGCTGGCAGGGCAAGGAGGAGCACAATTTGGAGGAGTGCCACAAAGAGCACCGCGCCAGGGACTTCCAAGAACTCCACGTCGGGGAGCTCCCCAACTGGGCGTCCATCCTCAGGGCAGCGCCCAGGGAGTTCCCCAGGGCGCCCATCCTCTAGGCGACGCCCAGGGAGTTCCCCATGGCGCCCCTCATGGAGTTCCCGGTGGAGCCAAGCTTGGAGGACCCCTACCTCTCGGGGGAGCGAATCATGGAGGACTTCCACCTCCTCCCTCTTCTTCTAATGGAGAGGATCCTCATTTCCAAGAAGGGGAGAGTGAAAACCAGAGCATGGAGGACGGGAGTTATTTCCTTGATCCGTCCAGGGAAGCCCCCAATCGCTGGGAGGAGAAGATCAGGGAAATGCAAAATCAGCTAGGTGATGTCTTCAACGCCATGAGGGCGCAAGCACCAGAGACAGTGGATTACCTAGTCAGGCGAACGGACACACCGTTCAAGCCCGACGTGGTGAACTACCCACTCCCTCGGAAATTCAAAATGCTGTCCATGGAGACCTTTGATGGAATGAAGGATCCATTGGACCACCTGGAGACTTACAAAACTATAATGCAGCTGCATAATATCCCTGACGAGATTATGTGCAGGGCATTCCCAACCACACTGAAGGGTTCTGCCCGACAGTGGTTTGCCAATCTCCCCTCAGCCTCTATCCCCACCTTTGGGGAATTGAGCAAGTCCTTCGTGTCACACTTCATTGGAGGCCGCCGCAACCAGAAGCCTGCCACACACCTGCTCAGCATAAAGCAGGACAAGAACGAGAGCCTCAGGACTACCTCACTCGTTTTAACGAGGAGGTACTTCAGGTCGAAGAACCCGACGACAAAGTGTCCATGACAGCCTTCTTAGGAGGCCTCCGCTCATCGAGCTTCCTCTTCTCAGTAATGAAGCGCCCGCCAAAAACCATGACGGAGTTACTGGCAAAGGCCCTGAAGTACATGAATGCTGAAGATATCACAAAGGCTAGCGAGGGGAATCCTCCAGAACAGAGGATAAGGGGAAGGATCGGGACAGAGACAAAAAGATGGATACAAGCAACAAGCGAAGCAGGACAGAGAGGGTACATGTCAGAGACCGACTCAGTCCTGCTCCGCAGAAAGACTGACAAATATTCACTCCTCTCAATGCTGCTGTTGGGCACATTTTTGCTCCAGATACAAGATGACCCCGCCGTAATAAAGGCATCAGCGAGGCCATTCGCTAAGTCCCTCTCAACCAGAACAGCCCTCTCTTCAGCTTGAGAAGCTCTCTCATGTGCCGACTGTTGGAAATAAGGTGAGCCTCCAGGATAGGTTTCAAAACTTTTGACCCACTTGATGCAGGGATCAACTATCCAGAAGGCTATAAAACCCAATCCAGAAAGTAGACCCTCAATCTCACCCATCATGATCAGTAAATACAATCTATCTAGAAGATAGAAATAGCAATTAATAAGCAATAAATAGATCCACAACATGCAAGGAAGTAGATTATACCTTTGGAGCACGGTTGTGCTCTAATGGAGAAGTTGCGTCTTTCTTTGATGATAAAACACTTTCACTAATTAAATAGGGATCTCCAAGACCTCTTGATCTCCCACGTTATGACCCGTATTAGATTCTCTTTTTCTCAAGAAGATGGTGGGATCTCTAAGAGAAAACTACTAGGAACTCTAGGGAGGAACTAGAAAGAGAACTAGAAGAGGGAGAGGAGAAAGAACTCGTGCAACTTTTGCACTTGAGAGGGCTGGGCGTGAATCCCTATGTATGGAGCATGCATGGGACGTCCAGCCCTCCTCTCCTCTATTTATAGCTTTTGCAAGCCCCACTTACTAATTTTCATTAGAAGTCTTACTTCCAAAAATTAGTAACTATCTCTTCTTAATTAAAATAGAAGTCTTACTTCCATTAATTAATTAGTAACTTACCATATCATAATTAGAAGTCTCACTTCAAATATGATTAGTAACTTTCCAATTCCTTTCTAATTAAAATAGAAGTCTCAATTCTACTAAAATTAGTAAGTCTACTATTACCACTATTAGAAGTCTCACTTCAAATAGAAATAGTAACTTTCCTTTTAGAGTTCAACTAGAATTAGATACTTTCTAATAATTGGGCTAGCGTGGGGACCACTAGGGATTCCTTAGAAAGCTGGCTCCAACTGGGACATGCGACCCCACATCTTATGTGTAATCCGGGCCCACAGTTAATTGCAAATAACTCCACTATATAAATACAATTGAACTCCAGTCTTAGGAATATTACATAGAAGACCCTAAACTTCCACATTACCACAAGTTGACCCCTCTATCAATATCCATGGATCAATTGGACCTGTCTTCCAAACTAGATCCATATCTTATTATTCTTGAGCCCCAATTAATTATAATGATCATAGGTACCTTTCCAATTAACTCTTTATCGGAATGGGTGCGCACTTACCAATGATAAATCCATTAATTGGCACAAGGGGATATTAGAGATAGATTCCATCTTGACCATTGAATGTTCCCATAGCTCTACTACCACGTACCCAAATCACCGAGGTGTTGACCTACAGTTGGCCTCACTCATTGGTGACTCAAAGCAAATGAATAGATAGAAACTTGAGTTCATTAATGTCTCAGGATTGAGAGCCTACTGCTAGGGAATTATGAGAGCAGACCTTAAAGTAAAGACAGTGTTTATAAGGTGCTTCTCATGGTCCTTCAATACATCCAATGTACCAGCACTATGATCCAGAATCTTACATTCTGATGATCGAGACAAATCACACTATCTCATAGTGATCAAAGTGCTGCAACCTTGTCAGTATGAGATGTCCAGTCTCATCACTGGTCGTGAAGATATTTAAGTATAAGATTTGTCACACATGTCTCCCGTATGTGGATCTCATCCATACACATGTGTTACATCTAATAATACTTGTGGACTCCGGTTCATCTCATGAACCATCATGTCATTCGTATTGGTTATGTGCAAGTATATAATAAATTACCATTCATCTCATGAAATGAAAACATGAATATACTGATAAATAAAGAAATTAATCAATTTATTATATCATCTACTGGATTGAGTCCATAAAACTAACAATCTCCCACTTGGGCTCAATGCCAGTTAGAGTTGCATCTCATGCACATCCCTTTTACATACCGCTCAAAGACTTAGTAAAGGGATCTCCCTAGATTATCTGCAGAGGCTATCTTAGTGATCGTACATCACCTCTCTGCACAATCTATCTGACCATATATAACTTCCTCTGTACATGCTTTTTAGCTCTTGGGTTATTTGGACTTAGCGACTGCCCTACTGTTATCACAGTAAACTGTGAGCGGCTGTCCTGCCAAAAATACCACTCCAAGTTTCATAAGGAATCTTTTGAGTCAATATGCTACCTTAGCTACTTCTCAAGCTACTACAACATAAGCACATACCCAGAAGTTGATTTCGTGGAATCCTGATCTGACTAGAAGTCAGTATCTATGCAACCGACTGGAATTAACTCATCACTACTGTAACTCAACATGTGATCTCTAGTTCTTCTCAAGTATTCGAGAACACATCTTACAGCAATCAATGATAAAGACCTGGACTAGACTCATATCTGCTGACTAGGCATACTACGTGACAGATATCCGGTCTAGTACAAAGCATAGCTTACCACCAGAACCTTATCTATGTACACATCTTGGGATAAGCCTATCATCCTATTTTTCCGGTCTCAATGGAAATTGATTCCTAGGATGTACCTGGCTTCTCCAAAGTCCTTTATTATCAAAAGTCTTAGCCAACCAAAACTTTTACTATTGACAATATCCCTATATCACTCCATGGGAGAAGGATGTTGTCGACATATAATACCAGAAAAACTACCTTGCGTTCTTGACTTTTCATTTACACATGACTTATCCGGATTCTGATAAAAATCAAGTGACTTGATTTCCTTGTCAAAATGGATGTTCCTGTTTTGGGATACCTGCTTTAATCCATAAATGGACTTATGCAGCCTACAAACTCTTTGCACTTGGTTATCAGCTATAAAACTATCTGGCTGCTTCATATAGATGTCTTCCTCAAGATGGCCGTCGTGAGACGCTGTCTTGACATCCATTTGCCAAATCTCGTCACCGAGATGAACCGCAATGGATTAGAGTATCCGGATGGAACTCTTCCATCTGGTCCTCTTTTTCTTTTGGAGACTCACTTGCACCCAATAGGTTTACTATTGACAGGCAAGTCCACAAGTATCCAGACCTGATTAGAGTACAAAGACTCCACCTCGGCTTTCATAGCATCTAACCAACGTCCCAAAACTATGTCATTAACTACTTTATCATAGTTACAAGGATCTTGTTCCGGTTCTTCCGGGATTGCCTCGTAAGACTTTCCCTAGACCGAGAACTTGTCAAGGGTCCTGACAATACTCCCACTACGACAAGGCACTGGTGTAACTACTGGGTCTGTTATGGGTGGATTTTCTTAAAGTTTGGTTATTCTTGGATTTGGAATTGATTTCTCTTGAATTTCTTCCAAGATAACAATTTCTAAAGATTTCCAGTTAATCTTATAATCTCCCTCCAGAAAACCGCATTGGTGCTGCGAAGCACTTTTGGCTCTCTGGGATTATAGAGCAACCAACCTTTAGTTCCTTTTGGGATAGAATATAAACATATATACTTCCGACTTCGATTCCAACTAATCCGTCTTATCCTTCAGCACGTGTACCGGACAACCCTGAAAACGTTGTAGACTAGGCTTTCGCCCTGTCCATAACTCCCTGGGAGTCTCAAGTATAGACTTAGATGGAATGAGGTTAAGTATATATATTTCAGTTTCCATATCCCAAAATATAGGTAATCCGTAGAAACTCAATCATAGACTTGATCATATCTAAAAGAGTCTTATTCCTTCTTTCTACTACTCCGTTATGTTGAGGCAAACTAGGAGCAGACTACTGGGATCAAATCCTATTTTCTGATAAGTATCCCATAAAATTAGCGGAGTGATCCTCGCCTCATCGATCTCATCGAAGAGTATTTATATTTTTTCCTAATTGCTTTTCCGCTTCCGCTCGAAACTCTTCGAACTATTCAAAAAATCTCGGACTTGCGGTGAATAAAGTATATGTATCCATATCTCGAGTAATCATCGGTGAAAGTGATGAAATACTCGTATCAATCTCTCGCTCTAATATTATGGGTCCATACACATCAGTATACACTAACTCTAATAAATCTTTGGCCCTACTGCCCTTAGATGAATAAGGGTCTCTTGGTCATTTTACCTTCCATACAAGATTTACAGACAGGCATTGGTTCTACCACCAATGAAGGCAAGATACCATCTTTCACTAGCTTGTCAATCCTGTTTAGGTTTGTATGACCTATCCTCTTAGGTGCCAAAGTTTGTTGGATTAGATGAAGGTGACTACCTCTTTAATGATGGTCTATTATTAACATCTGTGTCATGTATCTCATACATTGTGGGAGTCAACAAATAAAATCCATTGATTACCTTGTCAGAGTATATAAGAGTACCGTTCCTCTTTAAGACAATTTAATTACTAAAAGTAATAAAATAACTCTTATTCATCATACTAGAAATTAAAATTCCGTCTTAAAATGGTACATATAATGTATCTGACAAAATCAATTTAATATCTGAAAGCAATTAAGTTACTACTCCCACTGACACTCCTTCTGCCTTGGCTTCCGATCCTAGGTTAATACTGATTTTCCCATCATTAATCCTCCTGGTTACCTGTAACTCCTACAACATATTACTGATGTAATTAGTTACACCGAAGTCTACAAACCAAGATTCTGAAGTACTAGTTGTATAACTAACTTCAGAAACAAGCGACTCAATCATACCTGAGGTCTTTTCCTTTGACAGAAATTGTGGACAATTCCTCTTCGAATGTCCTGTCATACCATAGTGGAAACAGTTTCCCTTTGCTCCTGTATCCTTGACCTTGGCCACACCACTAGTGGAACCATACTCCACCTTAGGACCTTTGATGACTGATTTCTTCTTGCTATTCTGGTCTTTGCCTTTCGGCTTAGACTTAGCAAATGACTTTTCTGTCATGAGGGCATTGGTCTTTTCTTCATGATTTCCTCAAACACTACCAGCTGGCGAGACAGCTCAGCTATGGTCATTTCCAATTTATTATAATTGATCTCGAAATGTTTGAATGAGTCCGGTAGTGATTAAATGATCATGTCGATCTGCGATTCTGTATCAATCGTAGTCCCCAGTACATCTAACTCATTCAATGCCAACTTCATTTTTAACAAATGTTTTTGTACTAGGATTTCCTCAGCCATCTTAGTCTCCATCAGCACTTTTATAGCAGCCTGCCTAGCAGGCCTAACCTGTTCTGCAATCATCTCCTTTAAGTTCGATATAATATCGTATGCTGACTTATAGGATTGATGTTGTTCTTGCAAAACAGTAGACATAGATGCCTGAAATAAAACATCTGGCCATCTCATTGTCTTTGGTCCACTTGGTGTAAAAATTTTTCACAATCTGTGGTGCATCGGGATCAGGCTCAGGAAGGGAGGGTATAGTAAGGACATATTTGCATCTTGAAGTTGTCAATAAAATATCCAGGTTCCTTTTCCAGTCTACATAGTTGGATCCCATCAACTTGTTCTGGTTGAGGATGGTCGCAAGTGGATTGAAAGTATTTGAATTCATGCTGTATAAATTAAAGCACATAACCATACATTCAAACAATATAAATGACATTAGGGTTTAGTATTCTACCAAATTCATGTGGGAATCCTCATAAGCACTGAATTTAGAATACATCGGAATCCCAATCCCCTAGGGCATGCCTCCTTGGGGAGTGCAAATGCCCCATAGATTGGTGTGGATCAAAGTCGTCAATAATTAAGATTAAGACTAACTATCCTTGATCCCCAATCATTCATTATCATCTAGGTATCTCATACCAAATAATGTATGACTCCCGATTAGCTTTGGTTTCTAAAATACATGAGGCAAATCCTTCGGGATACTACATCATTATTTTAGTTAAGTGTGAGCCACCAACTAATATTGCATGACAACCGCGATGGGCAGCTCCTTCTTGGGGAGTGAACCCCCACCACGTCTCACCAATACTATCCATTGGAGATCCATATCTAGTAACCAGACAAATAAAAGCCCTCCGTGGGGAACGACCACTCTCTTGGAGGCGCGAGGCTAATACTTTCCTTACAATGGACCTTTGGTGGAAAACCATGGGGATTTCTCAATTTAAATGCCCCGTTCCCACTTAATATTTTGAATTGAGGATTTCCTTTTAAGGTATTAGGGCCCACATATATAAATATATGATTCATCAAATCATCTCATGATATGATCTAAGATTGGTTCTAAGTCAAGTTATTTTAAGGAAAGTCCAGTTTCTTAAATTAGTGTTACCAATGTGTCCATCTCATGGGTCATCATCACTAATTAGAACTCTTTCCAAAAAATTAATTTGATTTGACCAATATTAGTAACTTGCTATGTTTGGATCAGATTTGGAAACATTCTATATCAAGCGTTCAACTATAAATAGAAAATGCAAAAATTAGAAACTAGTCCTCTCCTCCACATGGCCAAAGCGGAATAGACTTCTTGGACTTCTAGCCTTTCCAAAAATTTGGAATTCCTCAAACACTTTGGAAAACTCCAAAACACCTTTGGTAATATTCAAACTCTTTGATTAGGAGTCCAGCTTCACTTTCCTTCTTCGTCTCAGATATCGCCAGAATTTACAAATTTAGAAAATTACATAAATTCCTATGTCTCTACGATGAGACTTACATGATAATCTATTAATGGAAATAAAAGGCTCAGGGAATTTCACCATGCCTTGCCCTAAACTGGGAAACCAAGGAAAACATGATGCCCTTTACAACTTGCCAAAAATAAATATTCATTCATAAAGAAAGTAAAAGACTTGTGGGCCATATGGAGAGGACATGATAACCTGCATGTTAATATCTGATACCAGCAAAGCAACTCACAAAATCGGGTTACCAAACAACAATGGAACGACAAGATGCCAAAAATTGCCACTACTATAGTTCATGCGCTACGCAAAGGGGTGTTGGAATTTGAGATGACTTGAGAAGCTTTATGAAGAATTCAAGAAATTAGTATCTCAAAGTATTGTTTTGAGTTGGAATTCTTGTCAACACATTGTCACAAACATGATGTTAATAGGTTGGTGTTGATAGAGCTTAAAAGAAGAATAAGAGTTGAAACAGTTCAGGAATTCAGAATTCCTGAAGCAGAGTGGCCGGTCGACCGGGCACCCCATGCGGTCGACCGAGCAAAGAGAAACCTGCAGAAAAAGTTTCAGGTAGCTCCCAGTTATTTTCGTGACACAGTGTGTCTTCGGTTGACCGGGACCCCAGGATGTCGACCGAGCATGTCAGTTGTCTGTTTCCAGACAGTGTATGATGTCGACCGAGCACACCAGGATGTCGACCGAGCACGGGAACCAGAGTTGCGCAGAAACAAAAGTCTTGCACGAAAATTCAGCATTCTTATCTATTTTGTTTGGGACTCTTTCTAAAAGAATTGTAGCCTATTTTGAACACTCTTAAGGGTTATCATAACCTATATAAAGGCATGTTTGGCTCGTTTTTAAAGAGACACCAGAGAGAGAAAAAGAGAAGAGAGAAGAGAGAGAGTTTTGGAGAGAAGAGAGTGCTGTTGCTGTGTGCTGTTGTGCTGCATGTTTCTACAGCAAGTGTGGACGAGAATGTGCTCTTGAAGATGGTGTTTCGTCCATAAGATAAGTGTCTCTCTGTTTATGTTTAATTTTCAATTTGTAAGGGATTGAGAGAGAGAGATTGTAGAGGGGAAGGGCTATAGAAAAAGGTTTCTATTCTTATTCTGTAGAACATCAAGTTGGTGCTTGGTGTCTGGGGTTTGGTGATCCTATCTGTTGGTGCAGATAAATTGTAAAGGGAGTCGGTGCTTCCTAGATAGTTGGTGCTATCTGAAACTCAAGGGAGTGGGTGCTTCCTAGATAGTTGGTGCTATCTGAAACTAAGGGTTGGTGCTCTTTGTCGTTGGTGCGACTAAATAGATTCAGATCTGTTCCGGATTGGTGTTCGGACAGTCTTTAAACCGTGGACGTAGCCTTTCGGTGAACCACGTTAAATCTGGTGTCCTTGTGTGATTTGATTTGCTTTTGTTGTTAAATCGGACCTATTTTTAAAGAATCACTGATTCACCCCCCCCTCTCAGTGATCACGATATCTAACAATTGGTATCAGGGCGTAAGGTTCCCTTGAAAAGCTTAACACGCTAAGGGTGATCTCTTGTCAAATCACATGGCAACCAATACAGGAAATAAGAAAGCACCTTTGTTTGATGGTTCTAATTACTCCTTCTGGAAGATCAGAATGCAGGCTTTCATTAAGTCACTTGGCTATGATGTCTGGGAGACTGTCAGAGTCGGTTACAATATTGCCATTGTACCCAATGATGCTGCAACGAAGAAGTTAGCAGACAACGACTCTAAGGCGCAGAATGCACTCTTTAGTGGCCTTGTGGACAGCGAGCTGGTCAAAGTAATTGCATGCAAAACAGCCAAGGAAATATGGGACAAGTTGAAAAGCATTCATGAAGGAGATGAGAAGATCAAAGAAGCAAAATTGCAAACCCATCGCTCTCAATTTGAATCTCTTCGCATGGAGGAAAGCGAGAATGTTGACTCATATTTGCAACGAGTGAATGAAGTCACGAATGACATTCGTGGACTAGGGGAGGAGATTAAAGAACCAGTCATCGTCAAAAAGGTTCTAAGATCTCTTCTTCCCCGGTTTGATTTAAAAGTCTCAGCCATAGAAGAAGCCAAGGATCTGAATGAATTTTCCATGGATGAGTTGCATGGTTCACTCACTGCCTATGAGATGCGCATAGGTAAGACGTCTTCATCTGATAGAGAAGCGGCCTTCAAAGTTCAGAAAAAGGGAAAAGAGACTGCTGGTCATGATTCTGATACTGATGATGAGCTTGAGGCTCAATTTGTTAGAAAGCTGAAGAAAGGAAGCAATGGAAAGTACAAAGGGAAGCTACCCTTTAAATGCTTCAATTGTGGCGGTGTTGGTCACTGTAAGACCCCGACCCGAGAGACCTCGTTTAGAGTTGTTTAAGTTGTGTTTTAGTTTTAAGTGTGTTTAGTGGTTCTGGATTAGTTGGGGATTAGAATAGCTTTTATGATAGCTTTGGGGATTTTGGAGAGCATTTTGATGTATGGGACCCTTTGGGGGTTCTCAGTATGAATTGTGTGAGATTGGGGTTTACCGATGATTTCCAAGAATCATGTTTTTAAACCCATTGAACTTATCTTGTTAATCCCTACAATTTTCATGTTGACATCGTTTTCATTCAAGGACCTTAAACCTGATTTTTCACTAATTGAGGGCAAAATGGTCTTTTTACCCAAAATCTGGACACCGATTTCAATGTCACCAAAATGTGCAAAATATATACTTTTTGGAAACTAGAAATTTTGCCGATCAACTTTGTCTTCTTCGCCGAATTCGTTTGAAGCCCCGAGAACCATGTTCTGAGCCCGAGAAGTTCTTTAAGTTGTGGGCCCCATCCTCACTTACTATATATAGAAAGTTTCTTCTTCTTTTTCCCATTTCTGGCAAAAACCCTAGAGGAGGAGAGAAATCCCAGCCCTAAGGGTTTTCCCTTACCTTTTCTTGCCTCTTCATCTTCAATCACCCACTAAGCTAGTGCTAATGGAAAATTAGTTGCTGCAATCTTCTTCCTCATCTCAAGGCCTTCATCTTGATACCATTTTTGAAGAAAACCGCCACTCCAAGATTTACTTTGGACAACACCTTGCTTATTGAAGAACTTCTTTGTAAGTGATTTTCCTAAAAGTTTTATAATCTTGTTTGTTTAGCCCTAGGGTAGCTCTATTTCAATTATTGGAAGATTCCGTTTTGTTTTAATTGGATTTTGTTAATCTAGGGTTTGGATTTGGGGGTTTTGTGTATAGGTGTTTGATTGGGGATCTAAGAGGTGATTAGAGCTCAATTTGAATTGCAATTGGACCCAAGGCAAGTGGATGAAATGATTCTCATGTGTTTTATCATGTTTTATGAAAAATCTTGAATTGTCTTCATTAATGGTTTTAATGATTTATCATGTTTGATGGTTTAGTCTTATTGATTTTGAATGATGATTTGATGTGATAAGGAGGTCAAGGAATAGCCCAATTGTTTGTGAAAATATGTATGGAAGAAGGGGAAAGAAAGGAAATGGATTGGAGTTGGACAAGGGAAGAATTCAATCAAATGGGTTGAAATTCGCTACAGGACCGATCGATCGCCCGTCAGGTCCGATCGATCGGACTGTAAATAACTGAGAGGGTTCTCAGGACCGATCGATCGCCCATCAGGTCCGATCGATCGGACTGTAAATAACTGAGAGGGTCTTCAGGACCGATCGATCGCCCTTCAGGTCCGATCGATCGGACTGAGATGAGATGAAGTATAAAATAGGAGAATTGTGGGATTATATTCCAGATTCACCCCAAGTCCACACTCAAGTCCAATTCAGATCTATCCCTTATCTTCTTATTTGAAGGCATTGAATCTATAATGATGCATTTAAACCCATGAATGAATTGGGAGAATTGTGATGGGTTGTATTGGGGAGGTATTGTCTGGAGCCCCATTGTTATATAAGGACTTGTAAGGCATTGCGTAAAGTCCGGAGAAAAGGGAAAGCTTATCATGAAGATTCCATGAGATTGTATAGATTGACTGATGGACCGCGCTCCCGATGCCCGGGTTCCTACCGAGGTCGGCGGACGTGGGAGTCCGTTTGGTTCCGACCCTTTCGTGACCGGGGGGCAAAAGGGCGTGCATCAACATTTCTTTTTTTTTGGGTGTGCCAGATTTTCTATTTTACTTGGAATTGCAAGTGGTGATCCGGAGATCAACCTTCGCAAGTAAAAAGGAAATCAACTTCTTTCAAGTTTTCCATTGCACATATATTTAAGAAAAGAGACATTTTCTTGATTTGCCGTGAAAGGCGATTTTTTTTGGCATTTATAGCCGATTTTGGCGTTTATAGCCGATTTTTGGCGTTTATAGCCAACTTTGGCGTTTATAGCCGATTTTGGCGTTTATAGCCGATTTACAATCCTTATCAACAATGAAAGACAAGAATTGTGATTTTTGTCTCTTTTGAAAAAAATACAAACTACAATGAAAAGCAAGAAAAGGAGGATCTAACTTCTCAGGAGATTGTGGGGGACTCGTTTAGATTGACGGTCGCAAGCCATATGTGGGCTTCGCCATCATCCATGCAGATGAGAACAGAGGATGCTATTTGATTCGCTTGGCTTGGCTATAACCTCGGGTTTTTAGAAGACAAAGACCAAAGGAAGGTCCTATGTCCAATAAAAACCGAGTAGACGGGCTGAAAAGCCATATCTAAGCCATTGGAGGCAGGAGGAGAAGGCAAGGACCTTGGGGGGGGTACCCCCCAAGGGACTTTTGTCACCTTGTTGCGGTGGCCGGTGTAGAACTTCCGCAAAGTTTTCTCTCTTTTTCCTTTCTCTGGATTTCTGTCTGTGTGCTTGTGCTTTTTTTCTCTGATTTTTCTGATATCTGTCTGCTGTCCTTTCTTCTTGGAGAGCTCTCCTATTTATAGGCTTTTAGGTAGCCTTTTAGGAGGGTTTATGGGCTTTTATTGTCATTAAGCCGCATAATGGGAGGAGTTACAAAATTGAATTGTTTATTTTGTAACTCCTTTTTCTTGGCTTCTGATTGGCCGGAGGAGATTGAGGGCATTTAATCGCCTTTAATCGCCATGATGGGAGGAGTTTCATGGGTTAAATGCCATGAATCTCTTGACTTATAACTCCCGAATGCTTTCTTCTGATTGGGCCGTCCAAAGAAATGGATTAATGACTGTAATAAAGCTAGTCAATTAATCGCATTAAGTGGTCGCCGAGCAGCTGAAGAGTCGCGGGCCGTGCCACGTCTTTTGGAATTCTTCTGTCGATGATCATCGATGGATCTTCATGTAGATCGACATCAGATGACCATGTAATTTCAGGTGTTTGTTGCCAACAGCAGGTCGGTGCCATCTGTCCTGTCGATTTCTCGATCGGTCGGGTGGAAAGCACACTTTTTTTGGTTGACCGGGTGGCGATCAATACTGTCTTCGATACTCTTGATGTTTTACCCGTGTTTTGGACGGATATCAGAGGACTTGGTGTCTCAAAAGCATGAATTTTGGAAAGTACCAGGGGCTGGGCTCCTCGAATCGCGAAAAAACGGCGAAAACCGGGGTTTCCGGGGCTTTCCCGGCGACCCCGGGGTCCATGGTCGCCGGCGACCCTGGCCCAGGGTCGCAGGGGTCTGCGACCCTGGGGGGGTTTTCCCCCTTTCTGGTCCCGTTTTGCGTCCGTTTTTGCTCTTTTTTTATTCTTTTTTCTTCTGTACTTTTCTTTGACATTTTGATCATTTATTGGCCTGATTTCTTTGTAGGAAACCTGATGAGAATCCTTGCATTTTATTTTGCAAAGTTTCCAATTTCCTGAGAAAGCCGAAGACTTTGTTGCGCAGAGCTGCCGATTTTCTGTCAAAAGCTGAAACTGGGTCAAACGATGTCGGAATGACCTGAAATTTGGTGTGAAGCCTGCTGAGCAATAAATAAGACCAACCATAGGCTTTTGTTTGAGTTTTGAAGCCGTTTGGGGTCCTATCACCTGTAGACTTGCTTTTTGTCGCGATGAAGATGTCGCGGTTTGATGTGCGGTCAACCGATGTCCGATTGACTTGAAATTTGACAGGGAACCTATTGGAGTCATTTTAAGATGATCCATAGGTTCTGTCTTGGAAACCATGGTCCCGGAGAGCTTTACCGCCGAGAGGCTTGATTTGGCTGTTGGAGAAGCGAAGTTAGGCCAAATGATCTTGAAATGGCTTGAAACTTCTTGTGTACTCCTCTTTTGGCTGTCTGGATGAATCTTGCAGTTTTGTTTGATTCTGACAAGATTTGATTTTGGAAGCAGCATTGCCTATTTATGGCAGGTTGCGACTTCATGTAGCTCTTTGGATCTTGAAAGGCAAAGTGACATTTTTGGTGTCAACAAATGCCCCCTCGAGGTACAGCGGCGAGTTGCTTAACTTTTGTAGTCGATGTGCCTCGAAGAGATTTTTTGAAGGAGAGCCTGTGACTTGACCAAGAGTCTTTGAGCAGTCTTTCTTTTGGTATTTGTAGCCTTTTGAGCTTCCAGGGGAATTTTATGGTGGTGAAAGGGATCACGTACCATCTCAAGGCAAAGTTTTGAAGATGACATCTGGGATGTGGATTTTGGGTTTTGACCTTGTGACCTAACAGGCTATATATGGCAGGTTAGGGGGTCGGGTTTGGTTTTGATCGTGTGACCCAACAAGCTGTATGTGGAATGTTGGGGGATCAATTTTGGTTTTGATCTTGTGACCTAACAGGCTGTATGTGACAAGTTAGGGGATCAGGTTTTGGTTTTTGGTTTTGGTCTTGTGACCTAACAGGCTGTATGTGGCAGGTTAGGGGACCAGGATTTGGTTTGATTTTTGTGAAATGTCAATTTCAAGATTTTGGCTCAATTTGGTAGATGAGGCTGGATGGTTTGATTTTTGGAAGCTCATGGGGCTTGGAATTTTCTTTTGTATGGTCCAATCAACTCAAAAGAGGCATGGAACCATTTTTGTATGCTCTTGGTAAGAGGGATTTCTCTTTGACTAAAAGCCCAAAAATTTTTTCTTCTCTCTTTTTTTTTTTGTGCCTAGGTGGTCAAACCTGGCTCATATGGGCTAACCCATGGGACCTTAAGCTTTTGAAATGGCTTAGATCTCATATGGTGTCATTTTTGTAAAGAATATCCAAAAATATCTCATTTGGATAGAGAATATCTAAGAATATCTTTACTTGGAGAGAATCTCTCATGATCCCTTTATTTTGGGATAGAATATCTCAAGATATCTTTCTTTTGGGAAAGAATCCGTCATAGATTGATTTTAGGAGAAAATCTCTCAATATCCCTTTATTTTGGGATAGGATATCTCAAGATATCTTTCTTTTGGGAAAGAATCCGTCATAAATTGATTTTAGGAGAAAATCTCTCAAGATCCCTTTCTTTTGGAAAGAATCTTTCTAATTTCTTTCTTTTGGTAAGGTTACTAATTAGTAACACTTACCTCTTTCTTCTTTCCTTCTTTGGTTTGCTCTCCTCTATAAAAGCAAGGA
Source organism: Litsea cubeba (assembly GCA_012931725.1). Classification (NCBI taxonomy): domain Eukaryota; kingdom Viridiplantae; phylum Streptophyta; class Magnoliopsida; order Laurales; family Lauraceae; genus Litsea; species Litsea cubeba. The sequence goes on from CM022945.1 coordinate 150,187,140, forward strand.
GAAGGTTGGATCTCTTGCTCTTATTACTTTCTTTTGCAATAATCTCAAGAGGGCTTCAAGACCAAGAGTTTTTCTTCTTCAAGATCTTCAAGAGTTTTCTTCTTCTTCTCCATCAATGGCTTCAAGTAAGTTCTTCTTTTTCAAGAAAACTCCATTGTAGGAAAAAAAAAGTTCTTTCTTCTTTTTTTTTTTTTTTGTTTGTTTCTTTCTTTTTCTTTTCTTTTTTTTTTTGTTCACGTGTTTGCCTCTTTTTTTTTTCTCACACGTTTTTTTTTTGCTTTCTTTTCTTTCTTTTTTTTTTTTTCATGTTTTTTTTTTTTATTGTGTGGGCCGTACGGACAGATCCGTACGGATCTGGCCGTACGGCCACGTGGCCTGTGGGCCACGGCCTGTGGGCCAGCCCCTCTTTTTTTTTTCTTTTTTCTTTTTTCTTTTTTTTTTCTTTCCCTCCCTTTTTTTTTTTTTTTTTTTTGAGAAAGTTTCTTTTCTTTTCTTTTTTTTTTGTTTGCTCATCATGATAATGCATTTTTTTTCGCAAATCTAGATGTTCATGCATGCCTTTAATTTATAAATTAAACTTGTAGCATGATGTGATTGCATACCTGAAAGTGTTTGCAAATTTCGGAATTTGGAGCTCGCAGTGATGTTGAGCCCTTCCTGATTTTGCGGAGACTTTTAGGTTTCGAAAGTTTGGAGTTTCGGAGCTCGCAGCGATGTTGAGCCCATCTTCAAGCTTTCTATTTCTTTCGGGATAGTTCCTTTTCTTCGGAATTGCCCCGTCATCATGTCAAAATTCGCCAGATTTTTTTTTAGCGAGATTCTGTCATTTTGATGTTTGATCTTTTTCTTTTCCATCCTTTTCAGGTGGTTCCTCCAGAGCGAACAAGGGTAAAGAGCCTGCTACAAGCGTACCTCGTCGGTCTTCTAGATCCTCTAATCCGGCCGTTCAGCAGGCCTTCGAGAAGGTCCAGTATGTTGAAAGAAACCTGGAAGAGTGCGACTCCCTCAACAGAGATGAGATGAGGCAGCGACTGATCACTCTCAAGGGAGAGGAATTCTATAAGATCATGGTAAGCAGTCGTCCATGGCTGATGGAAGATCAGAGCATTTTGCCCAAGCCTACCTTCTTCTTTGGTGATGCAGTCCCTGACGACATTACATACCAGAGGAGATCTTTTCAGTTTTCCTTCACAGCAAATGGTGAGAAGAAGACTGTTACTACCCGGTCGATGTTTGATCGCACCGTCTCGATTCTGAGCCTTGCCCCCACGTGCCCTAAGAGGGAAGATCCTCCAAGTTGGGTGAGAAGGACAAATGTAATCAAGACCGGGGTTTTTGTCGGCGGTTCTCCTGGATATACGGAGAGGTCGCCTGTTGACATGGACTTGTTGATGCCATCCAGCGGCTACCAGGGCTCTGATTATCCGTCGGTCGATTTGAGACCGGTGGGCCTTGGTATTTTCAGCGGTGACGGCAGCAATTGGATCAAGCCTTTTCGACTTCGAGGTCGTTTCAATGCTGACTCCGAGTGGAAGTCGTGGGCTGATCGCGTCCTGCTGATTGGTGGCGCCGTTTTGAAGGAAGCCGGGATTTTTGATGCGGTCCGCGCTTTTGGGGAGACCGTGATCTTTTCCGACGAGGCCTTCATGGCTATGCTGGAGTCGTTCCTCCCTCAAACCAATACCTTCGTTGTGACGAATGGTGAGATTGGTTTTTCTTTGAAGGAGTTGAGCGCCATTACCGGATTGCCCATCCTCGGCAAACTCTATGAGGAGTTTATGCCGATTGACAGCGTCCTCGAGGGGCAGTCTGAGGAGTTCAGGCTTCTATACTTTCAGCTCGTCGCCTTCTATGATTTTTTGAAGGAGAAGGGGGGTTCGAAAGTTAGATCCAGCAGTTGGAAGAGTTTTTGCTCTTCATTCCCCAACTTCTTTGATAGTAGGGAGCCTTCTGATAGCATGACCCAGGAAGCTGGAGCTCAGGATCCAAGTTCAAAGAAGATCTTGGCCATGCAAGAAGAGTTGAGAGGTTTCTGTGCAAGCACAAACGCCATATGTCCTGACATTGCACTGCGGAGAGATCTCGCTGTTTACCTCACTTATTGGCTTGGTGAGGCTGTATTTGCTGGAGGAGATGGAACGCACATCAGGCCGCATTGTATTTTCCCGGCTTGTCAGATGGCGTTTGGAGAGCAGCTTGCTTTGGTGCCTGCTCTTTACTCCTACCTGTGTACCGAACTGCAGGCTGCTGCTTTTCTGGTTCGGCTTGGGCTTCCCATGAATAGGGTATTTTCAGCCCATATCTTTTATTCATGGTATGTATACCACTGTCCTGGCTTCCATCGGCTGGGTGCTGCACAGGATGATGATCCTCTGATGATTCGACTGGCTAAGGGCAAAGCCGTGTCCGAATCACTTTTGTTCGCCCGCATGAGGATCCGACGGTTCAGGGACGTCGAGATGGGGCAATCTTCAGTAAAGCTTTCTCCGGAGTTGCGGAAGAAGGCTTTTGATTTTGGTGCCTCCCGAGACTCTACCAGGGCGGGGTCGGGAAGGCATTATTCCTTGACAAATGCAGAGAGAGAGTGGCTTTTCAGCATACGTGTCGGCACGATGGTGTACCATAGACATCTTTTTCGTCGATATCCCGCCGTATGTACCCTCTCGCTTTGCTTTGCAGCTTGGCTTTTCTCAAGGCGTTGTTGGAGCGCCTTCAAGTATGGTGAAGCGCTTTGGAGGCTTACAGGACGGGAGAAATGCATGGGCTTTTTATAGTGCTGAAGACACTACAGCCATGATTTCTTATCCTGTGTTGCTGACTTCCCGGACTGCCGGCTTTGCGAAGTGGTTCGCGGAGAGCTTCTCGGCATATCGGGGACTTTCCAGGAAGGAGCTTGATGTGAAGCTGGTATCTGGAAAGGGCCTTGGAAAGTCGGATGGCATCCGGCGAGAGGAAGTTTGGGCCTTTCTTTCTGGAGAGAAGCACAAGATAGGCTTTCCTCGGTGACCAGGGCGTCATCGGTTCTGAAGCTGTTCGAGAAATACCTGACGAGGCTTTGGAGCAGCTAGAACAGGAGGAAGCCGAACTTGGCGCTTGGATGCAAGCGGCGCAGAGGCAAGCTTCCGTGGAGTCTACTGGCAAGAGCAGACCATCCAGTGATGAGTCAAGTGGGAAACCTGACTCTGACAGCGGGGTAGGTTCTTCTAAGAAGCGAGCCCGCAGAGGTAAGAGGAGGAGGAGTCATCATAGCAGCAAGGAGCAGCATGAGGACTCTCCTAACTTGGAAGTTCCTCTTACTATCAATGAGGATGTGCCAGTGGATGCTGACGAGCCTCCAGAGAAGAGAAGCCGAGAAGAAGAGACCGTCGGTGAAGGTATGATTCTTCCTTTTTCTCTTTCCATTTCTTTTCATGGGATTTTTCCATGTTATGATTTGCTTCTTGTTTCTGCTTTTCTTCTTTTCTTTTTTTTTAGCAGAGGAAGACTTGGTGATGCCTGAGGTTCCAACCGATGAGGTGGTGATGGATCCTGTTGAGGCACCTGAAGAAGAACCGAGGGACTCTGGAGTAAATCCAGAATCTCCAATTGGTATGACTTCTTTTGATCCCTTTTTTTTTTTTTTTTTTGTTTGTGACTCGGCTTGCTAACACATTTTTTTGTTGCCAGCTGACTTGCCACAGGGTTCTGATGACTTTGAACCATCGATGGACGCAAATGTTGATGATGCTTTCGATGAGTTCATGGAGGAGGAAAGTGTCCCGCCAGTCGTCGAAGAAGGTATTTTGTAGTTATAACTCTGATAATGATTTTCAAACAGGGTCATATTCATACCTTTTTGTGTTTCCTTTGCAGGTTTTGAAGTGGCAGAGGAGGATCCGTCGCTTCCAGAGCAAGAGATGCCAGAGGTTGATCCAGAGGTAGAGATTCCTGGGACCAGCTCTGACAATATTGAGGAGATTCCTCGCGCTGAGATTTCTTCCCGAGCAGGAGCAGCTTCAGCTGGAAAGAGTTCTTTTGTTACTCTTTCAACAGATGATGACATGAGTAGCCGACCAACGGAATTGGGCGAATCCTCAGCTGGGCCATCTCTTCTTTTTGCGAAGAAGGTGGTGTTGCGAGTCGTGAGCTCTTGGATTGAGACCCTCTTTTCTGGGCACTTGGAAGTCGGATTTGGCATGATCCAGCATGTGCAGGAGATTCTCAGTGATGCTGAAGAGGCTGGTCTGGATGTCACAGGTGCCAGGGCGATCGTTGATAGGATCATTGCACTGGGTGACAAACGGTTTTGAGACCGTGAGTTTGGCTGATGACCAGTTCTTCAAGGAGATGTTCCTGGATCCTGCTGATAAGGCTAAGTCTGACCTGGATGAGGCTACAGAAAGCAGGAAGGTGGCAGTCCGAAAGAGGAATAGAGAAGAGCTAACCATCATCGAGCTGACACATGACCTTAACATCCTTGATAGGGAGGTCGATGAGGCCAGGAAACGTCTTGAGCATCTGCAGGCACAAGTCGCTGCCAAGTGGACTGCCATAATAGAAGCTCGCGACAGGGAGAGTGCCCTGATTCACCAGGTTGCAGAGGCCGAACGGGTTCTCAAAAGGAAGTCTGATGAGGATGAACAATGGCAAGCTGCTCGAGGTAAGCTTCCTGGTGTGAGAGAAGGGGTACAGCCCACTCCAGCATCTCATGGCAAGTTCCTGAAGAAGCGTGCCTTGGAATCCTTGACGGTTGAGGCTAAAAGTCTGCTTGGGGAGCTGAACTCTTGGCTGGAGACCATTTTTGATTGAGCTCCTGTATACAGAAACCATCCTTCTTTCTTTTTTTTTTTTTGGTACCATTTGTATTTTTTTTGGTACTTATTTTTTTGTAGTGCTTGTGAACACTTTCTCTTTCTTTTTTTTTGGTACCACATGTATTTTTTTGGTACTCTTTTCTTTTTGTAGTGCTTGTGAACACTTTTTTTTTTGTTATCCCTACGCTCACTTTAATCTTTTTGTAATAAAAGTAATTGCTAAATGGGATTGATTTTTTTTTTGTTATCCCTACGCTCACTTGAATCTTTTTGTGATAAAAGTAATTGCTAAATGGGATGCTCTCTTTTTTTTTTGTTATCCCTACGCTCACTTGAATCTTTTTGTGATAAAAGTAATTGCTAAATGGGGATTTGATCAAAGGTTGTCATTTGTGAAAATCTTTTGTCAAATGATTGTTTTGGCATGAAAGCCAGGTTTTTTGTTTGTGGCATGGAAGCCCAATTTTGGCATGAGAGCCAGCTTTTTCTTGTGGCATTGATAGCCGAGTTTTTTTTTTTTTGTGTGTGGCATCTATAGCCAATTTTGGTGGCATTAATAGCCGGTTTGTTTTGTGGCATCTATAGCCTGTTTTTGGTGGCATTGATAGCCGGTTTGTTTTGTGGCATCTATAGCCTGTTTTTGGTGGCATTGATAGCCATTTTTTTTTTTTTTTTTGAAATCCAAGTTTTTTGTTTGTGTGGCATTGGTAGCCGGTTTTGTTTTGGTGGCATTGATAGCCTGTTTGTTGGCATTTATAGCCGGTTTGGTTTTCAAAAAATGCAAGTATCGACTAAAAGTCGCCTCCCTGCTGAATGTTCTTGCAAGTATCGATGGAATGTCGCATCCTTGCTCATTCGGTTGCGAGTATCGATGGAATGTCGCATCCTCGCGGATTTGGGTGCAAGTATCGATGGAATGTCGCATCCTTGCTTTTCAAAAATTTTGGTTTTGCGGGTACTGACTTGATGTCGTTTCCCATGATTTTTGAAATTTGTGGTTTTCTCGAACCTTGGGTCATGGATATCAACTGAAATGTTGCGTCTCCACAGTTTTTTAGGTTTTTTTTTTTTTTTTTTTTTTGAACCTTTGAAATTTGGGTTGTGGATATCACTGAAATGTTGCGTTTCCACGGTTTTGGATTTTGCAAGTATCGACGAAATGTCGCTTCCCTGCGATTTTGGAAGTTCGAACGCGGTTCGTTTGCTTCCGATTTGTGCGAGTATCGACTAAGCGTCCGCTTCCTCGCGGTTTTTGAAAAACCATTTTTTTTTTTTGTTTAAAGTCACGAGGGTCATAAGTTTTGACCTAAAACCATTTTGGCGGTAAAGGCAGGGTGGACTAGGGTGGAAATCCCTGAATCCGGATTTTGTTTCAAACCATGAATTTTGGGTTCAAGGGTTGAAAATTTTGGTCAAGTTAGGGAAAGGTTCCTAAACTTGGATTTTTTTGTTGAACAATGAAACGATGAAAGTAAGCATTGTTTTAGATTTCTAGAAATATGAAAATTCTAAAAAAGGGTGGGTTTAGCGAGCGTGTACCTGGAAACCGGTTTTGGCCGTACAGGCATTGCTCTTACCCAGTTGGGTAAGTCTTCAAGGGTAGTACCGCTTTAAGAACTTGCCATTGATGGGCAGCATACATCTGTCACCTTCCATGTTTAGGAGTGCGTATGCGCCATTGGAGAAAACTTTGTCGATGACGTAGGGTCCCTCCCATTTCGGCTCAATTTGCCTTTGGACTTGTGAGCGAAGACCATTGGTCTTTTTACCGCAAGAACCAAGTCATTCTTTTTGTAGGCGCGTTGCCCTGACCTTTTTATCGAAAGATCCTGCCATACGTGCTTGGTAAAGTTCAATGCTTTGTTGAGCTTCGAGCCGTCTCTCATCGAGATTGTCCAGCTCATGGAGTCGCAATTTGACATTGCTTTCCTTGAGTCATGTCATTTTGCAAAGGATACCCTCAAGGAAGGAATTTGTACTTCCAAGGGCAACGACAGCTTCGCATCCATAGACTAAGGAGAATGGTGTGCTATGGGTTGGTCCTCGAACGGTTGTTCGATAGGCCCACAAAGCTTCAGACATTTTGTCGCTCCCAGTCTCTTTTGTGATTAGAGACCATTTTTTTGAGGATTTTGCAGGTGTCTTGTTGAAAGCTTCTGCTAACCGTTTGCTGCCGGATTGTATGGAGTCGAAGGACAGCTTTGAATTTTGTATTTGTCGCAGAACCTGTAGAATCGATGATCCCGGAACTGTGGTCCGTTATCATGGAACGACTCTTTTGGGATATGCCGAAACGACAAATGATGTTGGTGCGCAGGAACTGAAGGACTGATGAGGTCTTCATTTCGTTAAACGCAAATGCTTCTGACCACTTGGAGAAGTAATCCGTAGCGGCGAAGATGAAGCGATGACCTTTGCTTGAAGGGGGAGAAATAGGACCTATGATGTCCATACCCCAGGCTTCGAAAGGCCATGAGATCGCTGTAGGATGTAGCCATTCTGGAGGCATGTGAATGTAATCTCCATGAACTTGGCATTGTTGGCAGCGCTTGGCAAATTGCATTGCGTCAGCTACCATGGGAGGCCAGTAATATCCTAACCTTTTTATCTGATCATAGAGCTTAGGTCCACCTGATGAGCTCCGCAAAGACCAGCATGAACTTCTTTGAGTGTTTCTTCAGCCTCTCTTGTGTGTGCAAGCCGTAGAAGTACGCCGTTGAAGGATTTCCTGTAAAGGATTTTGATGGAATATCCAAATGGAAGCTTGGGGTTCGCCTTTGGATGCTTACCCCGTTCTTTTGGATCTTCAGGTAGGATTCCGAACATAATGTAATCAATGAACGGATCCCTCCAGTCCGCCAATTGAAGTTTGAAGGATTGGAAATCCGACTTCCGACCACTTGGTGCATTCAGCAACTGCTTGGTGTGTGTTAAGAGGAGGAAGGATTCTTCTTTCGCACACTGTGACTTGCATGTTTTCCCCTTCCTGGATTGCCATGGATGCGGCAAGTCCGGCTAGGGCATCTGCACGTATGTTTTCACCTCTACGAATGTGGGT
>CM022945.1:150195090-150346281 GCA_012931725.1 Litsea cubeba
CACGTCCGCCAACCTCGGTAGAACCGAGCAGGAGCGCGGTCCATCATCTAGAGATAGAAACAGTAACCTAATCAGCATCCATAATAATCTACAATATGCAAGGAAGTAGATTTATACCTTTGGAGCTCTGTTGTGCTCTAATGGAGAAGTTGCGTCTTTCTTTGATGATGAAACGCTCTTCACTAATCAAATAGGGATCTCCAAGACTCTTGATCTTCCCCGCTATGACCCATATCAGATTCTCCTTTTTCTCAAGAAGATGGGTGGGATCTCCAAGAGAAACTGCTAGGAACTCTAGGGGAGGAACTAGAAAGAGAGAACTAGAAGAGGGAGAGAAAGAAGGGGCATATGCAACTCTGCACAAGGGGGCCTTGGGCGTGAATCCCTAGGGTGGGATTATTCATAGACGTCCAGGCTCCTTTTTCTCCTCTATATTTATAACTTTTAGTAACCTCTTCTTTACTAATTACAATAGAAGTCTTACTTCCATTACTTAGTAATTTACCATATCATAATTAGAAATCTCACTTCAAATATGATTAGTAACTTTCTAATTCCTTTCTAATTAAAATAGAAGTCTCACTTCTACTAAAATTAGTAAGTCTACTATTACCACTATTAGAAGTCTCACTTCAAATAGAAATAGTAACTTTCCTTTTAGAGTTCAACTAGAATTAGATACTTTCTAATAATAGGGCTAGCATGGGGACCACTAGGGATTCCTTAGAAAGCTGGCTCCAACTGGGACACGCGACCCCACATCTCATGTGTAATCTGGGCCCACAGTTAATTGCAAATAACTCCACTATATAAATGCATTTGAACTCCAGTCTTAGGAATATTACATAGAAGACCATAAACTTCCACATTACCATTAAGTAGACCCCTCTATCAATATCCATAAATCAATTAGACCTGTCTTCCAAACTAGATCCATATCTTATAATCCTTGAGCTCTAATTAATTATAATGATCATAGGTACCTTTCCAATTAACTCTTAATCGGAATGGGTGTCACGCCCCGAAACCGGGCCCTGCAGCGAACCGATCTCGGGGTGCGAAAATTTGGGATAAATTTGAAACTTTTTGTTATAGTTCCCAAGATCCGCGTGAATGAGGATAATCACATGCCAACACAATCAGAGTATATTTTTCGCGGAAGCTACACATGGTGTTACGACCCGGAATCCGTGGCCATCAGGTTCCGTGTCGCACGCAACCAATTCCATAAAGCCATCATAAACAGACTGGCATAAATCATAAATCACAACACACTGAGCTGGTAGTAACAAATCTATTATTTCCCATATTCAAATTTCAATTAACAAGTGTCTTAATTACAACCCAAATAAAAAGGCTATCAAGCCATACAAATATAACCAACTAAAGAGAATACTACCCTCAATATTTGATACGAACTCCGGTGCCAAACTTGACATCTAGATGATAACAATTGGCAGCCTCTCACGTCAGACCGGCGGTCCCATCCGCCTCCTCTGATCAAGCACCTAAAACCAGAAAAGAAGAAAAACTGGCACCAAACAAAAAGGGTCAGACACGACGGTCTGGCAAGCAAATAAACAAATAATATGAAACAAAAGAACATACATAAAACCTGATGAAATCATCGTAAAAACCGAATAAATAGTCTAAACATAATGACAATAAAGCATGCTAAACGATCGAATGGCAGAACATAAGTATCAAAACGAATAAAGAACAATATCAGATGTACGATATCTCGAAAAGATAAAAGCCTGCATAAAACATTTAAGCGTCGGAAATACATTTCAAATCCTGAATAATAGCAACAATACAATAAAGATCGATATCGTAAACATTAAACAAATCAAAGCATAGAAAGCATAACCCACAAGAATCATAAAATAAGGTAATATGCAGATAAAACTTGGCGACCACAAATAGCTAAATCCTCCTATTACCGAAGTAATAAGAGGCAGACAGAGCGTAGCCACTGAACGTGGTACTAAAAATAGGATCAGAACCGTAGCCATACAAATGGGACCGGCAGATCAAAAGTATCAGAACCGTAGCCATACAAATGGGACCGGCAGATAGAACCGTTGCCATGGTCGGTACAGACAGAATCCAAGCTGCAGCTGGCGGACGAATTAAAGATCCCAAGCCGGGTGATCAGCCCGACAAGGTGACCTAAGCCTAGTGGTGCCTTTAGTTTTCAAACTCAACCCGATACAAATCTAACATAATACTAATCCCTTTGGCTCAGGGGCTCACACCACATAGCTCTGGCCCCGTCTTGCCTCGGGTTTTGTTTTCGGAATCATAGCCTCTTTGGCTCATGGGCTCGCACCACATAGCTCTGGCCCCGTCTTGCCTCGAGGTTTTATTTTCAAATACGAGTCTTATCAAAACAATAATCTCATCGAAGAAATCCCGAATGTGACGAACATACTCCAATCTCTTTTCAAATCGAATCGGAGAAAGCGTACGAATATCTATGGTAAACCGTTCAAATACGCATCAAGGGGATTTGTATAAAATCATACGGTCGATCCTTTCGAACGTGGAAAACCACATGATTTTATAACAAATCATCGATGCTATTTAAATTAGTTCACCAAAGAAAACAAATACAAATACAAATACAAATACAAATACATTTTTCTGACTTGAAATGGAATGGAATTATGTAGAATGACTTAATGACTTACCAAGGAACCATCTCAATGCACAACTATCATTTAAACATTGATTAGTAAAGAGCGCGTTTGATGCCAATGAAAATCCATAATATTTAAATGATAAAGTGCGCATTGAGACTCAGACGATTCCCGGATAATTTTACATACTTTCATTCTCTCATTGGTCCCATTCCCATTTCACAAATTTCCAAGTATCAAAAGTAAATCCAAACTCTTTAAAATAGGCCCATAGTTGGCCTTAATCCAAGTCCAAAATAGTCCTCAATAGCACTCCAAAAACCAACCTTAATCAAGCACACAAAACAAGTTTAAAAACGGTCCAAAACTAGTCCTTGAATATCTCACAAATAAATTCTTAAAAACTAATCCAAACTAATCTTTGAATGACCTACAAAACAGGTTTTGAAAAACAGCCCAAAACCGAACTTGAATTGCCCACAAAACAGATTTTTAAATCCGCCCAAAACTAGACCTGAACCAGGCCCACAAACAGATTTTTAAATCAGCCCAAAACTATACCTGAACCAGGCCCACAAACAGATTTTAAAACAGCCCAATGTCAGGCCTTAAAATGACCCAACATCAGGTCTTGAAGTGGCCCAAAAACAGGCTTAAAACAGGTCCACAATTGACTCACAAGCCAACCCAAACAGGCCCCTAAAACAGTCCACAAAGGCAGCCCAAATAGACACATAAACAGGCCCTGGACAGGTCTGGGCTTCGCTCGAGCGACCCAGGGTCCGCTCGAGCGAAGCCCAGACAGAACCTGGTCCGCTCGAGCGGCCCACTGGGTCGCTCGAGCGGACTGGGCCCTGTCCAGTCCGCTGGAAGTGCAGAATTGCACTTCCTCCTTCCTTTTTCTGATTTTTTTTATTCCTTTTCTTCCATACAAAATTCCACAATAATTTGGGCCATTTCTTGACCTTCTAAACTCCTCAAATCACCATCCATGATCCTTCCAATTGATCAAACACAACACTTTTAAAGATCAAAGTTTTTCTCCCCTTCTTTGAACACACTATTTAACACAAGGAAAACTAATTTTTCAAAGTGAGCAAAGTGAAGACAAACCTCCTATACAATGTAAAGCAATAGCATAAGTGGAATAAACATAGTGTTTCTTCATTCATTCAAAGCCAATCCATAAACCATGAAAAATTTGAACAAAATAAGGAAAAAGCCATGAAGCTAACAAGAAACACAAAAACATCATATTAATTGTGAAATTCACTTGCCTTGGTCAAGAGAAGATGCAAAAACACTCCATGAAGGTCCTCTTATGGCCTCAAGCTCCAAAATTACAAAACCCCCAAAATAGCTCAAAAGAAACCCTAGAAAACCAATCATTGCAAAATTTCCATGACAACCCATTGCATGAGTGATGAAAACACTCTAAATGAAAAGGAGAACAAAGATCTAAAGTTTAGAAAGCTATTGCAAACCTTGAGAAGTCCTAACAAAGAAGAGAGGCTTGAATGAGGGTCTTTCCTAAGCTCAAAATCCTTGCAAATGGGTTCTTTGGAAAGCCAAGAGGGAGGAGAAAAACTTTGGGAGATCATTCCTCCATGAGAGCTCCAAGAGAGAGGTGTTTCAGATGAGAGAGAAAGAGTGGGAAGAGAGGGAAAGAGCCAAGCTCCAAACCCTTGCTGGAAACGAAATGGAGGAGAAGGAGGAGGGTTCCCCTCTTATAAGATGGGTCTTGTGGGCCCCAAACTTCACAAGGCTGAAACTCACATTTGCGGGCCCCGAACGAAAACGACGAAGAAGACAAAAATGATCGGCGAAATATCTACTTTCCAAAAAGTATATTTCCCCAATTTCTGAAATTTTCGAAATTCATGGACAGATTTAGTGAAAATGTCATTTTTGCCCATTTTCCTCGAAAAACGTGATTTTTGAGTATCAAATCAAAATGATCAAAACATGAAGGTTGTTAAACTTCATCAAATAAGTCGAAATACACCAAATCCAGAATTTTTAGAAATCCGAAGTAATTTCCCATAAAAATACAAATCATAAGGACCGGGTCAAACTAAAGTCAACGGTCTACAAAATCTCAAAGACTAAGGAAAAATCTAGTCAAACTCAAATACGCGGTCAAACTAAATCAAATCTCGCTTAAAAAGCCAAACCACGATTAAATCAATACTAAACAAAAGAACTGGGGTCGGGATCTTACAATGGGTGCGCACTTACCAATGATAAATCCATTAATTGGCACAAGGGGATATTAGAGATAGATTCCATCTTGACCATTGAATGTTCCCACAGCTCTACTACCACATACCCAAATCACCGAGGTGTTGACCTACAGTTGGCCTCACTCATTGGTGACTCAAAGCAAATAAATAGATAGAAATTTGAGTTCATTAATGTCTCAGGATTGAGAGCCTATTGCTAGGGAATTATGAGAGCAGACCTTAAAGTAAAGACAGTGTTTATAAGGTGCTTCTCATGTCCTTCAATACATCCAATGTACCAGCACTATGATCCAGAATTTTCCATTCTGATGATCGAGACATATCACACTATCTCATAGTGATCAAAGTGTTGCAACCTTGTCAGTATGAGATGTCCTGTCTCATCACTGGTTGTGAAGATATTTTAAGTATAAGATTTTTCACACATGTCTCCCGTATGTGGATCTCATCCATACACATGTGTTACATCTAATTTACTTGTGGACTCCGGTTCATCTCATGAACCATCATGTCATTTGTATTGGTTATGTGCAAGTATATAATAAATCACCATTCATCTTATGAAAGGAAAGCATGAATATACTGCTAAATAAAGAAATTAATCAATTTATTATATCATCTACTAGATTGAGTCCATAAAACTAACAAGTTTCATATTGATGACCCTGCAATAGATAAAAAATGGAAGAACTAAAATGAGCGCGCCTCATGAAAAATAGAGTATCAGTTCCACTCCTTAGCTTTTATTGTGTATGATGTAGAATTAATTTAGAAACACAAGGGGAAAATAACAATGGGAGTGTTAAAATATTACAATAAGTTAGGGCATGTTTGTGTGAGAGAATTTTCAGTAGCATTTTTATTTCTGGGGTCATTTCATTTCTTCAGAAAATGGGAACTTCTTGTTTGTATACAGAAATTTTCTGCGCGGCAACATTTCCACATATAAGTAAAAGTTTTCCACACATAAATGATGATCTGATGTTTGATGCAACAATTTTCTGTGAAAAAATTTCAGCAAAAATCCACTATCTTCAGGATTTTGAAGTCCGAGGGGGAGGTCTTGGACAGTGCAGTTTTCCACAAAAATTGTGGGCTCTCCATCCTTTCTCCATTACTGCACTAAGAAAATTGGAGACTCCATGGGTGTGGAATCCATCCCTAAAGATGTCCTTGGAAAAAGAACAGTGGATTTCACATGCCATGAAGTCCACAGAAGATGGTTTCTATGGATTGCCAAAATATCAGGTAGGAAACAAATGAAATGTCAAAAGAGACGGTCTCACTTCAGACCTGGAAATTAAGGCTTATATCCCTAGTTGTGAAAGCCACCCCCACACATCAAGCTAACCCAAACTGCAGACAATTTGTGCTGAGTTTTGTGCAAGGAAAAAATGGCTACCTATTCAATCGAAACTTCATGGCGCCTGCACCATGCAACTGATATCCTAGGATCAAGCTAGTTGATTTTTGATGTGCCCAACGCTACCGTCTTTAAATCCTCTTTGATCTTCATATCCAACTCTGTAAGTGCATAAAAATGTCACTCACAAAGAGAGGATGGGTGGAGGTGAGGCTCTTGAGAAGAACACCGCTGCCTGTCTGAAAACTGAGAAGGGGAGGAAGAACAGTAGGTCAGAGGACCCTGACCTGGGCGGCACAAGGCTCTCCGATGCCTAAGTCAGTGTGGGAACTGAACAATAGGATGGAGATTCAGATGGAGAAAGAAGATGATACCAGCGTGTGGTTCCCTCCGAAAAAAGAGCCTCCTTTAATGTTCTGATTTGGCTCCTTTTATAGAGGAAGTGAGGAGACAATGAGGTGACTCTTTCAGGGAGCTGTCCCATCGTAGCACATCGTGTCGCATCGGGCCATACTCGGGCGTCTGCGGATGCCGTTCTGTCAGTGGACGTGGGCGGTGCCCTTGTCTTGTCGCACGTGCTGTAGTGTGCTTAAGTGTCCATGGGAGGACAGCTGTCAGCCTCCGCCATAGGTAGCTTCCTCGTGTTATAGCCGAGGTGTGTGACTGATCTAGGGTGCCTGGTGTCGAGGTCGGGAGCGACCTTGACTTGGCTGGACACCTCGCAGGGATGCCGAGGTGGAGTCTGGTCAAAATGGAATCACTTGGCCGAGCTAGAGGCTGGCACTGTTGCCGAGACTAAGCCCTGCCGAGATGGACTAGCTGGTGCGGGAGCCCGAGATGGAGCGTCTGGCCGGGACTCAGATGAGCTCGGAAACATCCCCACACAATAACCCCCCAGGTTCTGACCTCTTGGAGTTTGACTATTGGAGGTCGGAAGCTGAATATCATGTAAGGGGAGCCTGGTAAAAGATATGTGGGAGATTCGAAGGCCGACGCGATGACCGAGGCGAATGCCTTTTGGTGATGAACTTGTCTGATCATCAAAGGAGTTTGAGAGGATGTAGGATCTTTGCTTCAGCACTATAGCATATTTCATATCTAGCCGAGGTTGTTATCACGGTAATTACCGAGCTTTGATACCGCCATTTAGCCGGATTGCTATCGAAGGACGACATGAAGCCGAGCTCGCACGAGGCCATGGCCAGCACGAGGTCGGACCGGCATAAGGTTGAGAAGGCATGTGGCGACCCTGCCATAGTGCAAGCCATGCCCAGCTGCTATGAGAGCGATGCTGGGACGAGCTCGGTGGCCAAGTTGATGGGGTGCGAGTCACGCCCAGGTGCTATACAAGCGACCCCAGGGTGAGCTCGGTGGCGATGCCGAAGGACGAGTCACGCCTGAGTGCTATACGAGCGACCTCGGGTGAGCTCGGTGGCTCTGCTGCTGGAGGTGAGTCACACCCAGGTGCCATACAAGCGACCCCAGGGTGAGCTCGGTGGCGATTCCGAAGAACGAGTCACCCCTGAGTGCTATACAAGCGACCCCATGGTGAGCTTGGTGGCTCTGCTGTCGGACACGAGTCATGCCCATGTGCTATACAAGCGACCCCAGGGTGAGCTCAGTGGCGATGCCGAAGAACGAGTCACGCCTGAGTGCTATACGAGCGACCCCAGGGTGAGCTCGGTGGCGATGCCAAAGAACGAGTCACGCCTGAGTACTATACGAGCGACCCCAGAGTGATCTCGGTGGCGATGCCAAAGAACGAGTCACCCCTGAGTGCTATACGAGCGACCCCAGGGTGAGCTCGGTGGCTCTACTGCCGGACGCGAGTCACGCCCAGGTGCTATACAAGCGACCCTAGGGTGAGCTCGGCAGCGATGCCGAAGAACGAGTCACGCCTGAGTGCTATACGAGCGACCCCAGGGTGAGCTCGATGGCGATGCTGAAGAACGAGTCACCCCTGAGTGCTATACGAGCGACCCCAGGGTGAGCTCAGTGGCTCTGCTGCCGGACGAGAGTCACGCCTAGGTGCTATACAAGTGACCCCAAGATGAGCTCGGTGGCGATGCCGAAGAACGAGTCACCCATGAGTGCTATTCGAGTGACCCCAGGGTGATCTCGGTGGCGATGCCAAAGAACGAGTCACCCCTGAGTGCTATACGAGCGACCCCAGGGTGAGCTCGGTGGCTTTGCTGCCGGACGCGAGTCACGCCCAGGTGCTATACAAGCGACCCCAAGGTGATCTCGATGGTGATGCCGAAGAACGAGTCACGCCTGAGTGCTATACGAGCGACCCCAGGGTAAGCTTGGTGGCAAGACCTTCGTGAGGCCGAGACCAGCATGAGGTCGTGCCAATGTGAGGCCGAGAACCTGACATTACTGCCACGATGCACGAAGTCGAGATTCGGCACGCGGCCGAACTGTAAGAGATGATCTGATGGCGGTAGAGGACCGTGCGATCAAGGCTGACAGTAGAGGACCGTGCCTTCGAATTGACGGTAGAGGGTCATACGATCGAAGCCAACAGTAGAGGGCCGTGCCGGTGTCATCGAAGCTGACAGTAGAGGACCGTGCCGCCAAAAATGATGGTAAAGGGTCGTGCGATCGAAGCTGACGGGCGGTCGAATTTAAGTGATGATAGGAGACATCTAGCTGCCTCCCGAGCTGGAGGAGGAGACTTCTAGCGAGCTGGAGACATCTGTCGAGCTGGAGATATCAGCCGAACTGGAGACATCTGCCGAGCTGGAGATCGCCAGGTTGCTTTTGTAAAGGTCAAAGCGTTCCAGAGCTCGAGCTTCGTCTGCTTCTTGCATGACGAACCGGTTTATCCTGGCCATGAGTGCTGCCATGGTGACCACGGGAAGCAGGACCAAGTCTCTCCGAAGTTCATTGCCTGGCGGAAGAGCTTGTTGGAAAGACAAGGTCGATATTGTATCTGAGGCACTGTCGATCTGGCTGTATATAGTCCAGAATCTCTTGGCGAATTGCGTGATGTTCTCGGTCTGCTTCATTCTGAGGGCCATCAGGTCGGCGGCCGATCTGGGGATGACCCTATGAGCTTGGGATTTCGCCATGAAGGAATTTCGGAGCTGCTGCCAACTTGTGATTGATCCTCGTGGGAGTGCGCAGAACCATCTTAGGGGGAGGTCCCCGAGACTGGAGGATAAGACTCTGCAGTTCGGTGGTCTGCGTTGCCCCACACTGACATCCTCTGAGTGAAGTGCCGGAGGTGTGCTGCTGGGTCCGAGGTCCCATCGTAAAAGACGAACATTGGGACATTGAAATCTTCAGGAAGGGGGAAGTTCCTGATTCTGGAGAGAAGGGAGATGTGCCGAAATTGTCAGAGCTCAGGCAAGCTCGAGCGAAACCGGCCATCTCCATGTTCTGCTGTACTGCTTGCTCAATGCGTCGATCAAGCCGTTCTCTGAAGTCGTGGCTGTCACCCGAGCTTTCGCCATAAGCTCGGTTGCTTCTGCTATTCTCCAGGGTGTGCCTTCTGGAAAGTGGAGTCGAGGTCGATGCTTTAGAGGATGAGCCCGACTGAGTTTCCGACTGTCGAACGCTCGCTGGACCAAATCTTGCTGAGGACCTTTCCTGGTGGGGGACCGTCGGCAGATGTGTTGACAATGTCAGTGGTTCCTTTCCCTTTCTGGTTCTTCGAGGCATGGTGTTAGGGACGATGGCTTTTTCCTCAGTTTTCCCACAGACGGCGCCAATTGTAAGTGCATAAAGATGTCACTCACAAAGAGAGGATGGGCGGAGGCGAGGCTCTTGAGAAGAACACCGCAGCCTATCTGAAACCTAAGAAGGGGAGGAAGAACAGTAGGTCAGAGGACCCTGGCCTGGGCGGCGCAAGGCTCTCCGATGCCTATGTCAGTGTGGGAACTGAATAATAGGATGGAGATTGAGATGGAGAAAGAAGATGATACCAGCGTGTGGTTCCCTCTGAAAATAGAGCCTCCTTTAATGTTCTGATTTGGCTCCTTTTATAGAGGAAGTGAGGAGACAATGAGGTGACTCTGTCAGGGAGCTGTCCCATCATAGCACATCGTGTCGCCTCAGGCCATACTCGGGCATCTGCGGACGCCGTTCTGTCAGTGGACGTGGGCGGTGCCCTTGTCTTGTCGCACGTTCTGTAGCATGCTTAAGTGTCCATGGGAGGACAGCTGTCAGCCCCCGCCATAGGTAGCTTCCTGGTGCTATAGCAGAGGTGTGTGACCGATCTGGGGTGCCTGGTGCTGAGGTCGGGAGCGACCTTAACTTGGCTGGACACCTCGCAGGGATGCCGAAGTGGAGTCTGGACCGAGCTGAAGTCCCTGGCCTGGCTGGGGATGCCCTGGCCGAGGTGGAGCTTATGAGCGTATGACCAAACTGGAATCACTTGGCCGAGCTGGAGGCTGGCACTATTTCCTGGACTAAGCCCTGCCGAGATAGACTAGCTGATGCGGGAGCCCGAGATGGAGCGTCTGGCCGAGACTCGGATGAGTTCGGAAACATCCCCACACAAACTCCATTTTCTCATTCTTTGCATTTGTCTGGGCAATTTTCTTTTCTAACCTGTAGAACAGTGGATAATTAAACTAAAAAGAAGGAGGCAATGATCAAACACAAACAATGAAGAAAACCTTAGAAGCAGTGAGAGTTTTATTACTCTTCAGGTGCCAGGTTCTTCTTTGTCTTCCCATTAGCATCTTTCAATGGTGGCTTCCCTTTCTTAGCCCTACTCAAATCCACTTTCAGGCTCTCCAATACACCGCACTTCCCTGCACTTCCACTACACCATAAATACACAAACACAGAAAACAACCACCTTGCAAAGTGTGTGGGGATGTTTCCAAACTCATCCGAGTCCCGGCCAGACGCTCCATCTTGGGCTCCCGTACTAGCTAGTCCATCTCAGTAGGGCTTAGTTCCGGCAACAATGCCAGCCTCCAGCTCAGCTAAGTGATTCCACTTTAGCCGTACGCTCATAAGCTCCACTTCAGCCAGAGCATCCCCAGCCTGGCCAAGGACTTCAGCTCGGTCCAGACTCCACCTCGGCATCCCTGCGAGGTGTCCAGCCAAGTCAAGGTCTCTCCCGACCTCGACACCAGGCACCCCAGATCAATCACGCGCCTCGGCTATAGCACCAGGAAGCTACCCATGGCGGGGGCTGACAGTTGTCCCCCAATGGACATTTAAGCACGTTACAGCACGTGCGACAAGACAAGGGCACCGCCCATATCCTCTGACAGGGCCATCCCTGCCGCCCACGTCCCCTGACAGAACGGCGTCCGCAGACGCCCAGGGTATGGCTCGATGCAACACGATGTGTTACAATGGGACAGCTCCCTGACAGAGTCACCTCATTGTCTCCTCACTTCCTCTATAAAAGGAGCCAAATCAGAACATTAAAGGACTCTCTCTTTTTTCGGAGGGAACCACACGCTGGTATCATCTTCTTTCTCCATCTCAATCTCCATCCTATTGTTCAGTTCCCACACTGACTTAGGCATCGGAGAGCCTTGCGCCACCCAGGCCAGGGTCCTCTGACCTACTGTTCTTCCTCCCCTTCTCAGGTTTCAGACAGGCAGCGGTGTTCTTCTCAAGAGCCTCACCTCCACCCATCCTCTCGTTGTGAGTGACATCTTTATGCGCTTACACAAAGCACTTCGCAACATTGAACAACAGAACCACAAATGGGAGGCTTCAGAACTACTTCACACAAAGCTTACCCATTGATTTGACAGGAAAGGTCTCATCAGCCTACAAAGTAATAAATGAGGATCCATCGTAGCCCACAATGCATTTATTGTCAGCCCAATCAGCCCACATTGCATTAAATGCAGGTCATGTTGGGCCTGATTCTGTCCCGACTTATTGGCAGTTGAGGTCCCATCGGATCCATCTTTGGGCTATGCCCTGATATAGCTATAGCCGCTGGATGCCGCCTTGTCAATGATTTGGTGAAGATTGTGGATGGCTAGGATGGCCCATCTGCCTCAATCGTGCATGCCCGTACTTAGCCACGTGTCTGATGACACAGCAGAAGTAGGGAAGCGACCACAGTATTTGTCTTGACTAGCAGCCTGATGCCCTCGACCGAGATGCTTGGCTGAAGTCCGGGCGAATAGCCAAGGTCAGAGTGCGTAGCCGAGGTCAGGGTTACTGAAGTAAGCCTGGTCTCGGCCAGTGTTCTGATGCTCTCACCGAAATGCGATTGGATGGTTCGTAGGCGCGATTAACTGGCAACTTATCGCCGAAGTTAACGTAATCTCGGTGCCTTGAAAATCACCCCCACACAATTGCCCCTTAGCTTCTTACTTCTTAGGGTCTCTAGCTTTTTGAGGTCGGAACCTATAAAGAAAGAACCTGCTGGGAGACGCTTGATCATTCTCTAGTGTCGTTCCGACTCCTTGAGGTAATTAATACCGTGCCTCAATCATCATGAAGAACGGGTCGCAGTGACACGCGTCATTGCTTGACTTATTGCACTGCCAAACTAATGGGACAGGAGCGATTCGCAATGCGACCCTTTTGAATTTGTAAATGGCGCCAAGGAAGTCCCCCTTTTTCTTATAAATAGGGGCGTCTTCCTCGGCCTTATCTTCTTTATTTCCACTCTTCATCTTAACTCTCATAAGGGAGACTTTTCCAGAGGTCTTCAGGCGGGGACGATTGCATAGCGTCGAGGATATCGCGTGCTCAGATTGAACTTCGCTTCAGATCCGTTCATCTGTAAGTTTCATCCTCAGTCTGTGTTTCTTAGGGTTTTTCCCTTTTAAGGTTTCTTATTGCCTTCCTTCTCAATCCCGGGTCGTAGAAATGGTTGGCCATAAGCACCAGTTAGAGACCTCTGAGGGTATGGCCAAATTTAAGGAGGCGTATGGTATACCGGAGGAGGTCTGCCTCAGGCCGGCGGATCCTTCCGACTACGCTCTGCGTTCCAATCCGGTGGTTGGATGCCCTTCCCTTTGATATCTGTGATTGAGGGTGGTGTTAGGTTTCCCTTGCATCCGATGCTTAGCGCTTGCCTTAGTACCTAGTCCCTTGCCCCTTACCAGTGATGCCCAATGGCTATGAGGTCATTATGGGCACGGCTAAGCTGAATGAGGTTCTGGAAATTAACCTCGGTGTTCATGACATCGAGGATGCTTATGATATTTGTAAGGCCGGGGAGGGTACCTATTACCTCCGAGTGAAACAGCTCCGAAAGGGTTTCGTCTTGGCCTTGGAGGACTTGAATAAGAACGCCGGGGATGACCATTTTCTGCGTCTCGGGGAATTGGGAGTTCGGTGCTGGTGAGGACAGAACGCACATGGTCCCGCGCCGCTTCGGGGTCGTCCCAAGTAAATATCGCTCCTCGATTTTGCTCATTTTATTTTCACCCTTCGATTTGCCGAACTGACGTCTTACCTTGCCGTGCAGATCTGCGAGAGAGGCAGCGACGTGCGGTGCATGATGGCTGGAAAAAGAGCGTAGCCGACCACAACAAGGTTGAGAAATACACCGGGTACGAAAACAGGTCGGCCTGGAAGCTGCTGGGCTACGGCCGCGGGTACCGCGGTTATTATAGAAGGGTCGAACCGTCGCAGGGGGAAGAGACATAGATAGGCGAGCCTGCTGTTACAATAGCCGTAGCGGGAGGTATTCCGCAGACTGCTTCCTTCGCTCGCCGAACCACGTCTGGTGTCGAAGCGTGTACTTCCACCAGTCCGGGGTCAGCAAGCTTGATAGAAGCCGTAGAAGCTTACTCTTCTGACCAAGAAGAGGGGATGGAAGAAGATCTACCCCCTTTGAAGACCAAAGATTTAACGGCCAGATTCAGAGGCCGATCTTCTTCTTCAGTGGTACCTTCTTCTGCCGGTACCCACACAGCTTCGGGTCCGGGCGGCGCCACAATCTCTTCCGCTCTCATTGTTGCCTCAAATGTGGGAACCCGGCGGCGTTCTCCTAACTGTACGAGGGATGGATCTCCGTCAAGTGAGAGGCCTAAGATGGGGGAAAAAGACTCCGAGGCTCGAAATGTCCCAAAGGACAAAGGGCCCGCGCGCGTCTTGAGAGAGAAGGCTCCTCCCGAGAAGAGCGCATTGGTGGACAAGGCTCCTCCTGAGAAGAGACTTGAAACCAGCGGACCTTCAGAGAAAAGTTCTAGGTCGGTCTCAGGATCTCGTCCCCTCGCACCGGCTCCGTGGAGGCCGAAGTTAGAGATTCAGCCCAGGAGGCCCTTGAATGTGGAGGACCGGGTAGCAGGAAACGCCTTAGTCATCGGGGCGCTCGCCAAAGCCTGCGCCCTTCCATGTGATATGGAGAATCATGCAAAGTATGACAACGAGAGTCTATTGGCCTCGGCGATCCAGGCCGCCTTTATAGTGAGTATTCTCGAGCAATTCTGACGAGTTTTGTTTCGGCTGCCCATGTCTATACCTAATAGTTTCCTTTTGCAGAATGTACAGAGGCTCCAGCTAGTTATAGAAAGGAGTGACAAGAATGTCTCCAAGGTCTCGCAGCTGGAATCTGAGAGGGAGAAGCTCGGGAAAGATTTGTCGGATTGCCAAAGTAAGCTGGCTGACTCGATGAAGAGTAACGCCGACCTTACTGCAGAGATGAAGGTGGCGGTGACCAGTATCACGAACCTTATAGCCGAGACTCACGAGTTAAAAAGGGCGGTTCGATTGAAGACAAAGAGGGGGCTCGAGCTGGAGGCCGAGCTGGAAAAACAGAAGGCCAAGTCGGGAGCCGTACTGGCGAAGCAAAAGGCCGAGCTGGAGCAAGCGCTGAAGGAGAATGCTAACCTCAAATCTTCATTTCGGGCCGAAATCCATGCTGCTTTCCATAAGGGAGTGGATAGAGCGACGGAGGATTATGAGAGACAGGTGGAAGAAATAAGCTCTCTTTTGTTTGAGGAAGGATGTCGGGCTGCGCTAAAAGAAGCAGGGATCTCTGAAGATCATCCGATCCATCAGTATCTCCCGAAGTATTCAGGCCCGGGAACCGAGTCGTGCCCTGCCCCTATTCTTGAGAGTCCTCTGATCAAAGCACCTACCGCCGGCACTCTTCTGGATGATGCTCCATCTTTTCCTCCCACGGATGTCCCCAAAACGACCGCGCCTGTGGACGAGGCGACCGGTCCTTCAGAGAAACGATGAGGACATTGCTTCGGCCTCTGAAGTCTTTCCTTTTCTTCCCATGATGTACTTTGATGCTTTCCAATTGTATCTTTTTTACTTTGCAATTGTATCTTTTCGACTTTGCAATTGTATCTTTTTGATTTTGTAATGGAGAACAAGTTAATACAGTCTGGGTTCTTGCCCTTCTTTTTCCGACATGGATCTTCTTTTCCTTCTGTAGCATTCATTGTATCCTTGGTTTGGACAAGCATCTGAGTCCGGCCAAATTGATGGTTCGTGCTAGAAGGGTTGCCTGAGCTGGAATAATAAACAGGGGCGGATGTTCCAGAAAATACCTACCGATATTATTTTTATCCGTCGTGGTATTCCGCATCTCGAGCTTCATAAATAGTATTAAGTATTGCAGCACGATCGATGCAGAAAACAAGCAGATGGCTCCAACTTGTCGCCATCCGATTAGCCACCTAGTCAATTCAGAGGTGACGGGCGCCGCATGCGAAGCATGGGAGACCATACCTCATAAATGGGGTTTTGGAATTCGACCCTCATTTCCCCTATAAATAGGTGCTCTCCTTTGCTGTGTGACCATCTCTATCTCGAGTAGGGAGGTAAGCCTGTCAGGGAGGACACGCTTGTTTTAGAAACTTCTTCTATTCCTCAGAGGCATGGAGATTCGCCTGCTCCCGCCAGATTTCCGGTGGTTCCGCCTTTCAGGAGTCCGCCAAGATCCTTCGCTCCATATGAACCTTTCGTGACTGAAGACAATTCTGACGAAAAAGGTCACATTGGGCATCATGGATCACGCACTCTCTGAATCCGGTCACCATGGATCACGCGCTCTCTGAACGCGGGTCCTTGATCAACTCTTGTTGATGCGTCTGGAAGGAGGTTAGACCTCTGCAGTGGACCGGGGAGTTGGTTGCGAACTTGGTCTAAACAACCATAGGGTATTGTGGAGATCCAAGCATCGAGGACCCTGGATCTCATGCAATGAAGAGTAGTGCTTCCGAGTTTTTTACAGGGGACAGAGAGTCTCCCTATTGTATTTTTATTGCTTTTCCGCATCTTATGTAATGAAATTTTTTATTGTATCGTTGTAATGAAGACATTTTAGTCAATACAAATGGAATTTCAATCAATACAGATGGAAAATTTTTTTGTCGGGCCACTATTGGCCGGGGTGAGTCTGAGGGGCCTAGGTGTATGAACCCGAGGTCAGTTTCTGGGTGTATGAACCCAAAATTTTGAGAAGCCTGGGTGTATGAACCCGAGGTCAGTCTCTGGGTGTATGAACTCGAAATTTTGAGAAGCCTGGGTGTATGAACCGGAGGTCAGTCTCAGGCTGTATGAGCCCGAAGTTTTGAGAAGCCTGGGTGTATGAACCCGAAGTCAGTCTCTGGGTGTATGAACCCAAAATTTTGAGAGGCCTAGGTGTATGAACCCGAGGTCAGTCTCTAGGTGTATGAACCCAAAATTTTGAGAAGCCTGGGTGTATGAACCGGTGGTCAGTCTCTGGGTGTATGAACCCAAGATTTTGAGAAGCCTGGGTGTATGAACCTGAGGTCAGTCTATGGGTGTATGAACGCGAAATTTTGAGAAGCCAGGGTGTATGAACCCGAGGTCAGTCTCTGGGTGCATGAACCCAAAATTTTGAGAAGCCTGGGTGTATGAACCCGAGGTCAGTCTCTGTTATTTTTGCTGCTGCCGAATTCCACAACTTGATGAAAGAATGAAGGCCGTTGTTATTGATCTTGAAACTTTGATTACAATTCTAGAAAAAGAACTTCTTGAGGTGGGTTGCATTCCATGGTCGTGGGAATTGCCTACCATCCATGCCCTCAAGTTTGTATGACGATCGTCCGGCTACTGAGATTACTTTGAACGGGCCATGCCAGTTTGGAGCTAGTTTGCCTTCGTTTGGATTCTTGTTTGCCGAGAGCGTCTTTTTCAGGACCAGCTCTCCTACTGAGAACCTTCTCTCTCTGACCTTCTCGTTGTATCCTTTGGCTAACTGTCGATGGTAATCGGTCAGTCGGATGGCCGCTGCTTCTCTGCACTCATCGACCAATTCCAGTTCGCTTGCCAGATTTATCTCGTTTCGGCCTTGATCAACAAGTTCTGATCTCAGGGCTGGGAGGCCAATCTCAAGGGGAATGACCATTTCCATCCCATAGGCAAGAGAGAATGGTGTTGCCGAAGTGGAACGCCTCGAGGTTGTCCTGTATGCCCACAGGACACTAGGGAGCTCCTCTACCCATCTTTCTTTAGCCCGGTCAAGCCGCTTTTTCAGCCCATCGAGTAATACTTTGTTAGAGATCTCTGTCTGACCATTGCTCTGTGGGTACGCCGGGGTGGAGTGGTGGTTTCTGATGCCATGCTTTTGACAGAAGCCTTTGAAAAGGTTGGAATCGAACCGGGTCCGATTGTCCGAGATCAAAGCTCTAAGGATGCCAAACCTTATGATGATATTCTTCCATACAAAATTCTTTGAATCTTTTTCGGTGATGGAGGAAGCGGTTCTGCTTCTATCCACTTGGTGAAATAGTCAGTATCAACCATCTCTTATTCCCTGGGGCCCGGTGACGAGGTCCCATGATGTCCAGCCCCCATTGGGCAAAGGGCCACGGGCTGGAGAGGGGACTTAAATCCTGTGCCGGCTGATGGAGGGAGTGGGAGAACTTCTGGCACTTCTCGCACTTCTTGGCGTATAGTTGCGCGTCCTTCTGCATGTACGGCCACCAGTAACCCTGGCTGATAGCCTAGTATGCCAGTGACCGTCCTCCGATATGGCTTCCACAAATCCCTTCGTGAATCTCATACAGAAAATCGTCGACCTTGCTCGGATGAATGCATTGGAGGTAGGGGCCGGTGAAAGATTTTCTGTAGAGCTTGCCTTCGGGAGACAGCCAGAACCGAGCTGCTTTGAGCCTGATCCGGTAGGTCTCATTCTTATCTTCGGGAAGCTGTTCATCTTTGAGAAGGGAAGTGATTGGATCCATCCAGCTTGGGCTGAGATCAAGGCATAAAATCTTCCGAGATGGATGGAGCTCTATGCTGGATCTCGGCAACGACCCAATCTCAACATTTCTTTTCTTCCCTGCTTCGACAGCGGAGGCCGGGTTCGCAAGGGCATCAGCATGCGAGTTAGTATCCTTGGCGATCTGCCTGACTTCGGCTGTCTGGAACTGAGAGATGAGTTTCTTCGCAAGGGCTAGATATGCTGCCTTCCTGTCGTCCCGAGCTTGGTAGTCCCCAGTTAGTTGGCTTGTCACCAATTGTGAGTCACTGAAGACCACCAATTGTTGGGCTCGGAGGATTTTGGCGTTGTTTAGTCCCGCTATTAGAGCTTCATACTCAGCTTCGTTGTTTGTTGCTTTGAAGTCCAGGGTCAGAGCTTGTTCTATGACCATCCCTCTAGTGATTGGAGGACTACGCCAGCGCCAGCCCTCTTAGAGGTAGAGGAGCCATCGATGAAGACTTTCCATGTTGAGTCAAGGACTTGGCTCCAAGATCGTTCATCGACCTCGGTGACTTCGCTTTCATGTCCTCTGCCCCTAGTTCGGTACCGGGTTGGGTTGGTGCCGAACTCAGAGAGACGAACTCAATAATGAAGTCTGCCAAAATCTAGGCCTTGATCGCAGTCCCGGGCTAATACTGGATATCATACTATCCCAGTTCGACTGCCCATTTGGATATCCTTCCTGAAAAATTAGCTTTTTTGAAAATAGACCTGAGTGGATGCTCCGTAACAACCACGATGGTGTGAGTTTGGAAGTAATGGGAGAGCTTACGAGAGGCACTGACGAGTGCCAACGCGAGCTTCTCAAGTAATAGGTATCTGGTCTCGGCGTCAAGAATGATCTTGCTCGTATAATAGATTGGCTTTTGTAGCTTATCTTCCTCTTTGACGAGGACTGAGCTCACCGCATGGTCCGAGACCGCCAGGTACAAGTACAGTGTCTCTCCTCGGATTAGAGTTGAGAGCGTGGGTGGTGAAGATAGATAGGTTTTGAGTGCCTGCAGTGCTTGGTCGCACTCATGGGTCCATTGAAATTTTAGATTTTTCCTTAAAAGCTGAAATAAGGGCCTGCACTTATCTGAAGATCTGCTGATGAAGCGATTGAGCGCGACGGCCATGCCGGTCAGCTTTTGAACCTCCTTTGTGGTTGCCGGGCTCTACACTCTCAGGATCGCCGTGATCTGGTCTGGGTTGGCTTCTATCCCTCTCAGTGTAACCAAGCTTCCAAGGAACTTGCCGGAAGCGACGCCGAAGGCACACTTAGAGGCGTTCAACTTGAGCTTGAACTCCCTAAGAATGTTGAAAACTTGAGCCAAGTCTGCTAGATGGTCATGAGATTGCTTGGATTTGATGACCATGTCGTCGATATATACTTCGACAGTCTTGCCGAGCTGAACCTGGAACATCTTGGTGACGAGTCGCTGGTAGGTTGCCCCCGCGTTCTTTAACCCAAAAGGCATCACCTTGTAACAATAAGTTCCTCAGGGCGTTATGAACGTAGTTTTCTCCTCGTCTGGCTCATACATTGGAATCTGATGGTAACCTCGATAGGCATCGAGGAAACTCATCCTTTCATTGCCAGTGGTGGCGTCGATCATTTGATCGATCTTCTGGAGTGGGAAGTTATCCTTTGGACAAGCTTTATTGAGGCCGGTGAAATCAACGCACACTCTCCACTTGCCGGTTTTCATCCTGACAACCACCGTGTTGGCCAACCAAATTAGATATTGAACCTCTCTGATTGCTTCAACTTCCAGCAACTTGTCGACCTCTTCGGCCACGGCTTCTGCCTGCTGCAAACCTGATTGCGAGCTTTTTGCACCACGGGCTTGTGTTTAGGATCCACGTTCAGTTTATGACACATGACCTCGGGTTCGATGCCGGGCATTTCGCTCGGAGTCCAGGCAAAGACATCTTTGTTTCGCATCAAGAATTTAGAGAGCTCGGACCTATCCGGATCGGCAAGCTGGCTGCCGAGCAAGAAGAACCTATCAAGGTCAAGCGGATCGGTCCTGATCTCGGTCAGATCTTCGACGCACTTCTTTTCTGGGTCTCTACCGATCTCATCCAGCTCTTTTTCAAATTCTGCCATGTGTACTTGCCTCGGCTCCTTCTCTCCAGGAACTACGGCCATCATGCACTGCTTGGCCATCTGCTGGTCTCCTTCAACGGTGACTACATCCACCTGGCCATCTTTGTTTTTCAACAAGAACTTAAGCTTTTGGTGGAGAGTGGAGGGAATCGCCTCCATACTGTGGAGCCAAGTTCTGCCCATAATGGTGTTATAAGGAGATGGAGCGTCTACCACGAGGAAGTCGGTCATCACGGAGGCTCCACCTACCTGGGTCTCCAGAGTGACTTTCCCTTTAGGGTATACTGGCTTAGCGCTAAACCCTATCAAAGGTGTCCGGGCCTCTTCCAGGTCTGCTTCCGAGAGTCCCATCTTTTTGAAGCAGCTGAAATAGAGGATTTCAGATGAACTGCTGGAGTCGATGAGGATCCTCTTTACTGTGAAGTGCTGCAGCTTCAAGGTAACGATCAGCGGATCGTTATGGGGGAGCTGGACTCCTTCCAGGTCCTTGTCTGAAAAACAAATCATGGGGCGCTCGCGCCGGGCTTTCTTTGACGCTGGTCCGAGCTCGGCTCTCATTAATTCTTTTCCGTGAGAGGCCCGCTTGGCCTCGGCACGAGCTTGGTTATTTCTCTTTGGGGAAGTAGAAGGTGCCAGGTGGATGACGTTGATGATCTTTTCTGATCCATTGCTGTCTGGATCCTTGTCCTTCCTTTGCTGATTTCGGCTGGTACTCGCATCACCTTCTTTAACATAATCCTACAAATGGCCCTCTTTGGCAAGCTTTTCCAGGTGTGATTTCAGGATCCTGCACTCCTCTGTCCTGTACACATTTTGCTTGTGGTAGGCACAAAACCTGCTCTGATCTCGGGAGGAGGGATCACCCTGCATTGGCTAAGGCCAGCTGAAGTATGGTTGCTTCTTGGTTTTGTTCATGATTCGATGGATTGGCTCCTAGAAGATGGTGTTCACAGCTTGGTAGGGATTGGAAGAAGGTTTGGGCTTCTTGCTTCCTCCAGATTTGGATGCCGGGACTTTTGCCGAGGTGGCCGAAACCCAAGCCTGGTTCGGCTCTTCTTTCCTGAATGGCTTCTTGTCCTTCTTATGAGGCTGATCTCCTTTGTCCCTGCGCCCAACGCCGTGGCTCTCTCTAGCTCGGATATCGTCTCTTTCGAGCAATGTACTGTTTCACCCTAGACATCATTGCTGGCATGGAGGTCACAGGATCCCGGGCCAAGTCTTTTCTGAGCTCGTTACCTAGTAACAGAGCGTTCTAGAAGGCAAAGATCGCCACTTCATCTTTAGAGCCTTCGATCTGATTATATATCGTCCATAATCGCATGGCGAACTGGGTGGTATTCTCGCTTTGCTTCATCTTCAGGGCCAATATATCAGCATCGATTTTGGGAACGACACTGTAAGCTTGAAATTTCTTCAGGAAGGAGAGCTGGAGCTGCCGCCAGCTCGAGACAGACCTCTTTGGGAGAGTACAGAACCATTTCAAAGGGAGGTCACCCAAACTGGAAGAAAAGATTTTACAGTTCAGGTGGCCCTCATCCCCCCAAATAGACATCCTCTAGGAAAAATGTTGAAGGTGAGCAGCGGGATCCGAGACCCCATCGTAGAGGACAAATCTTGGAACAGAGAACTTCTTGGGCAAGGGAGAGTCTTTAATCTCTCCAGAGAAGGGGGAAACGCCAAGATCGATGGGGCCACAGGTGTCCTGCTGATCTCGGGCGAGTCCGGCTATCTCTAAATTGCGCTGGACCACCAGCTTGATGCGCCTGTCAAGCCATTCTTACGTATCGTTCCTCTCCGGCAACAGGGTTTCTGACTTTCTCTTCGAGTGACCTTGACTGCGATGGCTTCGAGCATGATTGCCTCGGCCATGATGGCTTCGACTATTGCTCGAACTTTCATCGTGAGTCTGGCTGCGCTTCTCTTTCGGTAAGTCCTCAAGTCCTCGTGGGAGGAGGCAGTCACTCTGCTTTGAGTGGCATTCTTCTCGCTTTGGCATCCCGAAGGCCGTCTTAATGAGGTCGCTCCTTTGGCTTTTAGCTGTTGCTGGAGCTGACGGATCAGCGTGGTCTGCTTTTGAATAGTGGCATTCTGTGCTCGGACGTCTGCAAGAAGAGCATCGTAGTCCTCGTTAAGGTTGTAATCTTCGTCGTCATCATCTTCCTGATGATTGGAGTGTCGGGGTTCGTCTACCGCTGGGTTTTTATCCCGTCGGTCCTCCTCCAGTGGAGGACCTTTGTCCCTAGGATACTGTTGGGGATTTCCTCGTTGGAGAGATGCTGTAACTGCCCTCGGAGGTGGACCCAAATGGTGGCGATGTTCTTCGATGGGGACCTGGACGAAGCGACGTTCGTCGGTGATGTCAAAAGTATCTGTTCCTATCTCAAACCTTCCTTGAAAGGGAGGAATGAGCGAAGATGGTCCCGCATGGGGTGTCTTCGAAGCTTCTCCTCTTTTTGCAGCTTTCTTAGTCATGGTGGGAGGAAAGACTTGATTAATCATTTCCCACAGACGGCACCAATTGTAAGTGCAAAAAATGTAACTCACAAGATTAAGGGGTGCCTGATAGGACTTATCCAAAGGGACCGGTAGAGATTAGCTACTATGATCCAGAAAGGGGAAAAATTGACAGTCAGAGGACCCTGGCTATGGGCAACGCAGGGCTTTCTAATGCCTAAGTTAGTGTAGGGACCGAACGAAGGTCGAAGAAGGAGAGAGACAGAGTAACGCCTCTAGAGGGAATATGTATGCATACCTTCGTATTGGAATGTCCTCATATTTATAGAAGATTTTACCTGATATCTTGGAGTGGGCCCATTGATTTGACAGGAAAGGTCTCATCAGCCTACAAAGTAATAAATGAGGATCCATCGTAGCCCACAATACATTTATTACCAGTCCGATCAGCCCAAATTGCATTAAATGCAGGTCATGTTAGGCCTGATCCTGTCCCGACTTATTGGCGATTGAGGTCCCATCAGATCCATCCTTGGGCCTTGCCCTGATATAGCTATGGCCGCTGGATGCCGCCTTGTCAGTGATCTGTTGAAGATTGTGGACGGCTGGGATGGCCCATCTATCTCGTTCATGCATGCCCGTACTTAGCCACGTGTCTGATGACGTAGCAGAAGTAGGGAAGCGACCACAGTATTTGTCTTGACTGGCAGCCGGATGCCCTCGACCGAGATGCTTAGCCGAGGTCAGGGTGGATAGCTGAGGTCAGAGTGCATAGCTGAGGTCAGGGTTACTGAAGTAAGCCTGGTCTTGGCCAGTGTTCTGATGCTATCACCAAAATGCGCTTGGACAGTACGTAGGCGCGATTAACTGTCAGCTTATCACCGAAGTTAACCTAATCTCGGTACCTTGAAAATCACCCCACACAACAACATAAAGTGCAAAAGAATAGAATATGAACAAGATGGATAAAAATATGCGAGTCAGAGAAAATAACAGAGCCCTTAACCTAATATACAAAGAAGGTGTTGCCATGTTTTTTACCTGTGGCAGTGGCAGAGACAGTTCTGTAAATTGCAGGATGGTCTAAGGTCCTTATCATCATCGCCATTAAAATTGCAATGCTACTATTGTTTCATTCACTCTCTCTGATTTTTTTTTTTTTTTTTTTTTTGCTGCTGGAACAGAAAGCTTAAACAAAAGGAAAATAGAAAAGTAGCATGTTATGCCCATTCCAAGTATAAGTAACAAGCACGTATAAGTAAACCATAAATCTGAAGACAAGAAAAAGTAACTCTAAATCATAAATCTGATTACAAGTATAAGTAACATGCCATGTCTCATGTTGGGCCCATTCCAATTGTGTGTAACTCTACATCCATTCACCTTTTCAATGTTCCAAAACAAAAGTAGCAAAATGAGTTTCCAAGATAAACCTAATCCAACACATTGAACTTGTTATCAACTGGATTTACAAAAAGATCTAAGAGATATGTTTGATCAGCCTAATCCGTGAATATGGTCAAAACCTCAGGCCATGCTACAAAAGATCCATTCCCGACCTCGCCTAAAGTCGAATGAAATCCATCTGGATAAGGTAATCCGACATCTGGTTTTTCAATGACGTCAATAGAAACTTTATAGTAACCTGCTGGAAGAGATTTTGAGTGAATCTGTTGGGGCCCATCCTCAATATAAGCTCTTCCAAGTGCGACCACATCTTGACGCCAAGACATCATTTTGCATGGCCGCAATGTCAATGGAGATTGATCGTTCCTTAGTGAGTTAGAAACCACAACTGACTCTTTGTTCTTAAGTGGAGGTGTTACACTTGCTTGTGATCTGAAGTCATGCTATGCTACAATAACATTCCAATGCACGTGTTATTCATTAAGTAAATGTAGAAAAAATCTAATATTATGAAACCTTATATAAATAAAAAAAATCCATAAAAGCATTAATACCTCAACCAACTGTTTAAGACCCTTAAATTCTTCCATTAGGCCTTTCTGTTCTACCCTTATGCAGTCTACTTGGTACTCCAAATTTTTAACCATTGATGATTACTCGGTTACTTCCTTATCCTTGAGGGCTAATTTTTCTAGAGTTGGCGAGGATGATAGAATCTGAGATCTTGATACGATGTTCCCAACACCCCGAACACGCGCCCTCTTATCAATGCCAAATACTTTAGTCAAAGGATCATTTCGGATGTCTTGGGAATCAACTTCTTGGCTGGAAAGTAAGTCTTGTACTCTTTCCTGTCAAATTAAATAATCATCACATAAGTAAACTTGGTATGCTTTTTTCTATCCCATAGACTTAACTGTAAGATGATGAACTCACCATGTGTGAAGACACGTCATTGGGGATAGAACCATCCTTTCTTTTATGTGCTTCGATCCACACTTCAGCCCTAGTAATTGGGGGGGGGGGGGGGCATCTTCATTTCTTTGGTGCTTCTAGATTTGCAAGAACTACACATCATTAGCTTTTGTGGAATAAAATAATCTATGTTTTCATGTTACATAAAAATGCCAATACTTACCATCTTCTCCTCTAGTCTCGCGTGGCCATGCCTGCCACTCGTATGATAAATTTTCATTTTCTTCCTGATCTCCGTATTTTTTTGACATTGTTCTATAGTTTTTGGATCCGCATTGTGTTTGATAAAAGCCTCCCAATCTTCAGGCCTAATACTTGGAGGACGATTGTTCAATTTTTCTTCATGAGTTATGTGGGGATCAAGGTATTCCATCCTCAATTTTGTCTTATATTTCCTCATACTTTCAGCCATGCTTCTAAGGCATTTGTCTTTGTATGATTTTGGAACATCAAAATCTTCCTTTATATAAAAAAAAAGTGGTCAGTTAGGCTCAACAACTAAATAGAGAACAAGTATAATATCAAGCCATTTCAAAGCACTTCAGGCTAAGAATTCCATACTAGGAGGAGCTTCTAGAGTTAATTTTTTTCTCATTTGGCACGGCACGCCAATCCTTGTATGAGATGGGGACAATGATGCGAACTAGATGTCCACATCTAGATGACAACTTGGCTGAATTATCGCCCACAGGTAGGCCATGAGCATTTAAGGTAATCACCTTTTTAAAAAATTTTGGCGGCATAGAAGATTCTGAAACAAAAAATGAATGTTAAATAAAATTAATACCATTTAAAACTTGAGTACGAGACTGTATGAGTAGTGATGAAATGAATTTTTTCAAACCTGCATTCAAATAATTTGTCCCTTGCTTAGCCATTAGAACACCTGCGTCTCGAAGGACATAATGACACTTAGCACAAACAAGTCACATGAATGCGTGAAATAAAATCAACATATTCAACTACTTGAAAATTCATAATCAAGGCACCATAAGCATAAGCATAAGCATAAAATGCATATTTCATAATCAAGGCACATTCATCATCAAGGCACCATAAGCATAAGCGTAAGCATAAAGTGCATATTTCACATATTCAACTACTTGAAAATTCCACAACCGTAAAAAAAGTTAAATCAAAGTATACATGTCCAGCGATTCATAGTTAATTTCTTTTAGAACATTTTCTAAATTTTCAGCTGCGCTAACAGTGGAAGAAAAGAGACACGGATCTTCAAGTGCGTCTGCATCCTTTGGAAATCTCTTTGGGGCGAGTAGAACAACAGCCCATCCAGGTCTAGTTTGATCTTTGGAGTAAAAAACTTGACTTGCTTAAGACGCTAATATATTTGGCTCGTCTCCTTCCTTATCTTTTCCTTTCAATTTTTCCATGTTCACCATTGTCAAATTTGTATCGGGATCAACAATGCACCCATTAGTCTTGTCCTCTACTTTGAACCAATCACAATAAAATACTGTTTGATGAAAATCAATGTAATCCAACTCAATTATCTGTTTCACAACTCCATAATAGGTGGCCTCAACTTCATTATAGTTTTTATCTTTAACGCTTGCCCTGTATAATGTGAACACTTTCATTGAGACCCCATTATTTTGTGTTGATTTGTTAGTCTCGTAATCAATTAGAGAGAATACATGCCCATTGACACGGTATTTGTTATAACATTTGGCCCTGAACATTGGCGCAACTGCTAGTCATTTCAGTATCGACTCTCCCTCAACATATTCCATCTGCACATTAAGAAGAAGTGTCAAAGGGTACTCAGCAATTATAATCATGTCTATCATCCAATATTTAGAATTAAATAAATAATTGTTTAATTACCTCCTATCGCAACCAACTGATAAAATCACGCTCAATGTTCTTAGACACACCGCCCTTCTTTTTTGGACACTTGGGAGTGGTTGTACTTAAATATGTCCTATACTTCCTGTATCAATGAAAGACACATTACTTTTTATGATCGTGGACGTGTTATCGAATTACTGGACCTTATTTGCTAATTTAGAAAATTTGTCAACACACATATGCCATTCCGCAATTCCCCGATAGGAGTCCAAAACCCATCTACGTAGTTGTTGATGTTGTATGTTAGTTAGGTCAACATTCCGGCCTTTATCCAAAGGCTCCTCATCACACTCACCGTCATCGTCCAAAAACCTTTGATGTGTTCTCTTGTGACTACCTCTATCACCATCTGGCATGTACTCCATACAATACAAAATAGATTCCTCTATAATGTAGCGCTCTGCAATGCACCCTTCAGGGTGTGCCATGTTCTTTACGTATCCTTTATAAGTTTTCATTAACCTATTAAGAAACACCAAGACATCAGCACTATACTCTACTATACCAAAGACAACTTTGAAGTTAGAATTTCACCGTTCAAAAGGATACATCCATTGAAATCTAACTGGACCGCAAGCTAATGCTTCATCAGCCAAATGCACCATGAGGTGAACGCTAATAACAAAAAATGATGGTGGAAAGAACTTCTCCAAAACGCACATTGCCATGATTAGTCATTGTTTTACAACAATTATATTATTTGCACTAATTGCCTTTGAGCACAAGACATTAAAAAAGTTACAAATTTCTTGAATAGCAGCTTTCAATGGCTTATGCTCTGAGAATGCGTGCTGTAACAAAACAGGTAATAACTGTTGCATTATGACATGATAATCGTGTGATTTGAGCCCCTTTATTTCAAGGGTTTGCATGTTCACGAGATGTTTAAATCTTGAACTATACCCCGTTGGAACCTTCAATTCATGCAAAGTATGACAGAATAATTCCTTTTCCTTACGACTTAGAACAAATGGTGCCTTCGGTTTAATAGTTCTCTCATCTGATTCTTGTAACCATAGTTCTTTCCTAATGTTCATTCTTTTCAAATCCTCGCGTGCACTTGTGCCATCCTTTGTTTTATCTTTAACATCTAGGATTGTTGACAAAAGGCAGTCACCAACATTCATGCATCACATCGAGGTTGTGACGAACTGGCAAATCCTGTCAAAGAAACAAAGTAAATTTCTACTTGTCTGTTTATTAAAATACAAGAACATGGAATCTAGTACAAAATTGAGAAAACCACCTTCCAGTATGGTAGGTTGAAAAGAATCGATCTCTTGTACCAGGCAGTTATATTATCAGCCGATTCATCATCATAACTTTTTCGTTTCTTTCCCTTCGATTTTCCAATATCCATCTGAATACCGACCACCTTGTCTTCAACCTCCGAACCACTCAATCGACGAGGAGCTCTTCTTTCTTCTGTTTTATTGTTGAAAGCCTCCTTTTGAGTCCTAAAAACATGATTAACGGGAAGGAATCTTTGATGACTTTGATAAGAGTACTTTTTTCCGCTCTTAAGATGTTCGGAAACTGTTCCTTCGGCGCAAACAGGGCAAGCGAACTGTGCATGTGTTACATAATCCGATAAACTCCCATATGTAGGAAAATCATGAATTCCCCACAGCAACATAGCTTTCAGATTAAAGATTATCTTTGAATGAGAATCGTACGTTGACACTCCACTAAGCCATAACTCTTCCAACTCGTCAACCAATGGTTGTAGGTAAAGGTCAATGTCTTTACTCCGTCCTTTTGGACCTGGTATCAATATTGTCAACATTAAAAATTCTCTTTTCATGCATAATGAGGGGGGGGAGATTGTAGGGCACTATAATGACAGGCCAACAGCTATAGACGCTACTGAGATGTCCGATAGGGTTGAACCCATCGGTCGCAAGTCCTAAATGAACATTTCAATGTTCCTGAGAAAAACTTGGCCACTTGGTATTTACTACCACCTAACTTGATGAATCAGATGGATGCCGTATAACACCACCTATCTCTTTTGGTTGAGCATGCCAAGTCATTTGCTCTGATATCCATGGCACACTACATAACAATGTAAAAATAATAATTAGTTATTAAAATTAAGAATCAAAGGCAAATAGAATGACCTATGGAATCTATCATTAACCTTGAAATCTAACATGTACAGCCTCTGTAGCCTTGGTGTCAATGGAAAATACCTCAAAACCTTCAATGGAACTTTAATACTTTTTTTTTTCACCAAGTAATCTGACCTCCATATGGATGTATGACATATTGGACAACTTTGCATGTCTTTGTACTCTTTCCAATAAAGAATACAATCATTTGGGCATGCATGTATGGAATCGTAGGTCATTCCCAACGATTTACTCATCTTCTTAGCTTGATATGTCCTTTCTGGTAATGTGTTTCCTATCGGAAGCCACTTCTTCACCAATTGAATGAGATCATTCAAACTATTGTCTGACCAACCTTTTTGTGCCTTTAAACTGTATAACTCAACACTAGCTGACAATTTTGTGAGTCCCCCAGGACAAGAAGGATACAAAGATTGTCTTGCATCATCAACTAAAGACTTATATCTTCTTTCTTCTCCTTCGTCTTCGCCTTGAAACTCTTAGGAGCCTTCATGAATATCTTTGTTCCTTATGAGATCATCCATGAGAGCATCAACATTTTCACCAATTCTTCCAAATGCATCATTAACGAGTTCCTCCATTCTAGGATACATATTATTGGGTTGTTCATTAGGATTTGATATTGATGTTTTCTTACTGGTTGTTGCAACACATTCTCCATGTAGAACCCAATGTGTATATGACTCATCAATACCGTTAATGAGCAAGTGCTCATGAATCATATTAAGGGCGATCATTCCACTCCCATTTCGACATTTAGCACATGGATAAGGAAAATGCTTAAATCCACCACCATGTTTCTTTGTAAACTCAAGGAAATGCACAATTCCATCTAAATACTCCGGACTTAACCTATGTTTGTTCATCCATGCTTTGTTTCTCGAGGACGACATTCTGCAACAACTTACCTCAAATAAGTTAAATGGATCTAGCTAGCAAAGGTAACCTCAGATAAGTCAAATAAATGTCACATAAATAAATGATGGTATCATTTAAGTTAGAATAAAAAACAATGTTTAATGTAGAAAAAAATAATTATAGAACACATCGGCATGTTTGACTTGGATGCTTCATATAAGATTAGTACAAGGTGGAAATAAAGCAGGTAATGCTTGGAGTGGCTTAGCTTTTATATTGATGCATATACTATAATTCAAAAGATAAAACTATCATAACATAAATATTCGCAATCTTATTTCCTAAATGTAAGGAAGTAATTGGAATATGAAGTCTCAAACACATAAGTTACATTTATACATAGAGAGATGGTTTGCCAACTGTTCATGATCACAGACATGTTAACACTGCACCAAAAATACGTACTCCACGGCCCATGGGCATTTATTAATGATCCTACTAAAATCAGTTGATGATGTGGAAAATGATTCGGTGAAGGGAGGGCATTTTGGCATTAATGAGGAAGAAAGTTTTACTATACTTGTGACCCAATTGTAAATTTATGTCTCAGTTGTGGATCTTCTGTTTCATGACATGAATTTTGATACGTTTTACAACATAAGAATGATGTATTGAAGATTTGCTAACATTTTTCCCCCTTTCATTTCTTTGACTTTCTCACTATGATTTCAGTACTTCATGACATGATGTTGATATTTTTTACAACATAATCTACCATTTCACTATGAGAGTGATGTATTGAAGATTTTACTTGCATTTTTCTCCCTTTCATTTCCTTGACTTTCCCACTATGATTTCAGCTCGTACAACTTGTCTTTTTCTCTTATTTGTTTACTTTTCCTTGATTCAAAAGTTGCATTCAGTTTTTCAGATAGGTATTGGCTAAATTTCTTGATTTGCTTTTGAATTTGGAGCTTCATTGTTTCTGTATTTTGATTATCAACTCTTTAAACTAGGCTTAGAATGTCTGCATGCCGTCAAGCAACACGAGAGGGAAAAGAAAGTTGTACTACATTAATAGCATCATCATCTGAGTCTTACTCGTGACATTGGGATAGGATAAAGAGTTCTATTATACAACGTCGAAAAATCTAGTTCAAAAATAACTTTTTTTTCTAACTGTGTATATCAATTAACGACATTGCATTTAATCCTAGACATCATACCTGCTAAAAAAAAGTGTACAAGTCCTTATGCAACATAAAGAAGAATCTGTTAACAAGGAAATTTGTCCCTTGCTTGGGACATGTAAAGCACGTGAATTGAGAAGGGTTTTGCGCCCCATGTGGACCAAGAGTGGCCCAAACAGGCCAGACCCTGGAAGTGTAGAGTTCTAGTGTTCGGATAATTATATCATATAATTTTAAAGGTGAAAATGTGGAGAGAGTTTGTCCAAAAACTCTTGAGATTCGATGAGTTCCGGTCAATTGAAGTCTTCAAACTCCAGGGCACCACAACTCAGCATCCCACAAAAGATAGACCCAAGCACCACCCCACAACGTCCAAAGGGAAGCTCTATAGGCACCATGAAACCTGTTATTTTATAAACCCAACATTTTTATTCTTTTGAGAACATAGACATATATAGAGAGACACATAAATATACAACATAGATGCAAAACATCCCAAAATAAGTATGTATGTGATATCTCTTAAGCCCCACTGAAACCATGGAACAGTATTGATGATTGAAGTGATGCTTCTTAAACTCCTAAATTACATAATTCTTACAGGATTCAATAATCCATTTGAATTGAAATTTAAACCAGGACATTATCAATTGTTTCTAAACCAGAGCAAATGTCACTGATGCACCCAATGCAGCATTGGTGTGTCTTCACAATACAACATTATCATGAATAGGAAAAGAGAATCTTCCCAGCTCTTTTTTATACATACTTCAAACTTTGAAACAAGTCCTTGCTACATATTTTACCAGAGAACATAGAATTGGAAGCAATATTCTCTTGTCCCATTTTCCACCATCGTCTTCATCTAGAGAGCGATGTGACCATGTTGTCAAACTCGATCGGAACACAAAAAACAAGCTCAAGGTTGAATTGGGCTCATGTTTTTTTACCTATTCGTGTCAATAATTCATGAGAATAACTCACTTGTGCAAGTATCAAATAAAATCAGAAGAATATGGACACTATGGAGTCACATCACTCCAGCTTTAATTTTGTGCAAGTATCATGTTTTTAAACCCCATCAACATCAGTGTGCTAATCAAAAGGTTACTGCCAGAAAGCTTAATATCAAGCGATAGAATAGCCTTTGGACTGTATGTGTCATGAGATTGCCATCAGTGCATGTCTCCTTACTCCCAGGAGTGAAAATCCTATTGATTAGCAGTGGGCTGGCTGGCCCACCCAAGTTAATCAAAAAGACAATTTAAATGACAATAATCCCTTAATTTGGTGAGCACTTGAATCAACCCAGAAGTAAACATGGTGGGGGGTGAATTCAATCCAACCCCCATTAACTAAAAAATGATATTAGGCAATGACACATTCTTCCAAATGTGTTAATATCTTCTGTAACAAACTTTCTTTTTTACGTGCCTATCGTGCTTATTTGGTCTTTGTTCTCTTTTAATCCGTAGCAGTAGTTGTCTGTCTGTCGTGCCCAAAACCGGGATCCTGCAATGATTCGATCTCGGGGAGCGTGATTTGGGGTTAATTAAAATTTTGTATTTCTCCCCAGGATCCGCGTGTGTGAGGAAGACAAAATTCCCAAACATATCGAAATATTTCGTGGAAGGTTACAAGGCGTTGCGACCTGGAGTCCGTGGCCATCGGATTTCCGCGTCGTACTCAACCTATCGGCACAAAGCTATCATAGCAATATTCAAACTCAGACTAGAGCAAATCATAATATCAGAATATACAGAGCTGACGGTAACAAGCTGATCATTATCCAACATATTCGAGTTACAAATTAACAAGTGCATTAATTACATTCCCAAGATAAAGGCAAACAAAAGCCGTGCAAGATATCAAGCTAAGAACATGTACTATCCAGAGGTGAAACGTAACTCCGGAGTCAAGCATGACGTCTACATGACACCACTGACACAACAAGCCTGCAAAACTCAAAAGCAAACTGCACACGAACTAGCTCAAGACGACGACCTGCTACCTAGAGCACCAAAGTGTAGAATATCAGACACGACGGTCTGGCAGGTGATCAATTTAGGCACGAGCATAAACAAAACCAAAGCTTTAAAAGAAATAATATTTAAAACATTTTACTGAACTTGAAACACATGTACAAGGTTTAAAACAATGCCTGAATAAGATGCTTATCCAGAAAACAAGATTCCACAAATGATATACGAAACAAAACTAGCATGAATACATAAAATATCATGAATAGTAATCCACAAAGAACCCATCCTTTCTCCATCATTCATGGTGATTAGAGCATGCACGCACGACAAGCACGACACGCAAGAACACGAACCCACGCTACACAAGGTAGACGGGGAAACCGGTCGCGGAACCGGAACACGCACGATGTGTATAAAATACACGACTAGTCTGCAGACAGTCCACAAGTTTAAGTACCCCCGGACAGTGGATCAGACTGAAGGGGCAGTCCAAGCTCAATGGTATTTACTTAAATTCATGAATACACGAGACAAAATGTACTTGTAAGACAAATCACACAAAAAAGGGGAAAAACTACTTGTCAAGCTAGTAGAGACTCACCGTTTGAATCCTGTCGTTGACACGCTTCGCCCCATGGTTAAGGGTGCCGCCCAGACCAAGTTCTTATATTTTCCTCATCGACCACGCACAAGGTGGACGATGTAAGCAAGACAAGACATGATAGCATGAACTAGTAACATGTCAAAAACACAAAAGTAGTCCCCTCGTTTATTCTTAAAACAAATCCTCTGATAAACTTGTGCTTGAAAATTTTAAAGCGAGAGCATGACTATTTTTCTTGAATCAGTTTCTCAAACGAACTTGTACTTAGAAATTTAAAACAATACACGATGACATTCATAATATCAAAACTAAAGTTCGAAATGATTCTTGAAACAAATCTTGAATGAGCTTATACTTGAAATTCAAACAAGAGTATGACGATATTCCTTGAATTAAAACCGATGTTCGAAAACAAGTCCATCAAGCATATGTTATGACCATTCATTGACCTTTGTGAAGTTGAAACCCAAATACCGAAAAATAAAACGGATTGGTGCCCCCGAAGTTTAAAAAGGTATTTCGGATTTCACATGCACAATGTCAAGTTAAAGGCCCTTCACATAGTCTAGTTTTCATTTCAGAAGAAATCCATCAAAACAATGTCTTTTTTGCAAACCTCGGTCAGCCCTCGGTCAGTTGTCGGTTAACCGACAGCTGAGTGTCGGCTGACCGACAGCCAATCCTCGGCTGACAGACAAATTCCTGAATAAAAACTGATGCTCTCTAGAAAAGGGACCAACAGATGTGTCAGTTAACCGAGAGCTGACCGACGAATTATTTTGTCAAAATGTTGCTCTCGGGAATTGGAACCGACAATGCACGGACAGTGAATTTCGGTGCAGATTTTGCATTTTTCTTCCCTCTTTTCATTCTTATTTCTTAACCACCTGCACTCCCCAAGCCTCCAAGCTTTCCAAGGGGTAATTTCAAACATTTTAAACCATCCATGACACAATTTAAGCCTTCTAACATCGAAATCATTCATTATTAAATCATGTTACTGAACAACTTGTAAAGCATTAAACAAGATACATGCTTCCATTCAAAACAAGATCTCAAGATTAGGAAAATAATTAGTAATCATGCTTGAAAATGATTAAACATGCTAAGAGAGGTTTAACAAACATGAAATGAAAAGCTTCGTAACAATGGCAATATTTTCCTAAAGCAAAATGCCCAAAAAATCACAATGCATCATAAAAATCCAAAATGATTACTTGCCTTTGTCCAAATGCTAAGCAAATCTTTCACAAATCCAATATAAGAGTTGTCCCACGAAATCTACACAAAAGCCCCAAAATAGAACACACAAAAATCACATTTTGGTCACCAAAAATCCCCATTTCGAAAATGGGTTTGGAAGTTAGAGAAAAGGGCTCTTTGAGAGCTAAAAGAACTCCATGAAAGAGATGGGTTCAAGCTCTTACCCATGGCTGTCAAAACAAGGAAAAACAAAGAAGAAATGGTGGAGATTCAGCTGGAACTTCCAAGGAGACAGTAGCAATCGAAAGCTTGAGATGAGAGGAAGAGAATGGTGAAATCGGATTGAGATTTGGAGCTTCCTAGCCTTAGATCCAAGAGAAACAAGCTTGGGAAGAAGAGAGTTTTGTCCTCCCTGCCCTAGGTTAAGAAGTTGCAGGAAAAGAGTGAAATGAAAATGGAAGATGGAGAAGACAACTTAAGTAGCTTGAAAATGGGGCCCATTCAGCTGAAACTTAAAATGACTAGAACATGGTCTTGCGGGCCCCGGATGAGATCGACGAAGAAGATAAAATCGATTGTTGAAATATTTAGTTTCCAAAATATTTATTTTCCCAAATTTTTTTGAAATTTTCGAAATTCAGGTACAAATTTAGTGTAAAATGTCACTTTCGCCCTTTTTCTTGAAAAACGCGATTTCTGAGTCTCAAATCCAAATGGATAAAACATGAAACTTGTTAAGATCAATAAAATGAGTCAAAAGGAATAAATTTAGAGATATTATAAATCAAGAATAATTTATCACAAAAATACATTTCACAAAGGCCGGGTCAAACCAAAGTCAACGGTCCTTAAAATCTCCAAAGTTAAGAAAAAATATATCAAATTCAAAAACCAAGTCAAACCCACTACTAATCTTACTCAAAAAGCAAAACCACAATTAAAATAACACTAAACCCAAAAATTGGGAGTCGAGGTCTTACACTGTCCAAGTCAAAACTAGCTTAAGTTTTATCTACCTGATAATGACACTTGCGGATGTAAAAGGACACCCATTTAAAGACACACCAATTCATGATATAGATTGTAGATCCACATAAGCATAAATCCAGATGAAGACCATTCCATCAAAAGTTCCCCCAAATTGAAACACCCTAACAACCTATATCATCAGGCTCTTTTCTTCACTGGATTATCTTTCAGCACCAAGATAAAAAAGATAAAAACTTTAAGCTATAAACCTTTACATAAAACTTCCCACAAACTAAAACCCACAAACAGATAAGCAATGCTTCAATTCCAACAGTCCCCATCAAAGAGGATCAGAGGTCCAGCATATTCCAATATGGGAGATTTCCCACTAATAAGGCCTAGAAATCAAAAACCCTAACCAGCAGCAATAGCACAAAGTTACCACCAT
Organism: Litsea cubeba; assembly: GCA_012931725.1. Classification (NCBI taxonomy): domain Eukaryota; kingdom Viridiplantae; phylum Streptophyta; class Magnoliopsida; order Laurales; family Lauraceae; genus Litsea; species Litsea cubeba. Next base: position 150,231,652 of record CM022945.1, read on the forward strand.
AGGCAAAGTCACATCACAAGTGCAACGGATGAAGAAGAGGAGAATAAAAAAAAATAGAGTTGTATCAGCAGCAGCAATAGTACCTTAGATATTGGATGCAGAGGCAGCAATAGCGAGAGGATCCGAATAGAGGCAGCGGCGAGAGAGAGGGAGACACCCTTCGAGCGGCGATCGGTTTCGGGCAGAAAGAGAGAGAATGAGAGTGAGAGAGAGAGCGAGAGAGAGAAAGCAGAGAGAGAGATAGAGAGAGCAGATCGAGAAAGCGAAAGAGAGAGAGAGCAGAGAGATCGAGCGAGAGAGGACGCACTGAGATTGAGAGAGAGAGATTACAGAGAGAGTGAGAGTGAGTAAACTCGGACTCGAGAGAACTCGGACTCTCCTCAGGATCCCATTCTGCAATCGATCGACGAAGATATTTCTGAGAGAAAGAGAGAGAGATGAGAAAAGGAGGGAGGGACGAAATGGCGCCAGAGAGAGAGATGAGAAAAGGAGGGAGGGATGAAAATGGCGCCAATGAAAGAAATGGGGAATGGCACGAACGAGAGGAACGCTTTTTACTTTTTACCGGGCGTCAAAATTGATGAAATGAGAAGATCGCTCGTGTCCCTGAAACGGTTTTTACCTCAGAAACGGATGGAAACACTGTCTAAATAGAAAGGGCTCCTGGCCGTTCCAAATTAGCGTTTCTAATTTCCAATTTTGGTGTAGTGCGAAGACAGATTTTTCTAGAGGCAGCAGGCCTTCTTGATTGACTGTCGTGAGTTGCTATTCGATTTGTTCCTGTTCTCTGTATAACAACTCAGCATGGCCGTCAATAACCTGTTCAATTTCGAGCAGATAATGTTAGGCATATTATGTGAATATGAACATTTCTAAAATAAAGCAATAGTATATATGTCATAGTTACTTTGTTTGGATGCTTACTGTGCTGGACAATTCTACTTTGCTGAGAATTGCAATAATGTCCTCGTAGGATACAGCATTTATGCTCTCACCTCTCCAAACTAGCGCCCTGCAAATGCAATTGTACAAAGTGCTCAATTTGTCGATATTTTGATTAATGTTTTTTACAACAGCAGCTGTGTTGCGTAGTTGCATAGGACTGTTTCTTACTCTTTGCCTTCTGCTTCGTAGATCTGCTTAAGCTTTTCAATGTCTGGCTCAGTCATTTGCTTAGTGATTGTATTTTTGGGGAGGTTGAAGGGGGCAGTTGTTTCTATCATTTTCCTCATTGGCCTTCTTTTTTAATTCTTTTTATCATGGAGGATTGTTTTACCTCCTTAACCGGCTTGATTGGTGCATCGGAGGACTTGATCTGATTAATTTTTTAGATAAAGAAATACAGATTTAATAAATTGGAATATATACAAGGTGAGATAAATTCAATCCAACATCAGATAATTATGATGTAAAGTCAGTTATAATCACACAAAACACATAGAAATTTGATGATAAATCTTATAAGTTCAACTAGAAGTCGGATAAATTTGTTAGAGAATCAGATAATCTCAAAGAGAAAGTCATACATTTTTCATACTAAACGTCAGTTAAAATAGCATTTCAATCCAAAGAAGAATCATTCAGATAAACTAATGTAGATTAAATAAATTGGCATATATACAAGGTGAGATAAACTCAATCCAGCATCAGATAATTATGATGTAAAGTCAGTTAAAATCACACAGAACACAGATAAATTTGATGAGATATGTTATAAGTTCACCCAGAAGTCAAATAAATTTGTTAGAGAATCAGATAATTTCAAAGAGACAGTCATACATTTTGCATACTAAACGTCAGTTAAAATAGCGTTTCAATCCAAAAAAGAATAATTCAAATAAACAAATATAGATTAAATAAATTGGAATATATACAATGTGAGATAAATTTAATCCAACATCAGATAATTTTGATGTAAAGTTAGTTAAAATCACACAGAACACAAATAAATTTGATGACAAATGTTATAAATTTCAATCCAAAGAAGAATCATCGAAAAAAATATGGAAGTGTAATTCAATTACCTCATCAACATTATCTTCAACTTTCTGATCTACTGCAGCCCCCTCCGCTTCTTTCTGTGCCATTCTCGACCCTTTTTCTTTTGAATTTGGTTTTTTTTAAGGCTGGAAGATATCATCCAATGTCTTTCCAGCCCACTCCAATCCTTTTCTGCATAATCAAGTGTCATTTCCTTTAAGAGCTGCCGCAATTTCATGTTGTTTGATTCTAAATTTATTAATTTTTTCTTCAGCCCCTTCACCTCATTTTCTGCCTTTGCAACTCTTGAGGACTGTATATCTGACACACTCATAGTATGTTTGAGCTGCTCTTTGTGGGAGTTGACCATTCTAGAAGTCTCTTCTATAGTTTGATCGGTGTTGACGTCACATGTTTCAAGGGAATTCTTCTCCTTTGTCAACTGCTCGATCAACAATAGAGCACTGTCTCTTTCTCTGAGCAAGCTTTCTATCCTTTTTTCACTTTCAAGCCTTTCCTTTTTCAGACTGTTGTTTTCTGCTGATGTCCTTTCAAGTTCAATAGCCATCCTTTGACTCTGTGCTTGTAATTTTGTCTTACCCTTGGTCAGTTGGTTGGCTAATGAAGTAGCCCTGTCACGCTCTTTAGTGAGATTGGGTAGCTCGTCGTTTTTGGTGAACTTTGATGGGTTACTAGGACAAGGCTCGGTGTCAGTCGCTTCTTGTTCCGTTCCAGATATTGTTTCAGATGTCACATTGGTTGCTGCGTTGGTGGCGTTACCAATTATGTCAGCTAAAATGTTGGCAACCACCAGATCTGTCTCTAGGGCCATCTGTTCATAATTAGTCATTTCCACACCAAAGGAGACAAACCGGGTTCCTACACCAGCAAAATTTGTTTAACATGGAAGTCAATAAAAAAATTGAGAAATTAAACTGCCAAAATCATGCTTTAATTGCTGGGTTAGAAAATGAGCTATCCAACGGTTCTCAAAACTTCATAATTTTCTTGAGATCTAGACCAAACCAAGGGCTAAAGATTTTAGCCATGGCCATTTTCAATATTACAAAGAAGATTAACGGTTTTTTATCATGATTATGCGACCCATAGAAGTCCAAAAAAATAGATCCATGGTTATTTAGTTTTTAACAAATATATGGAGATCTAACATAGCTCAACGACTGAAAGTTGATCCATGGGCCGTTTTTTGTCTTCTTAATGCTTCCAATGGTTCAAATCATATTTTAGGGTCTTAGATTTTAAAAACAAAATGAAGAAACGATGGCTGAAAAACACCGCCCATTTCACTGTGCAGGAGCGCCTCAATCTGAAAGTGCAGCTAGGGCCAATGAAAGTGTCCTAGAGGGGGGGGGGGTGAATAGGACTAATGGAATTCTTTTCTCAATTAAAACATCTTAGTCTAATTTTAATCCCAACTAGGAACAAGAACATAATGAACACAAATAAGAATACAACTTATGCGGAATATGTGTTCAATGTATGAGTGCTTAAACAATCAAGGATAAGACAATTAGTTTCATATTAGTAAGCACAAGTGTGAGTACAACACTCTTCACAAATTTACTTATGATTTATATCAATGTGCTTAAATCAATATTTGTTAAAGAGTGTGTGCTAAACAAGATTTGATTTACCAATATGATCAATGTTGTTTTCCCACAAGTGGATGTGTGTCAATTAAACTAAATATCATTTCCAACAATATATAGATATATAAATCAAGCACAAGGGATAGAGATAGAGAAATTGACACAAGGGATTTATAGTGGTTCAGTCACACAGACCTACATCCACTCTCAAGGGTCACACAGTCCCCTGGTTCCACTATGAAGAATCAAACTACACAAGTACTGATTCTACATAAATTTTGTTCACGAGGTTCAATCACACAGATCTACTCCCCATTTTTGTTCACGAGGTTCGATCACAAAAATCTACTCCCCACACACAACTTTTAGAGTGGTTGAATCACACAGAAACAGTCCACTATCACAATTTTTAAAGTGGTTGAATCACGCAGAAACAATCCACTATCACAAAGATATAATTTGAATGGAGGGCGAACACTTGCCTTTGATGAAGATCAAAAGTGTTCGAGGAAGCTTTTGACTGTGATCGAAGCTTTTTACCTCTTGCAGCTAGCTTGGTGTTGATGATGAAACTCCATTGAGATGCACAACCAAGTTGTAGAGGTTTGATTTCTAGGGTAGAAATGAGAGATAACCTTATGGATTAGGATACCCTAGATTTGGCTTCTCAAAGCACACTCCTTAGAGCTAAGTAAGCCCTTGGATTTTTCAAGATAGAATCTAAGTGTGTTTGGAAGAAGCTAGAGAGAGCTTGGGAAAGGTTTACAAGAATTTAGAACAAAGGCTCTTCAAAAATTGGACTCCTTGATGTTGAAAATGGGCTTCAGGTATTTATAGAAAAGTTCCAACGGTCATAAAACGGCTAGTGAACAGTGAACAGTGAATAGTGTTACTGTTCAAACGGCTAGTGAATAGTGAACAGTGAACAGTGAACAGTGAATAGTGAACAGTGAATAGTGAATAGTGAAGTTACTGTTCAAACGGCTAGTGAACAGTGAACAGTGAACAGTGAATAGTGAATAGTGAATAGTGAAGTTACTGTTCAAATGGCTAGCCGCGAGGTAACCGAAAAAACCATTTTAAAAGAGTTTTTGCTCTCTGAAAAAGTAACCGCGAGGTGACCGAAAACCATGGCGGTTAGCAGACTTCTGAGGCCTGTTTTGAGTCTTGAAAAAGCTGAAAAATAATCTCTAAAACCCTATTAAATAGGCCATTAAACTAAGGGTTTTTAGGGCCAAGTTTTGGTTGGTTTGGAGTCCCATTTTCCTGAATAGGTTGGCACACATATGGACGACTTCCTTTATGAATCCGGTCCTTCCGAGACTTGATCTTCTGCCTTCAAACTTGATGTTCCTTGAGAAATATTGAGAGGCAAGGTCTTGGATTCTTCGACACGGAATTGACAATACAAAAACAAGTGCTCATAGGATTGTCGCACTAACAATCTCCCCCTTTGTCAATTTCGTGGCAAAACACCTATTCTTGATTGAAATACAACAAATGGACTCAAATACAACCAAGATTACAAGAGTACAAGATCTTTACAAAAGATACAACAATTACAACTCAAAGACTCATGACTCTAAATACTCCCCCTGAGAATGTGCTTTGTCTCTTAAAGATATACCTGCATAAAACATTGACATACACATTCTATGGTGGGATTGCTACTCCCCCTTAATTGTTAGTCACAAAATATCATAGATAGAGTGTGTTTTCACCCTTTGTTCTATACACTCTCCCCCTTTGTTTAATCTCTCCATTTTCAGGACTCAATCCATTTATTCTCCCCCTTTTTGTCACAAATTGACAAAGAGAAGTCCCGATGAAGCATATGGAGTACTATAGAGAGATAAGGAGAAGTGAGAGATATCAATATTTAGCATATTATGATATCAAGGACATAAAAAGATTCACCTATAAGCATAGAGGGGTTAGCAAGCATGATATCAAAAGATTTGACTGTAAAGAGATGTAATCTTGCTAAGATGGAATTGAACTATATAAATCAACTAAAAAAGTCCATATCAATTCCATGAATCCATTTAAGGATTCTCAAAGTCCTTCAAATGATACAAACCGATTGAAGAGTAAGGACTCAATAAAGATCATATGAAATTTCATTTCATTGACCTTTTTCACCACTTAACCGTAGTGATGAACCTGCATAATCATACTGATATAACTATGAAGCACATACAAAGATTATGAGGAATGCATGAGGTTCCAAAAGAAAATCAATCCATTTAAAAACATATGATAGGAACATGCATTATGATACCAAAGAAAATAAAATCCAAAACCATAACATTCAATCTTTAGAAAAATTTAACTTACAAAGGCAAAATGAATGTTATGAGGATCAATGCAATCACCAAAAGAATTCAATCATCAAAATAAGCAATTATAATTTAAAATGATGAATTGGGTACATTGCATTCCAAACAAGTCATCAAGATAAGAAATTTACAAATAGAGGAGCATATGACTTGCAAAATCATCACACAAAAGAAAAACACAATACAGAGCATAGTGATGATCAAAGATAAAAACATCCATATCTTAGAAAAATACCAGAACTAAAAACTCATGGATGTGGCAATATGAGAAATACATAAAGATGTATCTATAAAAGTTAATGCATTCTCAATTAAAAATTATTTTGTTTTTTTTTTAAAACAAACTTAAAAACAAATATTCATCATATTCATATGTGTCTCCATGATCCTCAAATATGAATTCTCACTTGATCATCTTAAAGATGTCTACTCCCCCTTAACATCATTCTCTTCTTTTTGTCAGAAATTGACAAAGAGATGTATAAACTGAGAGAAACTTGAAGACAATTTTTGGCGGTCGAAACTTCAGATCTTCCACAAAGTGCATGAGTCACGACATCTTTTTCATCAAGAGGTAGAACTTCAGAAATGATCTTTGGTCCATTTGACCTTGGAACCCCCAAAATAGATGCAATCTTTTCTGTAGTAACCACCTCTTCTCCATGCTCAAATCTGATAGTGAATGAATTGTTGGTGGAGGCACAGATAGACTCATATAGGCCATGAACCAAGGATGGAAAAGCATCCACTCCAATTTAGAATACTAGCCCAACCAATATCTTCCATGATAGTAGGGACACCATAATCCACTAGATCTTCTACTACACATTTCTTCTCCACAATGATCCCTTTGTTTCGGAAGGATTTGACAACCGAAGATGGAGAAGGGTTTTGAGTTGAGAAGCTCCAGGAGGTCGTCTGCTCAAAGAAGGAAATTTCTGAATGAAACAGAACATCCCTGCGCAACTTTTTTTAAGTTGCTGTGTAAGTGTTTTCGGTCGACCGATCAACCAGTATGTCGACCGCGTAAACAGGAAAGGCAGGATATCTGTTCAGATTCAAGGAAGAATTTGCCAACTCAAGAAAAATACTCTGAACATGTGATTCCCTTAACCCAGCTATCCTACAAGCTCAATCTAATTAGGAAAAGAGATTTTACAAAATTAATCCATTTTAAGAGATTGAAAACTTGTAAGTTCAAGACAACTCATTTTGATTTGACAAACGAGAAATAACTATGAATCCAATCCAATGAGAACAAATTTGAAAAGAAAATCAAATGAGAAGATGAATCACGAAAGTCTAAGCCCGCTCAATCCAGGCCCGCAAAAAGATGTACCATATCCGACAAAATCTGCAATTATCAGCTGGATATTGACACATTCGCTGGATGTTGTTGACAAACGAGAAAAATATAGGGACAGCTCGCATTTAATTTCAAAGGCTTAGCTGAGTAGCTTTTGAAAATCTGCATTCAGCGGATTTTCAATCCTGAAAAGCAAGATATGAATAATTAAGGCTTTGTCTTGTTCGAAATCCAATTCTATAAGAGCAGCCTTAGTTCTATCTGATTTGTAACAACACTTCTTCTTCTCTTCTGCAATCTTATTTCTCAAGGTTTCAATGGCTCACAAATTCCCTTTTAGTATTTCTTCTGATCAGGAGATGAGGAATTCTTTACCTCAATCCCAAACTTTTTCTGCATCTGTCTTAGGTTCCATGATACCAAGGCGACAAGAGAGAGCTTTGGCTAATAAAACAGATGAAGATGCCATTTATGAGCTTGTGAGTCTCGGAACTCATTATTCTTCATCCATTGTCTCATTTTCGGATCGGTTGCGATCCCGAACTCGCACGACAGAAAAGTTTATTGAGGAGATCAATGAACTGCAACGGCTTCTTCTCGAGTCTAATAGAAAAATAGTAGAGTTGAAGCAAGAGAATAAGGATTTAAAATCCTTGCTTACCTCTTCAATTCGGATGCCTAATCCTTTAGACAGGGATTGTATGATGATCTATGAAAAGCAGAAGCATTTGAATGATGAGGCTAAAAGTCTCAAGTTTTTGTAAGACTTTGAGAAAAATACACAATAAACATTCATGTCATGTATCATTTTGATCTCTCTGTATATTTGCCAACTGATCATGTGTGCTTGTGAATTTTAGTACAATATTACCCTTCTGCACATGATTTCTAAGAACATGAAATCTAATTTCAATGTGCTTAGTTATAAAGTGTTGGACAGAATTTATGGAAAATTTGATAGCACCGGTGATATCACAATACAAATTCATGCTACCTTTTTAAAATCAAAATGCATTTTCAACAAGTAAAACTAAACAAGATGATATTAGAACAAAAAAACAATACTGAGAAAAATAGAAGAATTTAGACATAAGACCAACAATATATAACTTATGAGAAAAGGTTGGTCTAATCTAATAATAAGAACTTAGTATTTATCTAAAGGTCTAACCTTAGGTATCCATCTAAAGTCTTGAGCTTTGGAGTCTTTGTAAGAGATTCCACCAACCAGAGGAGATAAATATTGATCAAATCTTTGAGGTTTGACAATTTCATAATTAGATTGATGCGAAGTCTTTGGTGGTTGAGGTCTCTTTTTATTTTTCTCATTTCTTTTAGCTTTTCCTCTCTCTTTTTGTCTTTTGAATTTTAATTTTAATCTTTCAATCTTTTTCAAAAGTTCTTTCATTTCCAAAGTCAGAGGAGGTAAAATGAGAGGTTTCTTATTGATAGATTTATTTTGACCAATTTTTACTTGTTTAGTTCTTTTAAAATCTATCTTAGGAGACTCTTGTTGAGGTGTTTTAATTTTCTTAAACATTCTAGAGTCTTCCTTTGATTTAAATACCTTAACCTTCATAGAATTAGATTTTTCATTTTTAGGTTCATAGATAGGTTTAGACAAATGACTTTTTCTTAATTTGCACTCAAATTTGAAATGCCCTTCATTACCACAATAATGACATTTTGTTTTGGGCAATGGAGAGTGAATGCACGAGAATGAGGACTCACCTTTCACAAATGTGTTGGTGAAATTTGGGTCATGTGTAATATACTTATTGAATCCAAGACCCGTCCTATCTCCTTGTGATTTACCCATTTTAAATAATTTTTCAAAATTATCTTCTCCATGAGTAAAAGAATACTCATATTTTTCTTTATACCATATTAGATGGGTGACTTCCCTTTTTAAATTAGTGATTACCTGGTTTAGAGTATCAGCTTCTTTCTTATGATTTCTTATGTGTTCACTGGCAATTTGTAATTTAGAGTTGGTTTCGTTAAGATCATTGGTTAAGATATTAATTTCACTTGTTAAGGTTTTAACATTGTCTTTTAAAACTTTATTCTTTGCTCCTTGTTTTCTTATGATGTTAATTAACTTGCAACTCTCATCATAGAGTCTATTATATGATTCTTGAAGATTTTCATCATTGTCTTCATTATCTGAGCCATCATATTCAGATTCTGGTTCTTCTTCAAATTCTTCAATATCTGAATTATATTCATCCTCAGATTTCTCAAAATGAGATTTTTCAGATGTCTCAACTGATGGATCACATAAACTTCGAGCCATTAAAATAGTGTAATTTTCTGTTTCATCTCGATGTGATTCATCTGATTCTGACTCTGATTCAGATGAGTCATCCCATGTTGCCATAAGTGTCTTTTTCTTCCTTTCCATTGGACACTCAGAAGATATATGTCCAAGTTTTTGACAGTTATAGCATATGACTTTTCTTTCTTGACTCTTAGATGAAGAATTGCTTTTGTTTTTATTTTTATTAAAGAATTTAAAATTTGAATTCTTTTTCTTAAAATGTCTTATAAATTTTTTTGTGAGTAGAGCAATATCTTCATTATCACTTTCTTCATCATTATCTGATTCTCCTTTAGATTGAGTTGATTGAGAGGTTTTTAAAGCAATTGATTTCTTATCTTTGGATTTATTAGAAGCATTATTTAACTTTAACTCAAAAGTTCTAATATTACCAGATAATTCTTCAACTTTCATAGTTTCTGGGTCATTGTATTCTTCTATAGAGGTCACTTTGGAGTGAAATCTATCAGGAAGGGATCTAAGGATTTTGCTACAAATTTTGCCTTCAGGAATTTGTTCACCAAGTGACCACATCTCATTCACAATTACCATTAGCTTAGTTCGAAATTCATCGAACATTTCATCTTCCCTCATTCTTAAAGATTCGAATTGAGAAGTCAACATTTGAAGCTTGGCTCTTTTGACAATGGTTGTTCCTTTATAATTTGTTTTCAAAAGATCCCAAGCTTGTTTAGCTGTAGTACATGTCATAATCTTTTTGTACTCTTCAGCATTCATAGCACAAGTTATGGCATTCAATGACTTTGCATTGTGGTCTCTCAGTGCCTTATGTTCAGCTGTCCATTTTGCCTTTACAAGAGGCTGGACAGTGCCATCTGAATCTGTGACTGTAGGAGGAGTCCATCCATCCTCTACAGAATCCCATACATCTCCGTTAAGGGATTTGATGAAGACGGTCATTCGAGCTTTCCAAAAGGCATAGTTTGTACCATCAAACAATGGAGGTCTATTTATAGCACTACCTTCTGGATTAGACATTGGCACTAGTAAAACGAAGTAGATCTACTCCGGGTTGTTAAACCTTTAGGGAGTAACCTTGCTCTGATACCAATTGAAAGTGCAGCTAGGGCCAATGAAAGTGTCCTAGAGGGGGGGTGAATAGGACTAATGGAATTCTTTTCTCAATTAAAACATCTTAGTCTAATTTTAATCCCAACTAGGAACAAGAACATAATGAACACAAATAAGAATACAACTTATGCGGAATATGTGTTCAATGTATAAGTGCTTAAACAATCAAGGATAAGACAATTAGTTTCATATTAGTAAGCACAAGTGTGAGTACAACACTCTTCACAAATTTACTTATGATTTATATCAATGTGCTTAAATGAATATTTGTTAAAGAGTGTGTGCTAAACAAGATTTGATTTACCAATATGATCAATGTTGTTTTCCCACAAGTGGATGTGTGTCAATTAAACTAAATATCATTCTCCACAACATATAGATATATAAATCAAGCATAAGAGATAGAGATAGAGAAATTGACACAAGGGATTTATAGTGGTTCAGTCACACAGACCTACATCCACTCTCAAGGGTCACACAGTCCCCTGGTTCCACTATGAAGAATCAAACTACACAAGTACTGATTCTACATAAATTTTGTTCACGAGGTTCAATCACACAGATCTACTCCCCATTTTTGTTCACGATGTTCGATCACAAAAATCTACTCCCCACACACAACTTTTAGAGTGGTTGAATCACACAGAAACAGTCCACTATCACAATTTTTAAAGTGGTTGAATCACGCAGAAACAATCCACTATCACAAAGATATAATTTGAATGGAGGGCGAACACTTGCCTTTGATGAAGATCGAAAGTGTTCGAGGAAGCTTTTGACCGTGATCGAAGCTTTTTACCTCTTGCAGCTAGCTTGGTGTTGATGATGAAACTCCATTGAGATGCACAACCAAGTTGTAGAGGTTTGATTTCTAGGGTAGAAATGGGAGATAACCTTATGGATTAGGATACCCTAGATTTGGCTTCTCAAAGCACACTCCTTAGAGCTAAGTAAGCCCTTGGATTTTTCAAGATAGAATCTAAGTGTGTTTGGAAGAAGCTAGAGAGAGCTTGGGAAAGGTTTACAAGAATTTAGAACAAAGGCTCTTCAAAAATTGGACTCCTTGATGTTGAAAATGGGCTTCAGGTATTTATAGAAAAGTTCCAACGGTCATAAAACGGCTAGTGAACAGTGAACAGTGAATAGTGTTACTGTTCAAACGGCTAGTGAATAGTGTTACTGTTCAAACGGCTAGTGAACAGTGAACAGTGAACAGTGAATAGTGAATAGTGAATAGTGAAGTTACTGTTCAAACGGCTAGTGAATAGTGAACAGTGAATAGTGAATAGTGAAGTTACTGTTCAAATGGCTAGCCGCGAGGTAACCGAAAAACCATTTTAAGAGAGTTTTTGCTCTCTGGAAAAGTAACCGCGAGGTGACCGAAAACCATGGCGGTTAGCAGACTTCTGAGGCCTGTTTTGAGTCTTGAAAAAGCTGAAAAATAATCTCTAAAACCCTATTAAATAGGCCATTAAACTAAGGGTTTTTAGGGCCAAGTCTTGGTTGGTTTGGAGTCCCATTTTCCTGAATAGGTTGGCACACATATGGACGACTTCCTTTATGAATCCGGTCCTTCCGAGACTTGATCTTCTGCCTTCAAACTTGATCTTCCTTAAGAAATACTGAGAGGCAAGGTCTTGGATTCTTCGACACGGAATTGACAATACAAAAACAAGTGCTCATAGGATTGTGGCACTAACACTATCTGCTTTAGAGAATGTTCTCCATTTCAATTCAGCTTGATATTGGTGCTGTCTGAATCAGACATATTTTGTCTTCATGTGGTTTGAAATTGACATAGTAAATGTTGTCTCCAAACACATTAAAGGCGTTTTAAATCCGTTTTGAGACAATAAAAGCATGGAAATAGACTTACCAAACACGCACTCATTCATTCTTATCTATTTGGTGATAGATAATAGTAGGTGTTGTCAACAACTTTCTTTCTTCTTAGGTAGGAGTGGACGATCCTTGATTTTAGGGATCCAATTCCATTAGTTTGGTGCCCGTTCTAATCACGGACAAGCATGAGAAAGACATTTGATTTCTTAATTTGAAAAGCCAGATGGAATTCTAACTATCCAGAGTTTTTTTTATTCAATTGATTCTCCACAGCTCGCATAAATCATTTGACAGAAATTAGCCAAAAAAGTTGCAGTCTGATTGAGCCTAACAAGCTTTCATATTTCATTCAAATTGGTAGAACTTCTATTGTATCTTTTACAATTCTCGACATCCAAAAGAACCAAGTCTCTATCCCTACTGATTTGGAAAACTACAATCTAGTCTATATCCCTACTGACTCAGAGATTAAAGTTGTTGTCTTTGCTCTCAAGAAGAACAGCTCTCATGGTCCATACGGCTTCAATGGCGCCTTCTACACTTCAGCTTGGAGTATCATAGGCCAAACCGTTATCAAAGCAGTGCAGCACTTCTTCCAAACCAAAAAATCCTCAAAGCTTCAAATGCCTTCTTCCTTGCTCTCATCCCAAAATCCAACTCCCCTGCCACTTTTGATGACTTCAGACCTATTAGCTTGTTGAACTTTTTCCTACAAAATAATTTCCAAGATTCTAACTTCCAGGCTCACCACCCTTCTTCCTAAATTGATCTCCTCTTACTAGGCAGCTTTCATTTCAGGCAGATCTATCCACCACCATGCAGCCTCTTTTGAACTCTTTCAAAAGCTTAAATCCAAGCTCAGTAAAGGCTCATCAAACATGTTCTCTCATGTGTTCCCATACACACAGCTTCCATACTTCCCCTTCCAGCTTCCATTTGCAATTCCATTGAGAGATTGATGAGGCATTTTATCTGGTCAAGCAATGCTACCTCCTCTAAGATCAACCATGTTAGCTGGTCTCAAGTTACCCTCCCAGAGCTGGAAGGAGGCCTAGGCATCAGAAGGATCACTGAAGTTAATGCTGCATCTATCATCAAGCTGGGCTAGCAAGCTGCTACTATGAGCACCATCTGATCTACATGGTTCAAGAACCGTTACTTCAAGAACTGTAATATCTGGAACCCTGCTACCTCTATCTACGGATCCTGCATCTGGAAAAGAGTTCGTCGACTTGCTCACATCATCCACTAGGGTAGTGCATGGATCTTTGGAAATGGATTAGACATTGACATCTGGCAAGACACCTGGTGTGGTCTCAAGCCCATCTTTGGGGTCTTCCCCAGCCTTTAATTTCCCCTGGACCAACGTCTTGCCTCCCTCTTCCACTCAAGCTCTTGGCATATCCCCCTTAACTTACCAACTGCTGTCCATGACCTACTCTCTTCTGCTACCTCTTGCCTCTCTCCAAGCTCCTCTGCTAGCCACCATCTCTATTGGAAAGAGGTAACTAATGGTAAGCTCTCTCTTCATGTTGTTTGGAACTCTACCAGATCTAGGGGAACCATCCTACAATGGCCTCCTCTCATTTGGAATGGCATATCCATCCCCATAATTAGTTGCTTTGGTTGGCTCTTGCTGCTCAATAGAACTCCCACTGAATCACGTCTTCAGCACCTTGGATTCTCCTTAGCTTCGCGATGCAACCTCTGCTTTAATGGTGAAGACTCAGTCAGCCACATCTTCTTCTCCTACACTACAACTCTTTCTCTTTGGCTCTGGCTGACCGATGCTTGTAGCGTTCTGCTCCCCCCTGTTGCTCTGCATCTTCTATTTGGCTCTCCCTTTCTAAGGAAATGACTTGGCTGGGAAGAAATTCATGGCGTCTGTCTTTTTGTCTACCCTCTATCCTCTTTTGAAAGACACGTAATGCTGCCATATTTGACGATCTCCATCTTCATCTCAATCAGATCATAGCTCATCTATAGGCCGACCTGTGCTTCACTCTGAAGAAGTTTCCAAACCTTTTGACAGTCATCAGCTAAGCTCTCTCCTCAGGTTTTTGCAAACCCCTGTGAATCTCAACCCCATGTGATTTCATCTGTCTTGGGTTTTGGCTTCTTTCAGGGCCTTTTGGCTTTGCTCTGATCCTTATGTATTTACTATTTTTTGGAGGCCTCTGTGCCTTTACATTCTTTCTTCTCCCTTATTAATACAATTACCTTTGAAACAAAAAAAAAAACGAATAAACATAACCAAGAATACATTCCACAGATCAAAATGTTGTAATAAAAGCAGTTCATGAGGTTTGAAAATGATATAGGTGTGCTTGCATGGGAGACATTGGTCGACGCCTAAAAGTGTAGAAGATAAGAGTCAAACATTGAATAGTGAAACATAAACTAGACTATCTTGCTGTTAATATCTTCTCCCGGTATTCTCTCATGTTGACTGGGCAATCTCCAAATGGGTTCAAATGCCCTTAACAACCTCCATTCTCTCTTATCTTCTGTAACAATTTAATGCTTCGGTAGTATATATATGTACATGGAAGAGCCATGTGATATCAATGAAATCATATTGAATTTTACTATCTTAAAATCTTCTTTATGTTATCAGAGCTTATTCTGCACAACTGCAACGAGTCCTGCACAGTGGCAGAATTAATCTAACACTCTGCCTCTGTCTATCTACTTTCTTCATACTAGCTATTTCTTCTCTTTGACTAACATTTCTCTCTTTGTCCCTTCTTATCACAAGTCCAACTACTCACTTTCTTCTATTACTCTTCACCTTTTCAATGGCTTCCGCTGCTTCCTCACCTCAGAACTTCTCTTACCCTTCAACTCTAAATGTGGGAAACTTTGTCTCATTAAAGTTAACCCAAACAAACTTTCTGCTGTGGAAAACCCAATCATTGGACTCATTGAGAGTCAAGACATGGTTGGCTTCATCAATGGGGAGTACCCTGCTCCTCCAAATACTTTACCTGCTGCTGCTATTCTAGACACAGAGTCTACAGCAAATGCCACGTTTGCTGCGTGGCGACTATCCGACAGCTTACTTCGTGGATGGATTACTGGCACCTTATCTGAAGAAGTGCTTGGGCTTGTGGTTGGACTTTGTCAAATATGTAACAAGCCGAACCACTCTGCTATGTGTTGTTGGCATCGTTTTTAACCAGACCTACCAGCCTGGTGATGCAGCACAAGCCCTCGCAGCATTCAACCTTGCTGATCATCACGATCCTTCATGGTTTCCTGACACTGGCGCTACAACACATATGACTCTTGGCGTGGGTAAGCTACATTCTCTTTCCCCTTATCAAGGTTCAGATAAAATTCTTGCTGGAAATGGTACTGCTCTAGATATCGTTCATATTGGTATTGCATCTATTAAACATGGTAGGCATGAGTTGAAGCTAAATAATGTGTAGGTAGTACCAGACATTAAGAAAAATTTGCTTTCTATCAGCCAAATAACTTCCGAATATCCTTATCTTTTCGAGTTCTCATGTGATGGGTTTGTGGTTAAGCACAGGAACACTGGGCAACTGATTGCAACCGGGGTAAGAATGGGAGGTCTGTACTCCTTGCAACCACTAAACAATGAAGCCATGTTCTCCACGCGGTTTCGGGCAGCTAGTGATGATGTTTGGCATCAAAGGCTTGGGCATCCGCAGATGCTTGAGCTTGATTTGCTTAAGAAAAATAATGTTATCGTCAGTAGGACTAAGGTCAATAATGTAAGCGTTTGTGACAGTTGTCAGATGGCAAAAGCATGTCGCTTACCTTTTTAAAATTCTGTTAATTGTTCAAATGATCCCGTATCAGTTATCCATTGTGATTTGTGGGGCCCCCGCTCCTGTGCTTTCTTGCCAACACTTTTGGTACTATGTTATCTTTGTGGATGAGTGCACACTGTATACTTGGTATTTTCCATTCAAGAAGAAATCAGATTTTTATCAGTGTTTTGTTGAATTTTATAAATATGTCAAAACTCAGTTTGCAAGAAAAATAAGATTTTTTCAGTCAGATGGAGGGGGTGAATTCAGTGACAACAAATTTGGTTCTTTTTTGTTGCATAAAGGAATTATACATCAGAAGTCATGTCCCCATACTCCTCAGCAGAATGGGTTGGCTGAAAGAAAACATCGTAATGTTACAGAATTGGGGCTAACACTTTTATTTCATGGGGGTGTTCCACTACGGTTTTGGGTGGACGCCTTCTTCACAGCAGTTTGGCTCATTAACCGACAGCTTTCGCTGGTTATCAATTAAACTAGTCCTTATCATAAGCTTACATGCAAGTCTCCCCTGACTATGGGTCCTTACGTGTGTTTGGGTGCAAATGCTTTCCCTATCTCCGTGACTATGCAAACAACAAGTTTGATCCCCGCTCCTTACCCTGTGTGTTCTTGGGCTACAACACCACTTTCAAGGGCTATAGATGTCACTATCCTCCCACTAGCCAGATTTATACATCTAGACATGTTGTCTTCGATGAACAAACATTCCCCTTTAAGGACCCCAGCTCTTTATTTTCTATTACTAATAAAAGTGGAGAAATCACTACATTTTCTGAGTGGGTTTCAGGTGCTTCAGAGTCAAATTCTTCCCCATCCCCAGCATTTACATCTTCTCTCCCAGCTGTCAATGATGGACCCTCTGCGTCCTTTTCTGCTGCTCCACATCGCCATTCAGTGGAACCATCCAATGCTCCTTTCCAACCCTCTGCCGGGTGCACCCATCAGCTGCCTCATTCAAACACATGTTGCATGTCCCAGGCGGTATCACCAATGCATCTACCGGGCCCTCATTGCATGATGCCAAATCTGCAGATCGTGACCAGCCCACTATTGCTACATATCCAAACTTCTCACTCATCTCAATGATGCTCCACTAGTCACAGCCAATGTCCCCCCCCCCCCCCCCCCCCCCCCCCCATTGAGGCCACATATCATAACCCATTTGATAAAGGTGATCATGATGTCCCACCTACTTTTCATGTGGACAGTTCCTCTTCATTTGTTAATCCACCTATTCATGTGGACACTTCTAATGATACCCATTCTATTTCATCTTTGGCTCCACCTATTCCTAACCATCCAATGCTCACCAGGGCTAAGTCTGGGGTGGTCAAGCCTAATCCAAGGTATTCTTCTTCAGACTATGTTCTCACTGCTGACCTCATTCCCAAAGAGCCTAAAATGATAAAGTCTGCACTCAAACACCACGGATGGATCCCTGCAATGAAAGAAGAAATCACTGCCTTAAATCAGAATGGTACTTGGATTCTAGTACCTCGCACATCAAATATGAATGTTGTTGGTTGTAAATGGGTCTACAAAACAAAACTTCGTGCCGATGGATCTTTGGAGTGGTTAAAAGCAAGACTTGTAGCCAAGGGCTTCAATCAAGTTGAGGGCATTGATTTTTCCGAAACCTTTTCCCCAGTTGTAAAGCCCACTACCATTCGTGTTATCTTAACGATTGCTCTTGCTCATAATTGGGATATTAGGCAGCTAGATGTCAAGAATGCTTTCCTCAATGGGCATCTTCATGAAAATGTTTTTTATGGATCAACCCCCTGGGTTCGAGTATCCAGTCTATCCCCATCATGTTTGTCACTTGACGAAGGCTTTATACAGATTGCGTCAAGCTCCACGTGCATGGTATGATCGCTTCTGTATATTCTTGTTGTCAATTGGTTTTTTCTGCAGCACTGCTGATTCATCTCTCTTCATTTGTCATGGCCGCCAAGGAACTCTCTTTTTGCTGCTCTATATAGATGATATCATCTTGACTGGAGATAATCCTTTCTTTGTCACCTGGGTTCTTGATAGGCTACATCAAGAATTTTCCATGAAAGATCTTGGGTATATACATTATTTCCTTGGCATTCAAGTTCAGCGATTTCCTGGCGGGCTTTTCTTCAATCAGGCTAAATATGTCTCTGAGCTTTTTGAAAAAGCTATGATGCATGAGTGCAAGCCGATTCCCACGCCTATGGTGCAAAAGCTCCAGCCCTCCACGTCTGCTAATGACTTATTACCAGACCCATAACTTTATCAGAGTCTTGTTGGCGGTCTTCTGTATCTCACATTTACTCGTCCTGACATATCGTTTAGTGTTAATTATGTGTGTCAGTTCATGCATAATCCCACCATTTTTCACTTTCAATTAGTGAAACATATTTTATGTTATGTTCGTGGCACTATCACCTATGGGATTCATTTGCTTTCCAATTCTTCTCTTAAGCACTATGCATTCTCCTTTGCGGATTGGGCTGGGTGCCCACTTATGAGACACTCCACAACTGGTTATTGCACTTATCTAGGGAGTAATTGTATTTCTTGGAGCTCTAAGCGGCAACCCATTGTGGCTCGTTCTAGTACCGAGGCTAAGTATCGGGCTCTTGCGTCAACTGCTGCTGAGATCACCTGGTTAACATACATTTTACGTAACATTGGACTTTATCTCTTTCAGCCTCCGGCTTTATTTTGTGACAATATCTCAGCTCTCCATATGACTGTTAATCCTGTTTTTCATGCCTGTACAAAACACATAGAGTTGGATTATCATTTTGTTCGAGAAAAGGTGGCACTTGGTTCATTAGTAACTCGGTTTGTCCCTTCCACTCGTCAAGTGGCCGATGTTCTCACAACGCCCTTGTCACGTCACCAACTCGAGCATCTACGCACGGGTCAAACTGGGTGTTCAGCCTGCACCCCTACCCAATTTGACCAAGTGTGTAGAAAATAAAAGTCAAACATTGAATAGTCAAACATAAACTTAGACTATCTTGCTATTAATATCTTCTCCCGGTATTCTCTCATGTTGACTGGGCAATCTCCAAATGGGTTCAAATGCCCTTAACAACCTCCATTCTCTCTTATCTTCTTTAACAATTTAATGCTTCGGTAGTATTTATATATATATATATACACATGGAAGAGCCATGTGATATCAATGCAATCATATTGACTTTTACTATCACTACTAGAAAAACTCTTTTTCGCGGAGGGAAAAGCAGGCGGACGCTTGAAGCGGTTGCAGAATGCCTCATTAGCAACCACCAATAGCGGTCGCTAAATCCAAAAACCACTTTTGCATCAGTTTTTCCTTCCCACGTTTTTTCCTCGCCTCCTCCCGCGCTCTGCCCTCCCCGAAACCCACTTTTTTTTCATTCCCGCACTCCAACCCTAATCAATTTTTAGCCCTCTCGCCCCCTCCGTCTCTCTTCTTCTTCACTCTCCCCCAATCGACGGGCATGGCAGTGAGATTGACATCGTCTCTCTTCCTCTCTCTCTGCTAATCGACCGGTACGGTAGCGGAGATTGACACCGTCTCTTCCTCTCGCTCTCTCAATCAACAGGCTGGGCAAGGCATCCATCATAGCACTCAGAGTTGGTGTCTTCGCACCGGCGGGCAGCAGCGACCTCTATTCTCCGGCTAAAGAGAAGGCCGCCAACAGAGGCGATTACGATAGCTGCCTCTGCTGCGGCGGATCCAGAGTTCCCCAAGTTCCACAAGGAAGAAAACGATGCATCACTTTCCTCTCCCGACATGGAGGAGATTTTTCTCGATTCCAAGCAGGGTCTTGAAATCGATCCAGAGCCTTTTCTAACTTGGGTTCTTCAATTTTTCTCGATTCCAAGCAGGGTCTTGAAATCGATCCAGAGCCTTTTCTAACTTGGGTTCTTCTCCAAATACCCGTAAAATCTCTGGACAAGCACATAACTTGAAGAAGAAGAAGAAAAGGCCCGCCTCTGGTATTGTACCTACTCCAAGCCCACGCTGTTTTTCATAATAATCATAAAAGATCCTCTTTTTCTTCCATTTACTGATTTTACAGATATGGGTTCTTGAAAACTTAGCTTCTTTTTTCTGTTTGTGGAAGCTTTTCTCCAGTTGCTTTCTGCAGAGCAACTCTTAAAAAAAATCCTGTTTTTCCTTTTAATCTAATGATTTTAATGATATTCTTGAAAATTCCTCATTTTTCTACTTTGGATATATGGAGTAAATGCAATTCCAGATCTTATCATCTGTTGATTATTGTTGTGGAATAGTGGATACTAGCAATAATCAGGGAGAGCTGTGGAATTGTGGATTTAAAAAAAATAATACTAAAGGCTGTGCTAATGCAGATGCAGTCACTGATAAGGGAGTTGAGTGCAAGCCTTCTTCCTCTCCACGAAACATTTGTTGTATTGGTTCGATTGTTTGGTTCTAAAGGCTGCTGGAACAATATCAACTACATTTCATTTCAATCATCTTCTTAGTGTGCAGGTAAGGCCAGAAGTCACTTTCTAATAAATAACCCATTTGTTTCAGTGATGCTTGTGTTCTTCTTTGTTTATATATGGCTTGTTTCAGCCAACTAAATTAGCATATCATACCAGTCCTCAGATTGAAGCATGAGCTCTATATACTTTATTTTTTAGGTTGCTTAGATTACCTTTCTCAATATCAGTAAAATTTTTAATTGTCTTAAGAAACAGTGATACCTTTTACCCAATCTAGTGGGGTGTTTGTTACCAATTTTCCGGCTTATTACTCATAATGAAGAGAACCCAACTGAATAAAATCTAAAGAAGAACCCACTTAACAAGGTGTAATTTAGAGTGAGAAAGTGACCCAGTTTGGGTTTTTTGTTATTGAAGTTCCTATTCCATTCCCACCCAACAAAGAAGAATTGATGGAAACCCATCAAATAAATTGTATTTCACAAAACTCTCTTTCCAACCACACAAACAAAACCTAGAAGAAATCTCACCTATACTAGTGTTTGCTGCTTTCTAAACTTCCTAATAGGATTGACACAAAAACACACTCACACACGAGAGAGAGAGAGAGAGAGAGAGAGAGAGAGAGAGAGAGAGAGAGAGAGAGAGAGAGAGAGAGAGAGAGAGAGAGAGAGAGAATTTCATGGTACCTGAGACAACCAGTGCAAGGCACTGAGGCTGACTGCCACATGAAGCTTCCTCTTTGGGAAGAGTCTATGGTAGAACATGGGGGGAGAAACAATCTTAAAAGTCTGCTTGCTTGGTTGTGAGGGCATACAAATAGGATTAGCATTTGTAGTAGTAGTGTTACCGGATATCATGAATCCACTCTCAATGTTTCTTAACAGTACTCTTGTTTGATGTGTATTGAAGGGTAGTCTGTTTCAATTGATTCATCCCTTTTTCTTCACCCCCTTGATGTCAAGAAGGGGGGAAGACTTCAGAAGTGGTATTTGGGCCTAAAAATGTTGACAACACTCTGCATGCATTATGTTTAGACTTCAGAAACATTCACAGGCCTGCACCAATTTAATGCAGTGAAATGAAGTAAGCAAGTCTATGCCTTTGTCAACACACTATGTTTCAAAAGGCTGCACTGTACGTACAAGGAATGATACCATTAAATTAGTGTCATGGTGGCCATTTGTCAGGTGGATCTGGATTGAGTTTGCAATGGCCCAAAAGTAGCATAGAGGATAAAAGGACAATAAATTAGAGGGTTCCAATTTATTTCCCTCTTTCACACAGAAACAAACACCATTAACCATTGCGAACAACATGTGAAGGATGATGTTAGACTGACTCATGAACATAGCATTCTTCATCCTTTAGCAAAGAAAAGTTCCTCCTGTTGCACGTTAGAATAGAAAGAGAGTAGACCATGTTGGAAGAACTCATTGCTTTGCATACGTGAGAATTCATGTCCATTTCCAGTTAAAAAGGATACTCACTTCCTCAATAATTGCTTAAAAGCTAACTACTATCATTCTCACAGCTGCTGATCCTACTGCTACTGCTACTGCTTCTACTACTAGCTGGACATGAAGAAAAAAAGGTGCACACAGGTCTCAACATATGTCCCATCAAGGAAGAACTAAATTACATGGCAAAAAAAAAAAAAAAACAGTAAACAAGTATCTCCAAATTATATAAGTAGACACCTACATGTAGTTCTCCCATCAATTACCTGCTATCAAACAGCCACTGGGAGATTGAGAAACTTATAATTCTTTTGGGTTAAGCTCTCAATTATATCATAATGCAGGTGGGTCATTCCTAACTTGCACCTGGGAGGCCATGGGCAATGCTTGTGGAGGGCGCTTCCTCTTCTTCTTCTCATAGTTGATCCCTCAAAATTGAAAACCATGTTTCAAGAGTGTGGAAACTATCCTTATTATTAGAAATTTAACCAAGGTTCAACAACACAAAAACAGAGCATCAAAGAGACTCTACTAAATCTCTTGAGATCTAAGAGGCTATTTAGATTGAGAAACCATGTTTCAAGAGTGTGGAAAATTGAAACTAAAACGGGCTAGAAGAAGGAAAATTGAAAAGACCATTTTGCTATGTGCTTTCTTTCTCACTAACCATTAAATTTCTTATATGTCAACATTAAATTTCTTATATTTCTCACCCAGAACTAACACTTCAATATGAAACCAGATTGTTGACATTCACAAAAGTTTAACTTTGATTTTACTTTTACTAGCAAAAAAAAAAAAACTTTGAATAGATTTCTCTTTGATTCTTTCTCTGCAGTCTTATAATTCTATCTCCGAAATTGAAGTCGTATGATGAACTACATAGCAAAAAGCTACCAACAAGCATCATTGAAAGAATGACACCATTGGGTTTGGTTTGAGTGAGTTTTCAAGGTTGGATTGGAGGTTGGGTATAGATGGGTGTTGACGTGAGTTTTGAAGGTTGGATTGGAGGATGGGTATTGATGGATATGAAAGTGATGTGTTTTTTTTTTTTTTTTTTTTTTGTTTTGTTATTATTATTTCAGTAAGTGGTGATTGAATGGAATATGTTTCTGATAAAAGAAAATAAAGAAAAATTTGCCCTCCTTTTGGGTTGGCTTGTAGGTTTATGTCATAGGTGGTGTTGGTGATAAGCACTACTATAATGATGTTTGGGTTCTTGATTTGCATACTTGCTCATGGACTCAGCTTGACTGTTTGTTGTGATAACTTGGGAATGTACAGTTTCATTATCTTGATTGGCATTTGAATGTTGGTACATAGTAGAATGTTAGCATGGATTTTTATTTTGCAATGGTAATGGTAAAGTGATTTTAATGTTGTAAGGATGTTAGCAGAGAAGTTCCCACATTTTTTGGAGAGGCGGAATTCATACGTTTCAAAGTCTATCTTTGGATCAATCTATGATATGGTGAATTCATTTAAATTGAAAGATTCGTCATCAGAGGGTGAGGATTTATTCATTTCATTATTACACCATGTGTGCCTTCTCCTGTAGTCTTCGTACTGTACATGAATAATTAATATCATGCAGTCTTCTTACTGTACATTTCTCCTGTAGGTTGAAAATGAATTGCCCGAGAAGATTGAGAGACTTGTTAGATGTGAGGCCTCTGCTTATCAGAAGTTGTTGATGAAGAGTTTTCTTTTCTTTATGTGATTTGTATCATCAATCTAGTTCGAAACATTGTTAATTTTGCTTTTTTTTTCTAATTTTCAATTAATGGACAATAGTTTCTTTGAGATTTTTAATTGGCCTTCATGCACCAAATCTATGCTTTTGCTGCCTTAAATTAGAGATGGTGGAGAAATGGCCCATTGCCTATGCTGTTAATCAGGTCAGCATCATTTTTGTTGTGCCACTGTTTACATATCTCATATATTAAATGATGAATGATTGGTTTGCCCTTTGTCAACAGTTTTATTTTCTGTCCATATCTTGGTACGTAGTTACAAAAATTGTATTAAGTGTGAGGGGATGGAGAAAAATGTAAGTTTCAAAATCAAGTAGATTTGTTGATTATTTGTAGCCATAGATTTGTGGAATAAGATGAATTATGTGTTGCTTTCTAAGATTTTGTTTGGCATTTTTTGTTAAAAAAAAAAAAAGATTTGTAGTTGGCAACTCTCAAATGCTAAAGCATTTTTATAAATGTAAATTTGCTTATTTCCTTATTGTTACACTGTGCCATGATATATCAATAATTACATGGTAGTTTCTTGAGCATTATGTTCTCAATGAAATGCTAATGTGAGCTTGCTGCTTGCTTCTTCAGCCAATAACCCTTGCACTAGTATACATTGGAACTACTTTGAAGGATCTTTCTGATGTTACACATGGGTGGAGCGATAGGTCATCAGCTAGTTGAGTAAGCTGTATTGCCTTTTGGTGTTTTCCAAAAGTAATAGCAGGTCAATAACAATAACCACCACCACCACTACTAAAGGTGAAAACTGTGTCTTTTGAGCTTATGACCAATTTCATGAATTCCCTTGACTTGTTCTTCAATTATATTTCTGAATTGTGATTTTTCTCTCCATTTAGACTGTGCAGGTCCTCCATCAGGATCGAATGGGAAATCAGATTCATGTGAAGTAACAGTTTTCTCTCCTCGTTGATCCAGCAGGTATGAGTCTAATGCTGATTTATTCTAGGATAGATAAAATTTCCATGAAAGCATGAATGAAAAAGGTTCTCAGAAAATTTCTTGATTTGTTACATGTATAAACTGTTTGATGAAATGAGTATGCAGAAACTGTTCGATGAAATGGGTAAGTAAAATTCTTTTATGAAAGAGGATGTGATAGAATCCCTTGATTTACATGACTTGGCTCAAATTTTCTTGAAAAGTGCTGTGAAATTTTATATTTCAGGATAGGTTGTGAAATAATTTCGTAATTTATATGATGAATGGAGTCCAGATTTTCATTCCTCAAAATTTTTTATTTGAATTTCTGCTGGATATCAAATTTGTTCTTTCTTTCTTTTCTAATCTTAAGACTAAAACATGCTTTACATTATAAACCTATTCAGTTTTTATTGATTTGCATTAGAACTGTTTGTACAATAATCTATTACTCTCAGTGAAGGATGTTTTTTTTTAATTAACGTCATTGTGTCACTGAATGTTAATTTCATGTAGGGTGTATAGATGAAGATCTGCAACAAATTAATAACAAGTATGCATACGACGAACCAGCTGAATTTTTTTTCCCCAAACCACATCTTCTTGACTACATAGTTTTCTTCAATGTCTATAAAAAACTTCAGCTAAAGTTACAAAAATGAATGTACACAATATTCTTGCCTGCTATATCCGATTTGGACAAAGCTGTCACATTCAATTAGTACATTACAATGATGAACCCATTAATGTTCATTGTACCCCCACCAGCCCAGAAATTGTAGACCCAGCCATCCAAAAAACACAAGATCACATACTTCTGAGCTCAATACTTGCCTACTTAACAGGTTATATCAAAATATGGTTGCCAAGAAATACAACATAATGATCAGTTGGGAAAGATTATAACTTATTCGACTTTGCCAGTTTGATGTGATCCTAGGATCATCCCATGCATGTAGCAATGGAAGTGGTACCAATAACAAATCATCCCCGAAGGCAAATGCTATAACCATCAAGCATTTGAAACAGTGAATACAATTCCTCATTTGCTGATCAGTTTAAACGAGTATGTTAGTAGTTCGTGGCGTATCTTTATTGTCAAATGAGCTGTACACACCCAAGACAGAGTCAACTATGCAAGATTATAGTAGGATCAATTACAGGATCAGATTGATCCTCTGTATATAGTGTTTCCTAGAATAGCTTTCCCTTCTCTATATAAACCAATGTATTGCTACATGATCAAATCAATCAATATAATTTTATCCCACATTTGATATGGTATCAGAGCAGTCGATCATGACTGTCTCTTGACAGGAGAAGGCAGCAGACCCCTGCCTGCCGTTGTGCCATCTTCGCCTGCATCGGGCACTTCCTTTGCAGGATCTTCTTTTGTTGTATTGCTTTCGTAGTTTCAACAGAGACTACCAGAAGGAAGAAAAACAGAGCAAGTGCCCTTCTATCTCAGATCTTTTTTGAAGAAACAAGCCTAACACAAACTGCATGCATCTAAGCCCTCTTCCCTCGGATCCTGCGAGCGAGCTGGATGTCCTTAGGCATGATGGTCACCCTCTTGGCATGGATCGCACACAGATTGGTGTCCTCGAAGAGCCCCACCAAATAAGCCTCAGCAGCCTCCTGCAGGGCATTTGGAACCTGAGATCGGTCTTGAAGTCCTACGCAATCTCACGCACCAGGTGCTGGAAGGGGAGCTTCCTGATCAGTAACAGATCTACCTTTCTCTCAATCTCAAGAGAAAGATAACTGGTTACGAGGCTCTGTTCGTTCGTTTCTGGTTACAAAACCAGAACGAGACAGACGAAGAACGCCCAGGCCAGATCCAGAGGTGCGCCCAGGCCAGGTCCGCCCAGGCCGGGTCCAGTCCGCCCAGTCCAAATCGTCCATCATTTCGCCCCAGGTTCAGTCCAGACCGTTCATCATCCATTGAGCCATCATCATGGCAAGTGAAGATTCCAGCAAATCTGATGCAACCACCCAGATTGTCACCATCCAAGGAGATAATTCCAACTTCTCAACTGGAATCAAATTGGATGAACATAATTATTCTCTATGGCATCAAGTCATGGAGATGAAGATTGCCGGACGAGAGAAACATGGTCACTTGACCGGTGATATGACCCAACCTGCAGTCACTAACCAGACATACAACAAATGGCGTGCGTCGGATTGTCAAGTCAAGAGTTGGTTATTTGATGCCATGAAACCCGATCAGATGAAGCGGTTTATCCGTTATGACACAACCAAACAAGTCTGGGATGCAATCAAGAAAACATACTCTGATGGTTCAGATGAGGCAAAGATCTATGATCTACACAGAAGGTCATTCACAATGAAACAGAATGGAGCACCGGTTGCCAATTACTATAGTGAGCTCACTGAGATCTTTCAAGAGCTTGATCAATTAAGTCCAAGTAACATGAAGGATCCAGCAGATATTGAAACTAGACGCAAGGAGGTTGACCGTCTCCGCGTTTATATCTTTCTTGCAGGTTTGGACAATATTTTTGACCAAATCCGAGGAGAGATTTTGAGGATGGAGCCTAAACCTGAACTTGAGGCAGCATATGCACATATTAAAGAGAGAGTAACCGACAGGGAACCATGTTTGCGGCTGGTGTCTCATCCGATGCCACAGTTTTGGTCGCTGCGAGGTTCAAGCAATCTCGGTTACCCACTCAGAACACAGACTCTACTCGTAACCGGCCTCCAATGAAGTGTACCAAGTGTGGTTTAGATAACCATACAATTAAGGGCTGTTATGAGATCATTGGTTATCCGGAAGGATGGGTTCACAAAGGCCGAAAGAGGGATTCACGCAGAGCCTCATTCGCATCATCTGAGTCATCCCAAGAGACTATATCAGAATCTCCATCAGGTACATCTGGCTCCAAGGCCTTGGCCACCTCAGGTACTTCCTCATGCACATCTCTACTTACTTATAATAGATCATGGATTATTGACACTGGTGCTACTGATCACATGACCTCTAGTTTCATTGGATTGCATTCTACCATACCATCAAGCCAAACACATATTACCAGTGCCAATGGAACCACTTCCCCAGTTCTGGGAGAAGGGTCCCTATCTCTTACATCATCATTAAGTCTAAATCATGTCTTGGTTGTCCCTTCACTCGACTATGATCTGTTATCTGTTCCTCAAATCATTGATTCCCTCAATTGTACTGTGTGTTTTTGGCCATTATATTGTCTTTTTCAGGATCTTCTCACCAGGGCCGTGATTGGATGTGGTACTAGGAGGGGAAAGCTGTATTATCTGGACTTGACAGATGACTGCTGTAAGAGATTGAGTAAAGCACATCATGTGAGAGGGGACGAGTCCATCAGGATGAAAAAGATTTGGTTGTGGCATAGACGATTAGGACATGCTTCTTTTGGATATTTGAAACTTTTATTTCCTGATTTGTTTTCCCAGTTTGCTACATCAGACTTTCACTGTGAAACCTGTGTTTTGGCGAAAAGCCATCGTATTTCTTATCCATTAAGATTGAATAAAAGTTCTATGCCTTTCATGATTATCCATTCAGATGTCTGGGGTCCGTCCAGAGTTCTTACTATTCGTGGTTTTAAATGGTTTGTGACATTTATAGATGATTGCACTAGGATGACTTGGGTTTTTCCCATGAAGCAGAAAAGCGAAGTCACCGCCAAATTCAAGCAATTTCACCAATATGTTGCTACTCAATTTGACAAGAAAATCACAACATTGAGGTCGGACAATGGAGGAGAGTACGTCAACAACGACCTACATACTTTTTTAAGCCAACATGGTATTGTTCATCAAACCACATGTGCCCATACACCACAACAGAATGGTGTAGCAGAACGTAAGAATCGTCAGCTCCTGGAAGTTGTCCGTGCATCTCTATTTGAGGCCCATATGCCTCATCATTTCTGGGGGGAGGCTCTTTGTTCAGCTGCCTACCTCATCAATAGAACACCATTAAGTACTCTCCAGTATCAAACTCCAATTCAGACATTGACCACTCTCCTCATCATGCCATCCACACCCAATCTCGAACCACGTGTATTTGGATGTGTTGCTTATATCCAGGTATATCCACACCAGCGTGGCAAACTTGATCCATGTGCCCTACGCTGTGTCTTTGTGGGGTATTCCGACACTCAAAAAGGCTATAAGTGTTTCCATTCCCCTACTCAGACCTTGCATGTTACAGCTGATGTTACTTTCCACGAGAGTGAGTTCTATTACTCAGGGGGAGATTCCGAGCATCCCCTGCAGGGGGAGAGCTCTATCTTTGCAGAAGATACTCAGAATCAGATCATCCAAGTTCCACAGACTATTCTAGATCAGCCTATGTCAGAGCAGCCGCGGACAACACCTGAGGATGTAGTGACTACTGAGTCACCAACTATAGAGGTACAACAAGAGCAAGAGCTACAAGAACTAGAAACTCCAGATAGTGTTTCAGATACAGTCCTTCCTACAGTACCACCACCACTCATCCAATCAGGTCCTGATATTCCTTCACAGGTAACCGAACACTCAAACTCACACTCTAGCCCTTTACCTGAGTCAAGTCATACAGGAAACACAGGTTATCAGTTACCTCCTCGTATGAATAGAGGGATTGCTAAACAACAATATGACCCTGACCCTAAAGCAAAGGTTAAATACCCTATTGCTAATCATGTGTCTCTACATAGGCTATCTCCGTCATGTGCATCATTTGTATGTCAATTATCCACTGTATCTATTCCAAGTAATGTGCAGGAAGCTCTGAAAGATCCCATGTGGACTCAAGCAATGAATGAAGAAATGGAGGCTCTCCAGAAGAATTCCACTTGGGAGATGACTACTCTTCCTAAAGGGAAGAGAACAGTAGGTTGCAGATGGATATATACGGTAAAATTCAAAGCAAATGGCACCATTGAACGATACAAAGCAAGACTAGTGGCAAAAGGTTACACTCAGACTTATGGGATTGACTATGGGGAGACCTTTGCTCCTGTAGCCAAGATCAACACAATTCGTTCTTTCTCTGGCAGCAAATCTGGACTGGCCATTACATCAGTTTGATGTAAAAAATGCCTTCCTGCATGGAGACCTAGAAGAAGAAGTCTATATGGATCCTCCTCCAGGATGCAAGATGGGGTCCAGTCAAAAGAATATGGTGTGTAAACTAAGAAAGTCTCTTTATGGATTGAAGCAATCACCCAGAGCATGGTTTGGAAGGTTCAGCAAATCAATGAAGAATTTTGGCTACAAACAAAGTAACTCAGATCATACTCTTTTCTTGAAACATAAGAAAGGTAAGGTCACTGCCCTTATTGTGTATGTTGATGACATGGTGGTTACTGGAAATGACCCGGAGGAAAAAGCAGCATCGCAACGTTATTTAGCCAGTGAATTTGAGATGAAAGATCTTGGTGCTCTGAAGTATTTTTTGGGTATTGAAGTGGCCCGTTCAGCACAAGGAATATTTCTATCACAACGGAAATACATCCTTGACATTTTGACCGAAACTGGAATGTTAGCTTGCCAGCCAGCTGATACACCGATGGAGGTGAACCATAAACTTGGTGAATATCTTGACCAGGTACCCACCAACAAAGGAAGATATCAACGTCTTGTTGGTAAATTGATATATCTATCACATACTAGACCTGATATCGCATATGCAGTAAGTGTGGTAAATCAGTTCATGCATGCACCAAGTGAAGGACACATGGACGCTGTGAATCGGATTCTAAAATATTTGAAGTCAGCTCCTGGAAAAGGATTGATGTTCTCAAAGCATGGTCATCTAGATGTTCAAGGGTACACTGATGCAGATTGGGCTGGGTCTGTTACTGATAGGCGGTCAACATCTGGATACTTTACTTTTGTGGGAGGCAATTTAGTCTCTTGGCGCAGTAAGAAACAGAAAGTGGTGTCACGATCGAGTGCTGAAGCTGAATATCGGGGTATGGCACATGGAATATGTGAGCTACTCTGGATACGGAATTTGTTGGGGGATTTGGGATTCAAACCCAAACGTACCATGCAACTACATTGTGATAACAAGGCCTCAATAGACATCGCACATAATCCAGTACAACATGATAGGACTAAGCATGTTGAAGTTGACAGACATTTCATCAAGGAGAAACTCGAGGCCAAGATCATTGAGGTACCATTTGTTAAATCCGAAGATCAACTTGCAGATGTCCTCACCAAAGCAGTCACCGGCAGAGTTTTTCACAGCTCACTTAGCAAGTTGGGCATTGATGACATATATGCCCCAACTTGAGGGGGAGTGTCAAATGAGCTGTACACACCCAAGACAGAGTCAACTATGCAAGATTATAGTAGGATCAATTACAGGATCAGATTGATCCTCTGTAGATAGTGTTTCCTAGAATAGCTTTCCCTTCTCTATATAAACCAATGTATTGCTACATGATCAAATCAATCAATATAATTTTATCCCACATTTGATATTTATTTGTCAGGAATATTGAACCAAACCGAATGTATGTAATGACAGCTTCTTTGAAACTTGGTGCTATACAACAAGGCAAAATTGGGGGAAGCATATTTAACATTTTGCACTGGACAAGTTAACATGAGCCTTTTCATCAAACAAATATACACAGAAACCTAATTTTTAGTGAATCCCTCATCTATAGATAAACAGTACCCTTCATCTGCTCTCTACAGGATTGGTGGTTTCTCAAGTGGGCCCATAAAGTGTCCCTTCTATTCATATTAGAGATCTCCATTGAGAATTACCTATATGGCATAAGGTGCAAGTGTGCAGGAGGGTTCTGTTTAATAGTATTTTATACTATATTGACAGAATTTGTGGGTGGAGTTGGGTTTGGTTTGACTCAAAATCAGATATCACCTGCCCACAGTTGCAACCTTACCTGTCATTAACTTGAGTGGTTAGCCCATGACGTCTGATGTTTCACTATAATAGTAGATATTTCCAAATTCAAGGCAAAGCGGTGTACATGATAAATAAAACATAATAATGTCAAACTTATGTTCTTAGCCTTTTGCATATTGTGTCTTTGTGATTACTTTGTCAAATTTTTGTTGGCCTTCTCTATAGGTTGGTAGATGTTTAGTACATATTGGAATTAAATCATTTTTTAGGTATATGAAATTTGATAATCTATATGAATTTCAGGTAATCTTTTTTTTTTTTTTTTTTTTGTGGGTGTGTTTTACTTTTACATGCTTTAATATGATGTAGGTTTTGTTCGCTTTTGTTCAATCTACAGTTGTGCCTATTTCCTCTTGCATATTCTTGGTGGTGGGCCAGCCATATCAGGGCAAAGCAAGGGAAATGGCTGGATAGGAACCTACAAGGTACTGCTTTCTTTCTTTATTTATAAATTGTTGATTTTGGTTAGCAAATGGATGGTTAAGATTTATTTAAATGCTTGAAAGAGTTCTAATGGTGTTAAAATATACGCTTTACGAATGGGGTCCGGGGGTATCCCCCGGCGGTGGTCGAGCTAATACTTTTTATTTTTTTTAAGGTGATGAGATTCTAGGAGAGATTTGAAAGAAAACCGATACCATTTTTTTCTTTTTTTAAATTTAAAAAAGTATTAGCGACCGCCATTGGCGGTCGCTAATACTTTTCAAAAATTTTTGTTGGGTGTTAGCGACCGCTAATGGCGGTCGCTAATACTTTTTAAAAATTTTTTTACTAATACTTAGCGACCGCCAATTGTGGTTGCTAAAAAGTTTTTGCGACGAAGTTTTCGTGGCCGCTACTTGGCGGTCGCTAGGCGGTCGCTAAAGAGTATTAGCGACCGCCATGTGACTTTTAGCGACGGCTAATGGAGGCCGCTAAAAGTGTTTTCTCTAGTAGTATATCTTAAAATCTTCTTTAGCGGTCTGGTCATGATGATGCCATAAAAAAAATGACCTGCACAGTGAATCATTATGTTATATCACTCCAATTAAAATAGTGGAAATCATTGTTGCAATCTGATCACTCAGCATTCTCAAATATATCTTGGTTAGTCAACTTCAACATTTCACATGAAAAGACGCATGCACCATGGAATAATCAACATTGTTGAAGAAGAAAAGCAGGTCATTATTGCAACAAATTGAAAAACGGAAATGAGTAAAAAAAAATCACTTCAGCGCAACAGTATAAAAAAGATTGGACAATGTCAATCAGCATCGCCAGTGATACAATTGATAGTATCTAATGCAGGAGATACCCAATTGAACCCTTTAATAAATATGTACCATAAAGTGTATAGTTTTGGATGTTTGGAGTTCTCAAGGGCATTCCATTACAGTTCTCGATGACATAGCCATGCTCTATATATATTGATAAGAAAAGCTGAGGTAACATCAATTGTGTGGTGGGACCAACTTAGGGACCCACATGGGGATGTGGGGATTTGAAGGACTCCCTATGACCCTCCTCTTTACAAAAAATCAGCTCCAATTGTGGTTTCTATCATCTCCATATGGGAACCAAAAGTTTAATGGTCAACAGTCCATTCGGATCGGTACACAGTCGATCCAACAGTCCAGTAAATTTGGATCTAATCGAAAGTTGGTAGACATGTGCAAATCAGGAGGGTTGTGTGTTTGGTCCATTTAGATGGACCAAGGGTGGGCCAACAAACATTTATATATATATATATATACACGCTCGTGCGCTCCACCATGGCTCTTGAGAATTCTAAGCATCTCAAGGGGCATTAGATATCGCTATCATTTAGAAATCTCCCCTAAACAGATCTCAAAATATAGATGGTATGCTCATAGAGCAGATACATTACAAAACAGATGATATATACATGACGTGCATGCTAACAAAAACACATGCTAAATATTATAAAGATTAGCGCAATGATTATATTCTAGTGAAGTTTATCAAAGCATCTTAACACCGCCTAATTAATATTTAGTCAACGCACAACTGCTTCTTGCCTAACGCACAAAAAGAAAAAAAAACTACTCTATTGTGGTTTGCAACATTTCAGCCATGTGACAATTATTGAACTCATATCAAGTGTAGGAATTCTTTTGAACTGTCCTCTTTGTGCTACTATACACATCTGTAATAGTTTATTTTATTTTAAGATTATATATTTGGATGCACCAGGAAAAAATGAAATAATTTTAGAAATAAAGAGGAGAGTTATAGGCATTTTCGGGTTGCTGTACGATAGGAAAATCAAGAGAGGAGAAAGAGCTAAGGGCGTTATGTTTGCCTCTAAAAAGATATGCATGCTACGTCAAAAACGAGAGAAAACCACATGCTTAATTGCCTAATCCACCTATGTCGTTATTTTTTACCACGCTTCACTTAAAAACTAACGGATGTATCTCGTGGTTTTGAGACCTAAAACCCACCCAAATGATCGAATCCAATTCCCACTTCTTTTTTGGCCCTCTTGCCTACTATTCTGTCTTTGTTTTCCTCTCCCTCTCTCTACTCTGCCCTACTTCCCTCTCCCGCCCTTGCTCCTTCGACTCCAAACCCAGCACAAACCAGATCTTCTCTCTGCCCTCCGTCTCCAGTCACCTGCGGTTCTCTAGTCTCGTGCGGTCTCCATCAGCGAGTACTCTCTTTCTCGTTGTAGTCTCTATCTGTTTGGTACTCTCTATCTCTCTTTCCTTCAGTTTTTTCAGATCTTCATCTTTTGTTTGTGGACATGGCTAGAGAATACTATTCCCTACTCGATTGGTTGATTTCGAAGCCCTTGAAATGGTGGAAGAATCTTTTGAAGACCTAAATCCTATAGACCGAAACCTTTTTTCGCCATTCAAATCCTCTGAAGAATCCAATCTCAAACAACATTTGCATGTTTGCCGAGTTTTCTTCGCTTTTTTTTTTGGGTGTTTTGATCTGTTTGCCTTTATTTGTAATATTAATTATTAAAACTTTCAATTTATTTATTTCTTTGTCTCGGTTTATGTTTTCAAATTATAGTTGGTTGTGGTTTGTGTCACATCCTGGTCCCGAATCGCCCTGGCTTAGGGTAATCCTCTAGGTGAGGCACACGTACTCCCGTGATATTGTACCTATCTCGAGTCACGTACAACACACGAAGGAGAAAAATAACTTTTTTCACTCGTGAGTCTAGCTCATTAGAACCGGTCAATAACATTTTAAACAATAGCGGAAGCTGTAATTACATATACATCAAGGTATTATTCCCATTCAGTCCAATTAAACGTTCAAGTTTATACAAAAGAATTACACAAGTATAAACATTGATTTACAAAAGAGGGTTTATAAAAATACCCTACACAACTATACCAAAAGTATGAACAAAAGTATAACTGAAAAGCTAAGTGTGACCCACACAAAAAGGGGCTAGTCACACTCTAACTGTAGAGCTCTCAAAATGTACACAACGCTCTCCGGTGGAGGAGTATCTACATTGGCCCATTGCCCGGCCACTCCTCTAAACCTGGAGAAACCTCCTCAGTCTCCTCCTCTCCCTCCTGGGCTTCTTCAAGGCCGGGAGCCGCACCTGCGTCTGTGACACCCAGAGTAATACCTCAAATACGACGAAATGACAAGTGCATGCATTAATGAGAAAATACATAATGTTTCAAAGTGAATTAAATGACAATGATTATAACAAGTCAATATCAAGTAATAACTAGGCAATTGTTCCAAAATCGAATAATTCATGCTTTACGAATCAATAAAGAATAAAACATACTAATTGGGCTACTATGTTGAGTTCATCTTCACAAATAGATAGCGAATCTAGTTGGGATGTCACCAGCGGCCTGGCCAAAGGCTAACTGGCTACCTAGTCTTGGAGTTCCGGTGCTCTAGATGACTTACTGCATTAGTCTCGAATAACTAAACCAAGTTCAACCCCGTCGGGTATCACAGGGTCGAAGCTAAGTAGTGTCAACTCGATCGAATCGAATAATAATCGAAATTGAGTAAGTTTAACTTGAATTGTTCAAAATCGAATTGAATAGTAATCAAATATATACAGCTACTTACTTAATTCAAATCTCTATCGAATACCGAAACAATTATAAGACAATTTAATAACAACAATTTGAGAATGAATGACCGAATCACAATTGATACTAATGATGCAACTAATTAATTAACCAAAATTGATATTAATAAGGAAATCTGACTTCAATATGAAATGCAATAGATTTAGAGGAATCAAGAGATTTTACTAGCCAATTCTAAACTATTATTCATAGTCTCTCACCATCCAATACAAGGTAGTTTCGGAAGGTCAACGTACTACTTGTTAGAGATGCTTGAACCAAGCCAGAATCACACAAGAAAGATTACAGAAGCATACAAGAGAGAGAGACAAGTTGCAAGAGAATTTTCTGTATGTTTGTATTGACGATGATAACTATTTATAATACACTGTTGCCTAGATTAGGGAGACTGATTACATAATTACAGGGAATAATAAAGGAACTAAATCTAATCACATGATTACAGCAGTAACATAAGATTTGTATCTATCTAATGACAGTTCATTAGTATCTATCTAGAACATGGGTCGAGCTGACCCATTAGGTCGGTTTGACCTGATGACTTATTTCTTTACACCCCCTCTCAAGCTCTGGATGGGAGAAGGTGACCATTGAGAGCTTGGAAACTAACTCCGAAAACCGAGAAGTGGAGTGGCTCTTGGTGAAAAAATCTGCTATTTGAGCAGCTGATGAGATGTGAAAGAGCTTAATAGTACCACTCCGAACATGTTGACGGATGAAATGACAGTCAACTTCAAGATGTTTTGAGCGTTCATGGAAGACATCATTTGTTGCCAGTTTCCGTGCACTTTCATTGTCCGTGAAGAGAGAGGTAGATGTAGGAACAAAAACTCCTAAATCCCGAAGTAACCAGCGAAGCCAAATAATTTCAGCAGTAGTGTGAGATACAGCACGATATTCAGCTTCAGTTGATGATCGCGAGACGACTTCCTGTTTCTTGCTTTTCCAAGAGATGAGAGAAGAGCCAAGAAAAATAGAGAAACCGGTAGTAGAGCGACGATCATTGACATCTCCTGCCCAGTCGGAATCAGAATAGCCATGCAGAGTAAGATTCTGACTGGAGGAAAGAAGGAGGGCGCGATTGGAACTTCCTTGTAAGTATCTCAGTATGCGCAGGACAGCAGCCCAGTGAATATGAGTGGGTTGCGCAACAAATTGGCTCACCACATGTACCGCATAGGCAATATCTGGTCTGGTGATGGTCAGATAAACCAAGCTGCCTACCACTTCACGATAACGAGTTGGATCAGGAAGTAGATCGCCATCAGTGGTCCGAAGCTTCAGATTATGTTCAATCGGAGTAGAGACAGGCTTCAAATCTGTGAGCCCGGCGCGTTGGAGAATGTCATTGCAGTATTTTGTTTGCGACAAAAGATATCCTGTGGGAGAGTAGGCAACCTCAATGCCCAGAAAGTACCGCAGATGACCCAAATCTTTCATCTCAAACTGTTGATGAAGAAAACGCTTTAAGGAAAGAATACCAGAAGCATCACTGCCGGTGATAATCATATCATCGACATAGAGTAACAGAAAAACACAGCCAGATCGCGAATAGCGAGTGAAGAGAGCGGAGTCATGAGCACTCTGAGAAAAACCAATGCTGATGATGCTTGTGCTAAACCGTTCAAACCAAGCACGAGGGGCTTGTTTGAGTCCATATAAAGCTCGTTTGAGACGACACACATAATGAGGAGTTCTCACAACGCCTGGAGGAGGATGCATATAGATTTCTTCCTGAAGAAATCCGTTCAAGAAAGCATTCTTGACATCGAGCTGATAGAGAGGCCAGTGTCTAACAGCAGCGACAGAGATAAAAGTACGAACAGTTGTCATTTTAGCAACCGGAGCAAAGGTCTCCTCATAATCGACTCCATATTCTTGAGTGTATCCTTTTGCAACCAAGCGAGCCTTGTAACGATCAACAGATCCATCAGATTTGGTCTTGATCTTAAATATCCATTTGCAACCGATAGCCCGTTTCCCAGAGGGAAGTGGAACAAGATCCCATGTTTGAGTTTTCTGCAGAGCTGCAAGTTCTTCTGTGATAGCAGACCTCCAGTGCGGATGAGCAATGGCCTCCTTATAGGATTGTGGTTCTGCCAAGGTATGAATTGCTGCAAGGAAGGACTTATATGATGGAGAAAAATGATCAGTACAAACAAAGCCAAATCTAGAGGGAGGGATTCTGGTGCGCAATGGGTACCTTCGATCTTGCGGAGGATCCGGCACATCTGGAGCAGAGGAGATAGGCCCATGGTCAGAAGTAGGAGGAGGAGCAACATCAGGAGCAGACGGCGGTTTGGGCCGCCGATGATATACCTGCAGGGGTGCAGGGGTGAGTGATATATCTGCAGGGGTATCAGAGGGAAACAAGTCTGGAAAGGGATCAAGAGGATGAACCATTGATTGCTCAGGAGAAGGGGATTGAGTAGGTAAAGTGTAAAAAGGAATTTGTTCCAGGAAGGTGACATTACGAGAGACCCGTAACCGATTGGTTTTAGGATCATAGCATCGATAGCCTTTTTGTTCAATACCATACCCTAAAAATACACAGACAGTGGATTTTGGTGAAAGTTTGGTTCTCTCATTATCATGCAACAGAACAAAACAGGTGCAGCCAAAAACTTTGAGATAGGACAAGTCAGGTTTACAGGAAAATAACTTTTCATAAGGAGATGTGCCAGATAAAACAGAGGATGGTGTTCTGTTAATCAGATAGATTGCAGTCAGGACTGCTTCTCCCCAGAATTGCAGAGGAACATATGAGGAATAAATCAAGGATCTAGTAGTCTCTAGGATATGTCTGTGTTTTCGTTCTGCGACACCATTCTGCTGTGGTGTGGCAGGACATGATAATTGAGGTAGAGTCCCTTGACTGGTCAGATAAGAACGAAATTTGTGGGACA
Organism: Litsea cubeba; assembly: GCA_012931725.1. Taxonomy (NCBI): domain Eukaryota; kingdom Viridiplantae; phylum Streptophyta; class Magnoliopsida; order Laurales; family Lauraceae; genus Litsea; species Litsea cubeba. Next base: position 150,270,468 of record CM022945.1, read on the forward strand.
TGTATTCTCCTACGGAGTCAGACCTGAATACTTTAATTCTTTTGTCAAATTGAGTGGAAATTATGGTGGAGAAAGCTAAATAAATAGTGTAGAACTCAGAACGGTTTTTCATTAAATACAACCATGTATACCTAGTGAAATCATCAATAAACAACACATAATAAACGGAGCCACCTTTTGTTGGCTGAGAGGCAGGTCCCCAAACATCAGAATGCACCAAATCAAAAGGAGCATTAGAAGAAGAAGAGCTTTTATTATAAGGGAAGGCATGTTGTTTACCAAATTGGCAACCAAAACAAGTAGAAATGTCTGAAACAGAAATATTTCCAAATACACCACTAGTAAATAAAAACTTCATTTTATTTAAAGATAAATGTCCTAAACGAGAGTGCCAAAGGGCAAAGGAAGATGTAGAAGCAACAAGTGCAGCAGGGGAGATGCTGGAAGATGGAAGATGCAGCGATTGGAGATAGTAGAGTCCTCCTGACCTAAGGCCGGTCCCAATCTGTCTCCCGGTGCGCGGATCCTGCACAGAACATCCAGTCGAAGAAAATGAGACACGAAATCCAGAAGAAGTCAATTGGCTAACAGAAATTAAGTTGATAGACAGATGAGGAACACACAAAACATTAGTGAGAGAGAGCAACTTAGTCGAAACGGAGCCAATAAGGGAGACAGGTAGAGGAGTGGCATCAGCAGTGTGAATGGTGAGAGAGCTAGCAGGATTATAACAATGATGAAGTTTGGAAACATCATTTGTCATATGATAGGATGCACCAGAATCAAAAATCCATGTAGTATCAAGAGTACCTGACGGACCAGAAATGGTCATAGCAGAACCAGAGGCTGAGGGTGTAGTGACCATCTGAGAGGCAGAACCAGTGGAGGAAGCCAGAAACAACTGTTGCATGCGCTCATCAATCAGAGCCTGAATCTGAGAGTTAAGGTCCATTTGCGAAGGCACAAAGCTATCATCTTCAGCAACATTGGCTGCATAGGGTCGTTGTTGGTAAGATTGCAAGGGACCACGATTGGGCTGCTGACCAGAGTGTTTGTTCTTATTGTTTGGCCTTTGAGGTCTGGTGGGGCAGTCCCGTTTCCAGTGTCCTTTCTTCTTACAATAATTGCAAAAATCATTTGTACCAGGGGAAAATGAGCGATCATTATGTGGGGTACTAACATTTGCTGACAGTACATGTGTGGGTTCCACATGTTTCTTCCTTGTAAGAGAAAGCTGAGTTTGTTCTTCTGCCAGAAAATCCGAGAGAGCCGTATCCACAAAAGGCAGTGGTGACCTATGTAATAATTGACCACGAACATGTTCAAAATCAGGGCGGAGGGCCATAAGAAATTGAACCAGGCGAGTCTGCTGTCGATAGACTTCAAAAGTATGAGCATCATCAGTTGATTTAAAATTGGGTTCCATTAGAGCCAGCTGATCCCATAAGGCAGTCATTTTGATGAAGAAATCATGAATGGAATCATTTCCTTGGTCTGCATTTTTAATGTCCCATTCTAACTGATATCTTCGAGCAGCATTAGACTGAGTATATAATCGTGCTAAATGATCCCAAGCATCTTTAGGATAATGGAATTTAGCCAATTGATTTCCAATAGATGGATTGACAGAATTAGCAATCCAAGAATTTATTTTCCCGATGGAAGATTCCCATTCCTCAAATTTCGCATCCTTACTATCTGGTGGAGGTATCTGCTGATCAATATATTTCCATAATTTTTGACCTTTGAGAAAATTTTGCATGAGATGAGACCAATATGGATAATTGGAGCCATCAAGAATGACAGTAATACCCGTTACTGGTCGATCAGAAGACATAGGAACAAAAATAAGTGACTAACAGATTTAATTTGAAGAATTCCAGCCCAGATGCTAAGTCAGATTGGAAATCCAGCCACAACAACTTATCCAGATCTGAAAAATCTCAATACAGAAAGTCCAGCAGACTGGGATAGGATTCACTGAGTGATCTGATGATAGATCACAGCTACAGGGAGCATTCCAGTTGCAAAAACCCAAAAAAGGACCCAAAATGTGCTCCAGGCGACCATAAATTGAACAACAGATGAGATCCGTGGGACCCGCTAAATGATCAATTGAAAGATCAGATCACACTGTGATCTCAGCCTCAAAAATCCAACCACAAACAGTACCCAGATCTGAAATCCCAGAAAATGATAAGGAAAACAGGAAAATAGTGCCTGGGCGTCCAAAAAAAATTGTGCTAGAATGACCAGCTCTTCTCACAGAATGATCTATGCACTAATCAGTCTTCTATTTTATCATCCAGAGTAAATTTCGACCCTATTGGAAGAAGAACCAATCTGATGAAGCTGATAAATCTTGAAAAAATGCTTAAAAAACCAAGAATAAATGGGCGACCCTGATGGTGCTGTTTGCTGGTGTGATCGAATGATCTGAGATGGGGCCCACTGTTGATCAGATTGCCAGAACAGTCACAGACGAACAAGACTGCTTCGAAACTCCTCTTATGCTTGAATGGACAGACTATAAGGGCTCTGATACCATGTTAGAGATGCTTGAACCAAGCCAGAATCACACAAGAAAGATTACAGAAGCATACAAGAGAGAGAGACAAGTTGCAAGAGAATTTTCTGTATGTTTGTATTGACGATGATAACTATTTATAATACACTGTTGCCTAGATTAGGGAGACTGATTACATAATTACAGGGAATAATAAAGGAACTAAATCTAATCACATGATTACAGCAGTAACATAAGATTTGTATCTATCTAATGACAGTTCATTAGTATCTATCTAGAACATGGGTCGAGCTGACCCCGGTTTGACCTGATGACTTATTTCTTTACACTACTATCTATTTCTGAGTGTCACTTATTATGAGAAATACGTTGAATTTCTAAACTAACCCTCATGGCATAGTATTAGACTAATGATTTTCCATTAGACCAATCAAGGAGGCTAAAGGCTCCATTTTAAGGTCATAAAGGTCTTGAAAGTCTTAAATCACCTATAGAAATAAAGGTGTGTACCATAATTATCTATTAGAGAGGATTATGGAGGGTTATTATAGGTTAGGGGTGATAATTCACCCTAAAATTGGGTCAAAAAGGACCTAGCCTTCAGTTTCAGGTTCGCTCAAGCGGACCTAAATCCAATTGAGCGAACGTCATCTAGAGAGTTGTACGCTCGAGCGGACCCAAATCCGCTTGAGCGGACGTCATCCAAAGACTTGTTCGCTCGAGCGGACCCAAATCCGCTTGAGTAGACGTCATCCAAAGACTTGATCGCTCGAGCCGAAGCCATTCTGGGATGGTTCACTCAAGCGAACACTCCAGAATTCCTTATTTCCGGAATTCTCATTGTCTCTTCCCCCCATTTCAGTTCTCAACCTCCTTCCATCATGTAACCTGCACAATGGAGCCTCCTTGCTCCCATTGACAACTTATAGTCCCTCCATCCATCTTCATCAATCAACCCCATAAAAATTATCTAAACCATTCATTCCATTAAGAAGCTAGAATCATCAAAGAAATAGAATCTTTTTGAATCAATAAGTGAATAGACAACATGTAAATCCAAATTAAAATTTATATTTGCCTCAAATAAGCTTTCCAAGCTCTCTCTTCAGAACATGCTAAAAAAAAACCCAAAACCTCTAATATAAAACCCTAAACACCAATACACATGAAGAAATGCTAATGAATGGTCATGCATGGTTAAACATGAGTCTCTTGACTCTAATGCAACTCAAAAACATAAACCAAAAGGGGATTTACTCTTACCTTAACAAGAAATCTGAATTTGGCAAGAGTAGGAGATGAAGAAGGTGGGTTCTTGTCAACAACTAGGAAGAGGAGATGAAGAAGATGGAGATGAGTCCAATCCTAGCTCCCAAAGACAAATGCATCCTTTCTTTGTAGTGATTGGAAAAGAGAGAAAGAGGAAATGAAGGAAAAGAGAAGGAGAAAAGCTCCTTTGTAGCCAACAAAAGGGAATGGATTGGGTTGGAATGGGTTTGGGGAGTTTTAAGGGATAATGTTCCCATTTTTATAAGAAAGCCCCTCACATTCTAGTATTTTCATAAAGAGTCAAATGATGGCCCACTCACTAAATGGTTGATCTAATGAAGTAGAGTCTAATACGAAAATTACCGTGCTCGACGAGATACACGCGCTAATGCCAAAATGACGTGCATATGATGCGAAAAGAGAAAATCGATAATTACGTAAAAGCCCTTGACTTTACCCAACCGATTCAAACCGGTTTCTACTTACTTATCTAAGACTCAAGACTCAACCAACTCAACCTCTAAAGACTAATTAACACTAATTACCATAATTAGTAACTAAGTATAATTAAATTAACTAAAACACGATTAATTAGCACTAAACATGATTAATTCGGGTTGGGGTACTGTAACCGTTTGTGATTTGGAGTGATGGCAAGTTGTAGTTGTGATTGAGCAATTGGCCGAACCCTTGTTGAATGGTTAAATTTTGGTTGCATGCTTTCTCTGTTTGATGATTCCATGTTATTTTCTTATGATTTTGCAGAAATTGAGTTTAATCGTAAATAATGGGATACATGAATCCAGGTATGATGATTGATTTTCACTTGCAAAACTTATTATATACTAGGTTCAAGACTCTTAACTGGAAAAGGATTTGCGATAAGCAACATGTAAGAAACAGAGAAATCATAGATTATCAAGCAAGTAACATTAAAAAAAAAGATTATCAAGCAATGTGAGTTGCATTGTTGTTGTCATGGTGATTTGTGTTAGATCATATTGTCTAAAAATCACAAAGTCACTATATGAGAACAAAGAACACATAAAAATGCGAAACATTCATTTTTGTTTCTCCTTTTGTAACTATATGAGAATATGTCTGTTTCTCCTTTTATACTGATTCATGTTTGGAACATTCATGTGGTTCTCCATGTATCAGTAGAACATCGTTTAGAGGAAAAGCATAATTCACTGTTAATGATATTTAATTATACATTTTAGGCAAAATTCCTAGTAGTGTTTCCAATGCAACATATTGCTATGGACAAGTCAACCCATGCAACTGTGGAGGTGAGTGCCAAAACCATACTGATCGACTGTTACTTGTGAAGAGTAGGTTGGCCGACTGTGGCATAGTGGTTTTTTGTGCTACCAACTGATACGAATCTTACCCTCTTGCCTCCTGCTTGCTCTCTCTATTTTGTCTCCAATATTGCTCTGATTTGTACAGACTCTTTGGGGAGACCTGAGTGCTTATGATCATCTTGGGATATAGACTTCTTGGGTTAGAGTAGAAGCCTAAAGCAGTTTCTGAAAAAGGGAGATAAGGAGGGCTTTTTACAGATTGGAGCAAATCTTGTTGGGTCTTTCTCATTTATAATATTTATTGGAGCTCATCTCTATTCAAAGCTATAGATTTCTTATATACCTTAAACACATGGAATTGTAGGTATTTACTTTAAGATATCTTTGACATGTTGTCCGAGTAACTTAATTTACTATGCTGATTACACATTTGGTGCCATTCAGACCTCTCATGATATCTTACTATATTGAATTTGACTCCAGTTCATTGTAGGCAGGGCAAACATAAAACATATATAATGATTTCTTCATCCTTTTTCTTTTCCTTCTAATGTCTTAGTTGTTGTTTTCGGGGAAATATTACTACATTGCATTTGGATCTTGTTTTAACTTTTGTACTTTCTTCTTCCTTTTCTAATGGGTGTTTTTTTGTTCTGAAATCAGGTTTTTTTGCTTCTGCCCTCCAATCTTGAGAAATCATGGATAAGAAAGCAATGAGAGCTGGATTGTTGTTGTCATGGTGATTTCAGTAATAAAGACTTAATATTATAAGATGATATGTGGGATGAATTTTGATAGATGTAATACATTTTCTGTCTTCTATGTGAGAAGACAGATGAACTCATCTATTAGGCTCATTCATTTATTAAGCTCTTGTGCTTAAAATTGATGTGCTGGTACTTGAGATGATCTTGTATCTCAAAATTGCATTCAATCAGACCAATCATAATCGTCTTTATATATTTCCATGTATATCATTACTTTTTTTTAATGGCTTCTTATTGAAGTTCTCAATCATCACATACTCCTTATTGGTATGATGAATGACTGGATTTGAGATTCAGAGTTTGGGTTCGATCAAGACCCAAATTCCAACAAGGGATTAACCAACCCCATAATGATTCAACTAAGGCCTAACTCCACTAACTCGCCAAATCATCTACTTTGCAGAATAAATATGAAATCCCAATCGATAATAAGAGTGGGTACTTATGAAAGTAAATGAGTGGTAGAGGAATTGAAAGTCAAAACTAAAGCGTTACATATATTCTAAATATCACACAGACGTGGAAAGAAAAAAGAATGTACCTAAATTTGTCGATAATGATGATTGGGAGAGTTTTATCGAAATGTGTTCAACACATGAGGCACAAGAAAAGAGTAAGTTGGGGAAGGCCTCTAGGCAAGCCATGAGGTGCCCACACACCTTCGGTAGGAAGGGGCAAGCGAGGGCTGCCGATGAACTGGTAATCACAATTTATGAATTTTTCTATTTTTCCATATGTCAACAATTTTTTTATGTAATCGGGATGTTCGCTTCTAACATTTTTCAGCGGCGAGAAAATCCAGACAAGGAGATCACCCGTACGAATGTCTGGCTCAAAACTCATACAAAGAAGGATGGTTCTGCTTCTTACGAAGAAAGGGTATGGAAAACCTAATTCCAATTTACTGAATTGGCACTAAGCTTAGTTAGGAGATTATGATATATGTAAGTCACCAAATTGATTTTTTTTTAAGATATATAAGAATTCTCATTCTTAAATTCATTGTGGAAGTACTATGTGATGTGATAACATGGATTGTTGATATTGGAGTTTTGAGGGGCACTGGAGTTATATATATAAAGTGTTTTATTAACAGGAAATATATTTATACACCTGAGATATTTTTCGGGATCCGAAACACAGGAGAGACACTGTCAAAATTTTTCTAAAATTATAACTTCTAACCCCGACACCACCCGCAAAACCCCCACAAGCCTCCACTCCCAAGGAAGAGGAGATTCCAACAACACTATAAAAATAGTGACCTGTGATACCGTGGACTGACATGTACAAACATAAGACAAACATGACCTGGCCGCTTTGGAATTAAAAGCTATTTGTTGCTTTTTAGAATAGAACAGTGAATGTTACAATGGTTTTTATTGACTTTTAAATAGAAGACGATTTTTTCACACAATTTACTGTCATGTTGTAGTGGCTTTTAGACAGTGTATGATCATGGCACTTATCTAATGGGCCATAGTGGCATGGGGGTTATTTGTATCCATAAATTTTAAAAAGAGATGTCAATATTTTATAAATTATATTAAAATGATGTTAGCTTCGCTTCTATAAAAGTTAATGTATCAATGTAAAATTTTGTAGAACACATGAAAATTACCCTTCCTTTGCACAAGGACATCCGGATCAGGATCCGATTGTACGGGTATGTGGTCGTGATACTCGTGGACATGTGAAGGGCATGGTCGTGATACTCATAGACATGTGAAGGGCATGGGTTCAGGAACTTCTGAGTATGCCATTTCACATTCAGTTCCTTATAAAAAAAGCATTAGAGCGGGTGAAGAAGTTGAATGTCACCCTTCATACTGTTAGTACGGTGGACCACCACAAACTCCACATTGATATGATATTGTCTACTTTGGGCCTAAGCCCTCATGGATTTGTTCTTGGGTTCTACCCAAAAGGCCTCATATCAATGGAGTACTTAGTTCAACTTATATGCCCATGTCTTTGGATATTTTTACCGGGCCTGCCCTCAAACGATCATCCATCCGTCCGCTCCATCGAGGAGAGCCAACTCGAGAGTATCCACCAATCGTGAGTATTGCGCTTTTCCTGCGCATCACTGGGCCCACCACCTTTTGTTTGGCAATCTAAGGATTCTCCGGGCTAAGTCTGGGCCTGGGCTCTGATACCACTTGTTAGTACGGTGGACCACCACAAACTCCATATTGATATGATATTGTCCACTTTGGGCCTAAGCCCTCATGGATTTGTTCTTACGTTCTACCCAAAATGCCTCATATCAATGGAGTACTTAGTCCAACTTATATGCCCATGATCTTTCCCAATTCTAGCCGATGCGGGACTTTAGTTGCACATCCCCAACAATTGAAGTCCCGGTTCCAATATTATACGTAGCTACCAATCCAACGTTCACCACAGTAAGAATTGCAAGGCCTTTTGCTTGTCTTAGACAACAAGTCCTGTTCCAATAATCAACATATCATCTACATATAAAAGAAAGATGATAAATTTGTCATTACCAAATTTACGAACATAAACACAGTGATGTGCAGCTGTCCTCCGGTACCCATGACTCATCATGAATGAATCAAACTTCTTGTATCATTGACTAGGCTCTTGTTTCAGTCCGTAGAGACTCTTTTTCAACCTGCAAACCAGCTGTTCTTTTCCTTCTACCTCAAACCCCTCCGGCTGAGTCATGTAGATCTCTTCTTTCAGATCACCGTGCTGTTCAAGTTCAAGGTCCATGCTGGCAACTAGACCCAAGACAACTCTGATAGAAGTCATCTTCACAACTGGAGAGAAGATTTCATCGAAGTCAAGACCCTTCGTCTGCGCAAAGCTTTTAACCACTAGCCGTGCTTTGTGCTTTATCAATTTTCCACTGTCATCGCTCTTCAGCTTGAACACTCATTTGTTCTTCAGAACCTTCTTGCCTTTTGGGAGTTCCACCAGCTCATAAGTATTGTTCTTTTTCAAAGAACTCATCTCATCCTGCATAGCCTCCATCCACTCATCTTTATCTGCATGAGTTTTTGCTTCTAGGTAGCTCTCTGGCTCCCCCTCATCAGTAAGCAAAATATAATCTGCTGCAGGATATCTTGTTGATGGTTGATGCTCTCGAGTAGACCTCCTAACCTGAGGTTCTGTGGTTTCTGACTGAGGAGACTGCTCCCCCTGCTCAACACCCTGTTCATCTGGCAACCCCTGCGCCTCATCACGATCTAAATCGTTTTGTCCACCTTCTCCACCTGTAGTATGCACTGGAGAATGAGTCGGTGTGAGATCAACCACTCCATCAACAACTTCATTAGACTTTTCAGTCTTTTCAATATCTTCAAAGAATTGGTCTTCATGAAACACAACATCTCTACTTCTGATAATTTCTCTCTTCTCTAGAACAATTGAAAGAGCAGATGAGGGAAATGCAGCAAATTCTTGCATCTCATGGTGGGAGACAAATGCGATTTTCGAGTAATCATGGGAATTCATCTCAGGTACTTTATTTATTTTACATTAATAATATATTCCATAAAATTTAATTAAATATCCTATTGATGAATTACTAACTTTTTCTAATATATAATATGTAGGTAAAGCAAGATTTCTTACGTAAGGAAGCACAATTCGACCAGGCAACCGCTGATCAATCAAGTTCACCTTTACTAAAATTGTTGCATTTGACAAAAAATACATGTGTCGTATATGAAAGACAATCAAATGAGTCTGCTGAAGAATCAAGTTGGAAAATGATCCTTTTAAACGAGATCGTTGATGGGAATGTTGACTTGATCATAAACGGACGAGGCAAGCTGAAAGATCTCACACCAGGTGATGCCTTAGATTAGCCTGAATTTAGGATCATCTCCATTTAACAGTTTCAATTGACTATTTTGAGATACTTAATTTAGTGAGGGATGGTTATATTGTTAATTATGTTAATGTATTAATTGATAGATGGATTATTACTGTATGGTGGTTTGAATAATGTTGGATTATTTTATTATTATATACATATTTGGGTTGGATGCTTTGGAAGAATAATTTAGTTTATTGTTATTGGTATAAAGCAGGTACATTTTTTATTTTTTTTTATTTTTTTAAATAAAAAAAAAAACTTGGCCATTGGCATTTTTTTTTTTAAGTCAAAACAGCCACCGTCTTGTGTGTGGTTTTATTTTATTGTTATCCACATGTAATGGCTGTGGTAATTTTTAAATCTTCCACGGGTTCAAGCTACGGCCTTTGAAATACTACACCATTATTCGCCATGGCAATTGCCACAGTCATATTTGTAGGAAAAATGGGAAAAACCACTGCTATTGGCTGTGGTTTTTTTTAGCATTTTTTACCTTACAGCAACGCGTGGGTGGGGCCCACCCTTAAGAAATCAAATCCATTCATTGGTTCTAACACCCACTGTGGGATATACAAATAAAATATTATTCAAATCAACAATATGCACACTGTTGGACTAACTAAATCCTGAACACATGATTCAACTTTATTAACTTTCTCTCTCTTTCCTTATGGAAATAGAAGTTGGGCACATATTTAAAATCTACAGGTTAGTCTAACGGCCAGTAAAAATAATTGTGAGATACGAAAGAACCAATAATCAATCACTTATTAAATGATTTAGAGCTCATTAAAATTTAGACTGTTTGATAAAACTCTAATCATGATTTAAAATTAGAACTTATATTTAGAAATAAGTACTTTTAAGCTCTTAAACATAAGCTGCTTTGAGTAAGTTTTTTTTCGTAACTTTTTTTTCTAAAGTCGGGGAAGCCATTTCACGATTTCTTTCTCTGCTACTTTTCTCTTGGCACGACCATCCCAAGGAAGACGATGATGACGACTTATTTAGATGGTTATCAAATACTCAATTATAAAATAAGAACTTTTTTTAAAATAATTTTACCAAACAGTCTAATTATAAATTTGAACTTAAAAATTAGACCTTTTATTTTAGACTTTAATTTAATTAGCTCTTATTTGATAGAATAGAGTTACCAAACAGGGCCTTAGATTTATTTCTTATAAGTCCGATTTTTCTATGTGCAGCGAATGGATCCAATGTCCTGTGCATTGCAACAAAATAGAATGCATCACAATTTCCAATGATCAAGTGAATCAAACAATTTAGTCTCCATACAATTTATTGTGGATGAGCCACTTCAGAGTTCAATGTTCAGAAACCAAAAAAATTGCTCAATAATCTGATCAGTGACTTTTGTGGTTTAGTGATGGCCTTCATTTCTAACCAATTCACATTAAAGAAAAATTCATGCCTCTTATACTTGAGAAGCTGATATTTAAAGTGATGAAGGGTGCCATAGATAATACACTCATGAAAGAATAATATGATTATAACTTCATAGTAATAGTATATCTACTTTTATATATAATTGTATATCTGGTTAATAAATTATACTATAAAAGCATATTATCATTTATTGATAGATATAAAACAAACACTTCAAGTTTTGTCTTTTAAATTGAATAGCTTTTTTCTTTTTTAAAAAGATGTTGCTGCATAGAATAATCTAGAGGAATTTATTCGAAAAATCACCTAGATGGACACTAACCAAAAAAGGCCCCAGTAGTTTATATAACACGGAAGTGGTCCCCTATGACCACTTTCATTTTTTTTTTTATTATTATTTTTTATTAAAGTTTACATTGAGTGACGACGTCTTTGCTTGTTTCAACCCTTTGCTCTTTTAAACCCTGCAAAACCCCTGAAACCATATTTTTCCTTTCTTCTTCCCTATCGTTTTTCCATGTATGGCGATTTCATTGCCTCCTTCTTCCTCAATAGCCAGCAACGTGGTCCTAAATGTCATTTTTCAACCTTCTTTGGATTGAAGCATCATAGATTCAAGCATCCCATCATATGGAGATATTCTTCTTGTCGTCTGTTCATTGTTTGTTTTCCAAAATGACGATTTGTGAGGGTTTCTTCATCTTATTTCCATTTTCGTCAACCTTCCAAAATAGTTCTTGAGATTTTCGAGAGGGGCTGAGAGTTGAATGTGTACTAATTGAAACTTGAAGAGCTTCCGACTGATGTAGTTATACCTGAACAAGATGTTATTGAATCCAAAGTTTTTTGGTCTTTTTGTACTAATATGAAACTTTGTTGTATGTATTGTTATGTTAGCTATCCTTTAGACGGGAGATGCTTCTATGAGAGATATCTCCCACCTTATATAAGAGATAGGAGTGGGGGCCCTCACATTTAAGTTGTTGGCATTGGATATGGATGTGAGGGCCCCCACCTTATCTCTCATAGTAAGGTGAGAGCATCTCTCTTAGGAGCATCTCTCCCTTTAGACACTGTTGTTTAGTTGTAAATAACCTAACATGTTGCTACTAGTAACTCTCTCGGTTTTGAGCTTTTCAAATGTAAAAAGATAATGTTGGAAACTTGTTAGGGATCGATCAGTGTCGGGTGGTGGTAGGGAAGTTGTTTGAATATGAAATTTCTTATCTTGTATTCCATGTTTTCTACTATCAATTCCGTGTCTCAACCATATATTTGCAAAACTCCATGAGACACGATAGGACTCAATAGATTTACTCATTCTAGAAGAAGAATTTTGTGCACTCAATGATTTATTGTTTTGGATAGATTCAAGTTAACCCCAATCAAGACCTGGCTTAGTATGCGAAAACATATGATGCCTAGATACATCATGGATAGACAAGGACATACCATGATAGAAGTAAACATTAAGGCCACAAAAAGTGGATTGATACGTTTCAAGGCTTTTAAGTCAAGAAACAACCGAAGATTGTGCTCCAAATTGATTGCCAAATTTATAAAATAGGGTTTTTTGTTATATTCCCAGAATAACATTTGCAAGTTTACTTATAGATTAAAAAAAAAAAAAAGAAGTTAACGCTAAGTAATAAACATGGCCCTACAGGGGTCCATAGTTTCTTTCTGAAGTTTACCTTTTTAGTTTCTAACTTGAATATACTTAACAAATACACCATGCTGACACATGAGGAAAATACCTTGTGCACATAAAATCTGATATTTTCCATATTACAAAATTTTCCTAAATTGTTTTAGATTTTTTTTTCTTCTTGAGGAAATACAAGATCCAGAGGATTACAGCTGATAAGAAAAATAAAATAAATGAATGTCTTAAAATAATAAACACAATCAATTAAGAAAGAAAATAAAGTAGGGAAATATAAGAAGTGGTAACATGTATAATCTCGTACATGTGATCCACAGAGCAAGCAGGATTTTCCACATTTATAAATACTTCATTATACCTCATGGCATCAGGTGGCAATCTGCCAAAACTAAGCACAAAACAAATGAAATCACGCTTCTTACTTCAAATAAACATGGAACTTCTTGCTTATGAGATTAGAAAACAAAATCTCGTAAATCAAAAGGTCCCTAAATTTTCTATTTGATTATTGATACACCACAGGCCCACTATTTGAATAGAAGACATTCGGTACTAAAATCCATGTTTCTCATCTCTTTTCATGGATTTTTTCTATTGAGGATTCTCTTCCAAATCTGCCCACATCCACTTTCTTAAGTCCATGATAGCAACTATATTGGATTATTGATTCGCTCTATTTGAATAGTAGACAATCGGCACTAAAATCCATCTCATCTCTTTTCATAGATTTTTTTTTAGAGGAATTTACTCGAAAAAGGACCTTAGATGGTCATTATACGAAAAAGCATTCACTAGTTCATATGATACGAAAGTGGTCCCTTGAGACCACTTTCGTTTTTTTTATTGAAGTTTTCATTGAGCGACGACATTGTCATTCGTTTAAACCTTACAAAACTCCCGAAATCCTATTTTTCCTTTCTTCCTCCCCATCGTTTTGCCGATCTGGTGATTTTGTTGCCTCTTTCTTCCTCAACAGTTTGCAACATGATCTCAGAGGTTGTTTTTTTTAACTTATTTTGGATTGAAGCATCATAGATTCAGGCATCATATCATGTGGATGTATTCTTTTTGTCGTTCACCCATTGTCTGTTTTTCAAAATAACAATTCTTGTGGGTTTCTTCCTCTTCTATCAATTTCCTTAAACCTATTTCCAATATAGCATCATAAAATTATTAATATTCATGCACTACACGTGTTTTTTACAATGACATCCCAGTTTGTGTTTAGAGATCAATTGAAATGCAACAAATGATGCCCCTATTGGTCATTTTCCTGCCACAACCACTTCTAATTATGTATAAGCCATTGCAGAGGGCTCCTAAAAAAATAAAATAAACAATAAATGATTTCCTTTAAACAATTTTCGGGCCATGAGAAAAGGATACAATAAGCTCAAACCATGTGAACTGAACTATCAAAATTTGGAATGGTGAAGTGAACTCCCTGAAGCTAAGTTTGGTGGACTCCAAAGTCTAAACCTTAATGAAACATGACTTTTAAATGGAGCATATCATTTCCCAATAAACCTTCGATATTGATGATAACATATCACAATTCCTTTACAATTTGCTTAGCTTTAAGCCTATAAATTTCTCGATTGATTCCTTATAAGACCCACCAATTTTCCTACTTCTGAATGCCCCATAAGATGATAAATAAAAAAACAAAGCATCATTAATAGGAACCCCACAAAAAAAGTAATGTAAAAAGGGAAAAAAAAAATACACTAAGACCAGCGTCGACGTCGTTGCCCAACCGTTTATGAAGTCTTGCTGAAGGGGTAGAATAAGCGATGACGTAGTCTCTTTGCAGAATCTTGAAACACTTGGTCCCATTAAAATGAGCGGCGACGCCGTCGCTCCGCATAATCTTGACATGCTTGGTCCCATTGAAATGAGCGACGACGTCGACGCTCGTTGAAAAAGGACAAAAAAAAAAAAGTTTGGCGGGAAGACCAGTTTCGTATCATATGAACTAGTGGACCCTTTTTCGTTTAGTGACCATCTAATGTCTTTTTTCGGGTAAATTCCTCTTCTTTTTTATAATTATTGAGGATTCTCTTTTGAATCTGCCCACATCCACCCTCTTTAGTCCATGATAGCAACTACACCGTCGCTGGATCTTTCGAAGTTCGGATTGTGTGGCTATAAATGCAGTGTTTTAGGATATAAATGCACTATTTTTATCACACACATGCCAATGGATTGCATATGAAGATAAATTACTCATATCGTAGCCAAAATAGTTCTTTTATAGAAGAAAACCTGCATAGAAAAAAAAAAAAAAGGAATAAACTACAGAGGTGCCACACAAGGAAGGGCGCCAACAGAAAGTTGAATGCCTTCGTGAATCAAATAAGCCATTAGAAACTCTACCACACATGACATATTCAGAGATGTAAAACTAAAAAAGAACTCAAATTTTATCTATTAGAGAAGATCCTTCTCTATAAAACAATCAAATTAATCGAAAGTTAAAATTTTGCTAACATTTTGCCTACCCAGGCTTTAGTGTAAGATCAAAGGATTGATTTATGCCTACGTAGGCTTTAGTGTAAGATCATAGTATTGATCCTAACCACTGAACCAAAGTTACTAGGGGTGTTTATGGTCTGGGTTGGACCAGGTTAGGGGATATTCAGTCCCAGTCCACATTAGAATATAGGCTCATGTCTGAACTAAAGCCGAACACATTTCATAAGGACCCTCAGCCCGCCTAAAACATGTCCGGGCCCAATCATTAATCAAACAATGCCCCCCACAATAGTATTATAATCATTTCCTTTTTGTTTTTAATATATTGATGTATTCGTTTTCTTTTTCTTTTTATTTTTTTTTTCTTGTCAATAATTTTTGTAACCATCATGCTTACATAAATGTGGCATCAGCTTTCTTATGTGAACGCGGGATCCCAATTTGTGGGTTGCAATTTTAGATTTGGAAACCAACGTCAAGGTCAAGGTCAAGGTCCAAGTAGATTGTGATTTTTGATTGGTGAAAAAATCAAATTCTGAACTTAAAATAATGTAAAGATCATTCAAATTGCGACCTGTAACTAATTGGCCTATGATCCAAAGAGTTATTACCAAGGTCCCAGATATAGCCAAGCTTGACTTCATTATTATTATTATGGGGTTGGACTCTTGAGACTCGAGAGATCAAATCCTGGACAGTTCGGTAAAAAACAGGATAGCCAAGCTCAACTTGTAGATTGATCTAGTTAAGTCAACTTGAGTCAACCGTGTAGAAGACTAGGTTGGGTTTGGGAAATCTAATTTGTGATTTGGTAACCCAAGTCTTACTTGGTACCAATTGAGTTAGGGCAGAGTCAACAAGTCTCGACCAAGTTTTAATGGAATCGAATTGAGAGTTCTATCGAGTTATCCAAATTCTGATTTCAGTCAAATGGACTTGACCGGTTGGAGTTTAGTTTTCATTACTTTTTGAAATCATTATTATTGTTATGAATAATTGAGCTAGGTTGAAACATTGAATGTTAAAGCCCTAGCTAGTTAGATACAGCATGTAGATGGGTTTTTTTCATTTCACACTAAAAAAGAGGACTCGCTGGAAGGGATGGGTTTCGGTGGTTGGGGACTCAACAGGACCGGGTCCGACGATCCGAGTTAAAGTTCAATCAGCATATGATTGGATTGGGCCTTAAGGTATTATAGCGAGCCCAAACAGGTCATTAGCCTTTTGGCAACGGTTTTTTTTTTTTTTTTTTCTCTCTCTCTCTACGTGGAACGGAATAAAAAAACAGATGAAAAAGAAAAAGGAAAAGAAACAGATATAAAAGCAAAAATTGAGAAATAACAAATCGACCCACGCAAAACACCATGAAACTGCAAGCACTCCACTTTGGCTATAGGAACCGATGGAACTGAAGATCGACCTCACAACGACGGATGTTGAAATTAGAGATATTGACTTCCTCATTTTCACCAAGTTCTATACTTTTGATGGCATCACTTTTTTTTCTTTCATGTACCACCCATTTGCTGTTAACGGAAGGAATGAGACAAAAGTTGTGAAAGTCGGGCAATTCAACTTGGACAAGTGGTCAGCTACTTTATTCTTGGACATCCTGCAAAATCTTATTTACCAAGTATCAAAGGCTTTAAAGGAAATTAAGGAGCCTTTTTCAAGTAAACATGAAATCCCAAGAAAGGTTCTTTTCATTTTTCAAACTCTTCACAGGAATAAAACTTTAAGTGGGTGCACTATTTCTATTGCTTCAGAATATGCAACCATCATCTCTCCCTCATGATTCGTTACGGTGCCCCCTAATCCTGCTGTTTTGTTACCATGGTTGATAGCGTCATCAAAATTCAATTTAAACAATCAATCCTTTAGGTGGTGAGGAAGCCATGCAAAGACAGCCGCAAGGGAAATAGAGTGAGCAACATTCCACTCATAAAGGGCTAATTTGGTCCTTTGAATAACTAAACTTGGTAATATTGGGCACTGTTGAAATAGGTAGGCGCTTCTCATCTTCCATAAATACCAGCAAATTGTAACTCCAAGCCTCTTGTTGTTGTTAGAGGACTCGTTCTAAAACCAATGAGAAAAAGTGGGGCATATAAGGTCTATGAATATAGCAAGGTAAGGGATTCCAAATGTCCACAGCAATAGGACAATGGGCAAAGAGGTGGTCCACCGTCTCATTTTCTAATATGCATAACACACATATTGGGTCCACATAATTTCAGAAATTATTGAAATCCGAATGAACTGGCAGTCTAGCTAGCAGTAGGCGCCATGTGAAAAATTGGATTTTGGAAGGGACTTTGAAATTCCACACAATCTTCCATGGCATCTAAGGGCCATTTTGCATGCCTTTCATAAACTTATAAATAGCTTGAATCGAGCAAGTCCCAACTTGCTTACTCCCCCAACATCTAATGTCACTTCCTCCCAGCAGAATTGACAAAACTTGCTCCTTTAGGCAACATTTATAACTAAAAATTATATCTGAAATAAAGGGGCTTTGGCTGTCCGATTAGGCCACAGAGGTTGTAAATGGGCCGGTTTTTTTTTTTTTTTTCCTCAGGAAAATCTCAACATTCATTAATTTTACAGTGCCCCCCCCCGTTAGGGGTGTCACAACTGCCTCTTAAGTTCCCCCATGCCCTGATAATACAAAATCCAACCCTACAGGGAAGTAATGTTTAGGCACCATAACGTCACCCATGATAATACAAAATCAAGTTCCTTTTAATTTGGAAAAACCACCCGGACTGAGTGCATGCCATTCAATTTCACCCATGATAATACAAAATCAAGTTCCTTTTAATTTGGAAAAACCACCCAGACTGAGTGCATGCCATTCAATTCAACTTACTCCTCCAATATGCTTCTACATCTATACATATATACATCTATACCCTTATTATTATCTAGAGGAATTTACCTGGTAGGGCCCCATAGGATCCTATACCACTTCGGAGGTGTCGTATTTACCATGAATACGAATAAGGCTCTACATGTGTCTTTTTTTTTTTTTTTTGTCGTTTAGCGAATGGTCGATATCGACCATTCTGCGGGGACCCAAATAAAAATTAGATTTTTCAGGATGGAGAAGATGGGAGGGATCGCTCTGTGCCACGCCATGGATACAGATCAAGCCACTGTCAGTTCCGGGAAAGTCAGAAGAAGAAGACACTGCTCTGTGATCTCGTCCGATAGCCCTGGAATCAACGGCCCAGATTTCTTCAAAATCATAGAGATCGCCATTTGCACCAAACACACAAAAGAAAAACAAGCAAAAACCAGAACCAAAAGCAGCAGCAGATCCGAGGATTCTCTTTCTCTGCTTTTCTAATGTCTGGTTCTGATCTTCTCGAAGGATTATGTAGTATACGTGGTGGATGTATGGAAAGAGAGAGAGAGGATTCCGCGAAATCCAAAGGAAAACGACGATATTTAAAATAGAAAGAGGAATGCCAATACAAACGGTTTTGCAGAAAACAGGGATACTATGGAAATCTACTTCACTCGTTTCTCCCTCTCAGAGGAAGAAAAAAGAAGAAGAACAAGAAGGCCTAAAACACAGACTCCTCCCCTCCCCTCTTCTCCATCCTGAAAAACCCAATCTTTATTTGGGTTCCCGCAGAATGGTCGATATCGACCACTTTAATTGTCGATATCGACAACATCACTGAAACACAAAAATTACAGTCATTGTCAGTATCGACCACTTTTATTGTCGATATCGAGAACATAACTGAAACGCACAAAATATATTGTCAGTATCGACCACTTTAATTGTCTATTTATACTGAAATGGAAGACTCCAGTCATGATCAGTACATCTTCTTCTTCACTCTTCTTCACTCTCCACATCAATTGACTCTTCTTTAGCAGGTCCATAAGCCCAGCTACAGAAGAGAAAGTAGAGGAGGTTGATAAAACCCAAGACTGTAAGAAGCCAATAATAATAGTCAAGATGTCCCTTGTTTAAGTTAGTTGCTAACCAACTCTCCTTCCCACCAGTGCTACTGATTAGAACAACCACCTTCACCATGAGGCTTCCAATTAAGTAAGTTTCCAAAACCAATCCCAAGTGAAAAAAAGGCCATTCCAATGCTTGGCATGTTCTTTGGGAGTTCACAGTAATAAAACTCATTCTGACCAATATTGAAATGAAAGCCTTGAGCTAAACCATTCAGCCAAATTTGTGGCACTCACCACATGAATGACATGTTTACAGTCCCAGCATCAACCAATCCTTGTTGAGTAGCAGTGTTAAGGCGACAGCCCTCTACAATCGCTGCCACTGCAGCTGAAACACATGATAAGAATAGTCCGATCCCCAAGCGTTGCTTATTGGTTATCCTTCCCACATTAGGTAAGATAATTCGGTCATAAATGGCTACCCATGTTGTCATTGAGAGAGCTCCGAACACACTTATGGATACTGGAGGGACTTTGAAATTTGGGCTGAAGTGTAGGTCCATGGTTTGCGCTTGAAGTATTAGAAATGACTGTTGATTCACGATTAAAACCAGTATGATACTAGTAGATCAGATTGGCATTAATTTGACTATTGACTTGAGATCCTCCACTCGATCTACAGTGCATAAGCTCCAAGGATTTGAAGATATATGACCCATCATATTTTAAGCCCTTTTCATGGTTTCTGATGATGCAATGTTTGTTTAAGAACCTACAGCGTTCAATGCGCACAGACAATTAGATTGTAATCAAGAAAGTATAGAAAACCATGTAGATG
Organism: Litsea cubeba; assembly: GCA_012931725.1. NCBI lineage: Eukaryota > Viridiplantae > Streptophyta > Magnoliopsida > Laurales > Lauraceae > Litsea > Litsea cubeba. The sequence goes on from CM022945.1 coordinate 150,290,498, forward strand.
ATAATGGTGTTGGATGGCTATTGATAAACTTACATTGATAAACTTTCCCAGAACTGACAGTGGCTCGATCTGTATCCATGGCGTGGAACAGAGCGATCCCTCCCATCTTCTCCATCCTGAAAAACCTAATTTTTATTTGGGTTCCCGCAGAATGGTCGATATCGACCACAAAAGATATCGACCATTCGCTAAACGATAAAAAATAAAAAATAAAAACGCACATGTAGAGACTTATTCGTGTCCATGGTAAATACGACACCTCCGAAGTGGTATAGGATAATATGAGGCCCTACCAGTTAAATTCCTCTATTATCTCTATTATCTATACACCCTTATAAAAGCGAACAAACGACTTATAAAAGCGAATCTATATCTATACATACACCCTTATAAAAGCAAACAAACGACCTGCTTATTTTTTTTCTCTATACACATCCAAAATGGGGCCCACTTGTTACATGCATTCTGCCCAGTGGACTCTCCACGTGATCAGAGATGGGAGCACCGACCCAGGTTCTAGCGCCAGCACTGCAGTCCTCAGGTAAGGGCAAAAAAACGAGAAGCTCTCTTGCAACCAAAAAAAAAAACTCTCCATCTCTCTCAACCCTCACCCATCTCCATTTATGTTGCTCATCTTCATCTCCAGATCTGGTTTTCGTGAGAACATGTTACTCATCTCTGCTCTTCATTTTACCTAAATCCCCACTCTATCTCTCTCTGTCTTTTCTTATATTCTTCATCAACCGATCACCAGATCCCAGCAACTCAGAGATTTTTCAAATTCTTCATCTTTGGTATGAGATTGTATTTCTTAGTTTTCTTCTTTTGGATTATTTGTTTAAAGGTACAATTGTATTCTGAGATTCTTTGTAATTAGATGTTTGTTTTGGATTGTTAAGATTGGAGATTTTGGTTTTTTATTGGGTTTTTTATGTGTATATGTAATCTTGTTCATGAGCTTTTTGGAAAGAGCCATGTGTTTTTCTCTTTATGATCATCGAGATTAATGGGGATCTTTTTTTATTTATATTATTTTTACTTTCTGCACTTCAGTTTAATTTGTTATTTACACTACTTGATGAAGAGTCTCAGATCAAGACACGGCATTAAAAATATTTTAATGAAAATGTATGCGAATTTTCGCACGTTGTGATGATGTTGGATTGTTGGAGAAATTGTGGTCAGGGAGTATCTGCATTTTTTTTTATTTGTATACAATTAGGGGAAAGGAGTTGAAGAAATTTTATTTTATTAATTTTTTATCAGGTGTATTTTTTTTATAGTTTTATTGCAATATTTCAATTGGGAGATATGTCAGTGCTTGTGAGATTTAATTATGTTTATGCTAGGTTTCAGTAATGGCTTGAGAAAGTCACATTAGAAGAGTTTTGTTTGTGGAGATTTTATACTTAACTCTGGATATGATGTTTCTGATGAAGGATTGGGTATTTTAAAATATTAGTTTTTATAAAAGTTTATTTCACAAGTAATGAAAAGATGGAGCCTTATTCAGCATCTTGAGACTCCCAGAGGTATCTTTACAGAGGTGAAGTATTTTTATTTTGAATCTTGTAGCCATGTTACATATACTATTTTAAAATGAGTAATCCACCATATGTCGACATGGATTTGTGTCTGATTCCTCATCTCACATCTGCATTCTTCAAATATGTTTAAAAATTGTTTCATAGTTGAATATATATTGCATTCTTTTTAGTTAAAATTTGAGTTTTTATCTAAAATTAGATCAAAATATTTTAACGAATCTTACAATTTGGTGCTTCTTTGGGGCTAACTTTTAGACTAATCTTAAAGGAAAACATAGCTGGAGAGTTGATCTCTATTCAGATTGGTTAGTGGTTTTGCCCTAATCATATGTGATATAAAAAAGTTATGTCCAGATCCATCAACATGCAAATGCAAGTTATAGAGAATGAAATGCAAAAAATAAAATCTTACATGAACTTAGGAAAGTAGCTATCGAGGAATAAAATGAACCAAACACTATTTATACTTATCAAAGAACCAGTGAGCTATTCAACTTCATAAGAAGAGAATTTTAGATTTTCTAGGCTAAAAAACTCCTCTAAATTAGAGTGAGATGAGTTCTAAAATAATTCTTGATCAAATAATTCTCATATTATCAAAAAAGGACCCACTGATTCCAAGTTTCCAAATCATCATAACTAATAGGAATTTTGGTTGCTCTGAATATCTGACGAGTTGGTGTTGATATGAGATATTTTGTGTACTTCTACAAACATGGCAAATGTGTACATTCATTTACACATGAGGGCCTCATATTGTTGCTTTCAATGGAACTTAATTTCCACTTGTTCAAAATAATATAATTGAGTGAGATTATTGATTGACAGTGATCATGCTCTTTTTTGTTACTCTTCTTTTACAATTTGCAGTATTATCTTGTTTCCTATAGCGATAACTCTCTATACTACCGAGTGGTTTATATATTTTGTGGATGGTTTTGTTCTCTCCGATCTACACTCAACTTGGGATTAATATCTTCGGTATGTTCCATCATCATCTCTTCTTCCATCATGATTTAAATGGTCCACGTGGAATGAGAAAACTTGTGGGGACTTATATCTGGGAAGTTATGATTGTAACTCTTATATAAACACTTGAAAAGTTGATCCTTTTTTAATACACCTTGTTTTACACATGCATTTTATTGCTTGCTACATTTGGAGATGCTGATTGACCTACGGGCGCCTATGTGGAACTCCTTGGCCTAGATGCTTATTTTGGAAGTAAGAAAATTGGTACATTATTATTATTTTTTTTTTTAAAAGATCCATTAGATGCAAATCATCTGCACATGCAACTAAGCTATTAGTTCATCATCTTCACATGCAACTATGCTATTTTAGTTTTTTGATATTTGAGCTTTTCTAAGGACAAAGCACTTTGTCATTTTGTTCATCTTCAATGATACTAACCATGGTTATCAGTTATCACTATAAAGTACATGTGACTTGTGCCATGTATTTATTGAAAAAAACGACTCCTAGCTAAAGATTATGTGGCTAGAGACTACTTCTTGCAGTCCTCTCTTTTTTAATATGAATGGTATCTCGTTAACAAATTATTTCTTTTTGTTTGAATAAGATGAAGAAGACAATGGAAAATTCAGAGGATCTCCACGTGAAGAATCTTCAATGAATTTATTTATTTCTTTCCTTAGAAACTTCATTATCAACATAATAACGACTCTTTCTTATGACTTGCCCATTTTATTTAAGTCTCTAAGGAAGGAAGGAAGGTTGGAATTACTGAATCCTCTTGGGTGGAGGATTTGCAAATAGGTTGGAATTCTACGAACCCCAACGGCTATATTGAGACTTTGTAGTTAACTGGAATTCAAAATTCCAGCAAAGAAATCTAGCATTTTAAGGACAAACCATCACATCATGTTTATGAATCACAACATTACAAATTTCCTTCTAAAATTCTATAATGTCAAAACATTCTAAAAGCATTTGGTGGTGCAGAATTATTTTCTCTGCTGAAATTGTGGAAATCCTGTTTGGTGTGGCTGTGGATTCTTCACCTATGTTATTCCATTAACATTACAAAGAACAAATCAAATTTTGATTTACTAAGCATTAAGCACAGATCAAAATCACAGCCCCATACAATTTATAGAAATTCACAATATAAAGACAATCTAATCCAAACTAATTAACACAATCAAGAAGTTGCAGAAATACCCAATCCAATATAATCTAATATAATCCACCATAATTATTAGAGAAATCAACAACTACGCAAAATACATGAGAATGAAAACAACAACTAAATTATTAAAGTTCTATTTTTCTTCCTCTTTTAGTTTATTATTGACTTTATTATTCTAAGTTGAATGAGGTATATTTGGTAGTGTGTTTGGTTTAGAACAGTTTTACGTAGATAAATGTAAAAATATACTTGTTAGACTTTGTTTCTTTGCTGACTTGTCCTGTCTTTATTTCCATTTGTGGTGTTTTTTTCAATTTGATCTGATTTAGTGTACTTTTCAAGATGATGTTACACTACACCATTTCAGGGCTTTTACAGCGCGTCATTTATGGTGTGCATTGAATGCAAGCCGTAAATGATATAATAGTACGGCGCGCATGGAATGTGAGCCGCAAAAAGGCGTTTTCTTCTCTTTATTAAGGCGTGCATTTTGCGCGCCGTGAGATCTTATCAATTACGGCGTGTATTTAGGACGCCGTAAATTATTTAGCATTTGCGGCCCACATTAGCAAGCCGTAAAAATATTAGGGTATCACAGCCCACATGTTGCACGCTGTAAAAGACCAAGCCATTCAAATTAAGTTCACGGCCTGCTTTGAGAAGCTGTAAGATTAATCAGCTTTCGCAGCCCACATTTTGGATGCTGTAAAAAAAGAAACCAGCCAAATTAATATTCCAAAAATATTTCGCACCCTTTTTTGACACCCAAAATTTAACCCCAAATTAGGGATAGACGATACCCACTGAGAACCCAAATCTTGACACCAAAAAAATTTCGCACACCTTCTTCTTCTCACGATACCCACCGAGAACCCATTGCTCACACTACCAAAAAAATGACTTTTAGCGTAGAACTTTTTACCGCGGCTAATGTTTTTGTGGCTATTTCTTACTTGTTGCCACCACCAATAGAGTTAGTGGTAACAAATCCCATTTTGCCTCGCCTGTGTCTGCCCGTGACAAAACGTGTCAAAATTTTTTTTTTACCGACGAAAATTAGTGTCGGAAAATTTATCACCGACGTTTAATATAAAACATCGGTAAAGGTTGGTAGACTTTTTTACTTTTTTTTCAAAAAAAAAAATTAATTTTTACCGATGAAAATTTCTATTTTTTGCGATGAAAAATCACTACAAGAAATCTAGGCTGTTGTGACGAAATTTGATGACGAATTTTTTTTTGATCTTAAAATAACACCCAAAGAGGACGAAATATAAATTTTTTCATTTATTTTAATTTTTTTTAAAAGTAGGAGACGAAAACAAAATTTCATCTGCAAAAATAAGGCGCCAACTTCATTTGCGTTGGCGCCAATTATTTTAGCTCATTGGAGACAAACATTTTTGTCACAAAATATAATTTTTTTTTGCGATGAACGCAATTCGTCACCAATAAGGATAAGTTATGGAAGACGTGTTGGGATTGGTGTATGCCCTAAAGCCCACTAGCTGCACTCGCATCTTTTGTTACTGGATATTTACTGGTTATTTAATGGAATGACGCTTTTCTGCTTAAACATGTATATATGTATGGTTGTGTAAGGCCCATTGTTTCTAGTAAATGAATTAGGTGTGTAGTGTCTACACACAGATAGGTCTAATTCATGGACACTGGAAACAACATATTTGTTCATAACTGAGAGATGGAGCTGGGCACTTCATCTTGGTATAAGTTATAATGAGAGACTCTCCTGTGTTCAGGGTGACTTACCTAAGTCATGGGAGGGCTTTTCCGGATTTATCTCATTAGTGCATATGCAATGCATTGAACAGGACCATGGTAGGTGTGATCTCTAAAATAGTACTATCACTGGAGAGATCAAGTCACCTCATGCTACTAAGTGACCAGTGCTCTTAATCTTGAGCATTTGTGGATGAACTGACGAAGTCAAGTTCTTGTGCTTTAATTCACTATGGGTGAGATTCTTTTCATGGGTCAACAGCTCTGTGTTTTGGGTATTCGGACTTGATCAGTTGGGACGTGCAGATGTAATAAAGAATCTATGCCATCTAATGATGGAATGATCGTCCCCTTAGAATTATCCGATTAATCATCAAAATCTAAGATCTTAGTATATGGATGTTCCATATGGATATTGAACTTGTGGGTCGCTCCCTGGACCAAGAGAATGATATCCGGATGATGATTAATTTAAGGATATGAAGTTCTAAGGTTTAGATGTAATCGAGAAGGTTGATAGTACATGTGATAACTTGACTCGATTATGGATGTTACATAGAGGGGCATTCAGGTCATTACACTTAGTAGGTCGAAGACAACTGTCATTTTATGACGAACTTATTATATTATATATTTGTCCCTGGAGTTCAACCATAACTCTTTAGTGGAATGAGTTAAGGTTAAAATGGTCTTAATGTTGCTATGGGTTTAGCATGGACATTTTGGTCATTTTGGGAGCCAATGGCAAATATGTATTTTGGTCCCTTCTCTAGTCACTTTCCAAGATTGGCATGGTTCCTAAAATGTTTAGATGACATTTGGATGAATTATTTTAGTAGAAAAATAATTTTGAGTTTAAATTCAAATAGGCCTTTGATGGCATACATGAATTTAATTCTAGATAAATTGATTGTGGGCCATGGTGTGCATTAGTATGTGGGACGTCCATAATGGGATTTCCATGGGTAATGTTTCCAACTTTGAGTAGGTCTCTCTACTTGGAAAGTTGGACTCTTCTTTCGATTAGTATTCCTATAAGAAAGTTTCCTTTTTGGATTAGAAACTTAAATTAGTAAGTGTTGTGCAACTAGGATTACTAATTGCTAAAGTTTGTGGGATGTTCCTTTAGTTTCCTTTTCTAATTGGAGTGTTTCTAAAAGGAAATAAATCTTTAGATTATACTTTCCTTTTAGGACATCTATGAGAATTAGAAGAGATAGCTTTTTAGGAAAGCAATCCACAAAGTTTTTATAAAAGGAACCATACAACCCCTTGGACGTTCAACACTAAGAGAAGCCCCACCCACACGTCCAGCCCTTGGCTTCTTTCTTCTTCATTGAAGAAAGTTTAAGGTCTGAGATTTTTCCTTAGAAAAATAGTTCTCAAGTTCCTAGATTAAGATCCCACCATCTTAGCCAATCAGATTTGGAAGTGAGATAAAGAAGAAGATCAAAGGCAATACTACTGCAGAAAATTCCAGCAATTTGTTTGCTAATTGCAAGTCCGAGTTTGGCCCTTTGGATCTATTATTTCAGAGATTTGAAGTCTATAAATCTTCAAGGTAATAATCTTCTTGATTCTCCTTTAATTATACACTTGTTGGTCATGAATTCATGGAGTTCTTATGCGATCACTATGGCTGATTTATGCTACCCAAATCAGATTTTTTAAAATCTGTCATGTTACAAATCAGCCATGAACGTCTTCCGCTAGTGATTGTTCAGATCTGAATCGCAGTTTCTTTCAAGACGGACATATTTCGTCACTACCAAAATAAGGCGCCAATTTCATTTGCGTTGGTATGAATTATTTTACCTCATTGGAGACGAACATTCTTGTCACAAAATATAATTTATTTTTATGATGAACGTAATTCGTCACTAATAAGGATAAGTTATGGAAGACGAAAATATTTTGTCACCAAAATAAGGCGCCAATTTCATTTGCGGTGGCGCGAATTATTTTAGCTCATTGGAGATGAATATTTTTGTCACAAAATATAATTTGCTTTTGCGACGAACGTAATTCTTCACCGAGAAGGATAGGTTATGGAAGACAAAAATATTTCGTCACCAATAAACACTCCATCATGCCGTTTCATATTCCTGTTAAATGGGTGACAAATATATTTTTGTCTCGGAAGAATAAGTTGTGGGGCAAATTATCTTAGTTCATTGGAGACGAACATTTTTGTCATAAAAATATATTTTTTTTGCGACGAACGTAATTCGTCACCAATAAGGATAAGTTATGGAAGACGAAAATATTTCGTCACCAATAAACATTCCATCATGCCGTTTCATCTTCTTGTTAAATGGGTGACAAATATATTTTTGTCTCGGAAGAATAAGTTGTGGGGTGAATTATTTTAGCTCATTGGAGACGAACATTTTTGTCACAAAATATAATTTATTTTTGCGACGAGCGTAATTCGTCATCAATAAGGATATGTTATGGAAGACGAAAATATTTCGTCACCAATAAACACTCCATCATGCCATTTCATCTTCCTGTTAAATGGGCGACAAATATATATTTGTCTCGGAAGAATAAGTTGTGGGAGATGAAAATATTTCGTCACTAATAAATTCTACTTACGTAATGCTGATTGTGCTTGATTGCAAGATGAATATATTTTTCGTCTCATAAGGTGTTATGGCCCAGTAGATTTATTTCCTTCTGAATTTGGAACCAATAAAGTTGCACAGAATCTCTTTTACTTTTTATGCAATTGCTAGCATTTAGTAGAGCAGAAATTTCATATGGTGAATCCTGTGAATCCTTTCTTTTCTTTTCTTTTTTCCTGATCAATTAAGTTCAATAACCAAAATCCACAAAAGATATAAACAAACAATTAAATTTCATACAAAATCTCTGTGCTAGAGTCACTCTCTTCTACCCAAGTATCAGCCAGCTAATTCATTTACTTCCATAACAGATGCTTGACAATATATTGATGAGCAGAATAAATGAAACAAACTTGTTTTGTGCAATGCAGAACTATCAGCCTACCCAGCAGTCAAGGGAACAAAGAGGCTGTAGAATCCCACTGAAGAGCAGAATAAGAGTCACCTAAAACTAAAGTGTTCATAGCTGATATCTTTTCTAATTCACGGCAATCCCCTGGCATAGCATACAACTCTGCCCATACTTCTGGATTTTAAAGGGATGCATTCCACCAGCATTGAATTAGAAAATTCACTAGGCCTGCAGAAGCAAATAAAAAAGTCACACATCTTCTTGAATGATTTCCCCCAGTCCTGCCTTTGTATTCCACTTATTATAACTACATAAAATTCTCAACTGTAAAGTCCCCAATCTGAGTTTTATTTATTTACTGTTATTGATGTACTTCTATAGATTCATTAATTTGTTAGATGTGTTAAAATATATTTTAGTGGTTTGAATGCATTGAGGGATATCCAGGGTATATATGGAGTATGATTGGTTTAGGAGGCTGGCTTTGGTCTTTTGTTTTTGGTAGGTTGGGTGTATTTGTGTATTTGGTATGTATTTTTGTGCTTCATGTGGGCTAATATTTTTTTTTAAATACTACTTTTAGAAAATTAAAACCAACCAAACTCTCTCTTTCTTTTCTGAAATCTCTTTTCATTTTTATAACAACATGGAAAAGCTGAGATTAGTGGAGGAGGTATTTTCTTCAGTTCATTTAACTTCTTCTATTTTTATAATGGAGGATGTAACTTCCCTTGTAACTGGGCAATGAAGTGTACTCCACACTTCAAAGGCCATGTGCATGCAGTAGCAAAAGATGTGTTGTTTTTAAGTTTTAAGATCCATCTATGACAGCTATTTTAGTGGTTTGTTCATACCACCAAATGAGTGCATGTGTTTATCTAATCTCTGCCTACTAAGGTCCTAACACAATATTTTGTTTGTAGAAATCCCTCAAAAGTTGGCATTGGCCTGAGCCTATATACCTTAATGGCCTGAGAGTAAGAGAGGAGGAGCAAGAGAAGGGAAAGAAAAGAATGGAGAAGGAGATGGTGATAATTCACCTGATGAAGTAAGTTCTGATACCATATTAATGTTGCCCACAGGTTTCATCTCTCTTTACAGTTTGAAGAAGTAAGATTTTTTGTCGTTAATTACTATTGCTGCTCATGATCTATAATAGGCTTTGCTATCTGAGGAGGAGAAACTTTTGATTATAAACCGTCTTCATCAGGTGAATCGACCCTATCATATTAGCAAACTCTATCCCTGTCATATGCTTCTTTGTACAAATAGCACTTGAACAGAACCAACATAACTCACTTCCCAAGGTAGCTTAATATTAGAAACAACTTTCTAAATTCAAACTCTCCCAATACAAGCATTTTGATCAGACCAAACTGCCCTTGACACTGAAATCTTGATAACCATGTAAATGTAGACTCGTACAGATTGCTGAATGGTTTGAGTCATTGGTGTCTTTCATTTCCTTTTGTTGTGCAAAGTATTGACATCTCTTTATTATCATTTTTAACTTTTCAGAACTTCTGAAACACTCAGCCATAAATTCTCTCAATGCAACTCCGTGTGATTATGTGAACTATGGAGTAATTCAAAACACTATTGTTAATGTAAAAATGGAAAATACCTGTTTTTTATTTCAGAAATGATTATTATTGAGCTATTTACACTATTTTTCTTGTGTAAGTGTATTGAAGAGCATGCAAAACTTCCTCTTAAAAATTGCAAGTGGTTCTGTATTTTTTTTTCTCATTTTCCATGTGAAATGTAGATTAGTTACTCATGCACTTATAAATGATTATTGTGATATTTCTACTCATCATTATGTTTATATAATGTAAGTATAAACTATAATTGGGGCATATGTGTATGTTTATGTATCCCAAAATCTTCAGGAATGGAGAAATCATTCCTAAGCGGCCCAGCTTGTGGGGCTTGGGTGTGTCTCCACTACCCACACGTTGAATTAGCACCAAACCAGATTATCAATTCACTTGAGTTGAATTAGCACCAAAACCAGATTACCAAACCAGCTTGTGGGGCTTCGCCTGGTTTCTTGTACTTTGGGATAAGCTTGAACATATGTTATTATTATTATTATGTTTTTTCAGGAAGCTCAAGAGTGAGTGGAGTTCAAGGGAGGCTCTCAGCATTGTCATTGTTGCAAGGCAAGGTTATCAAAGACTCTTTGGAGTACAAGGAATCATGAGTTCTGGATTGCTTACTATCATGGTACTAAACACAGAAATTGAATTTTGGGTTGAGAGAAAAGATGTGATCGTTTTACTATTGTGTGATACTCAGAAAATTCCCTATGAAAATTATAGTTTGTAAGGAAACTAATTTTGCATATGAAATATGGAAAAAGGCCCATGAGATTTCTTTCGTTCCGTTTTTTTTTGGGTTTATTGGTTTGATCTTGGCAGATTCTAATTTTTAGTGTACGTTTACACTCATCATTTTCGTGGTTACTTTGATTCTAATTTTGAGGTAGATTTTGACTATCTAAATTTTATTTTTGCACTGTTGCTTGTGGTAGAGGAACTAGTATTGTAGAAAGCATAAAATGATTGCTCACCTGGTACAAGATATATGCTGCAGTTATGTTAGTGGTGCTCGACAGTAATTGTGGAACTCGAATCTGCAGGACCGAGATAGACAACTGTAAAGAGCAAGATGTTTATACTCTGTAAAGCACTTTTAACTGGTTTTATTTTTTTTAATTGAATTACACATGAATTCATCTTCGTCACCACTATGTCTCTTGCATTTGGTCTAACTGGTAGTGACCCTGATTTAATTTTTTTAATTAAAAAATAATTAATTAAAAAAAACAATTAAGGCGCGTCTTGCGAGCCGTAAATTAAAAATCGCCAATTCTTTAATGGCCTGCATTTGCAAGTCGTAAAAACATATCCTTAATTACGGCTTGCATTTGGAGCCGTTAATCAGATTGTACACAACCCATTTACAGCCCACAAATGCAAGCTGTGTAAAACATTTTTCATTTTAAGTATTCACGGCGTACTATGTGTGCCATAAACTTAAGCACACCAATGCTTTAACGGCACTCAGTTTGCGTCGTAAAAGTTTAGTATTTACGGCCTGCTTAGTAGGCCATAAATCTGGTCCAAAATGTCCTAACAGCATCATTTTCGGCGTGCATTGATCCTACTTACGACCTGCATATGCACGCTGTAATTACATCGAACCTTTTACGGCAGCAGTTTTTACGGCACGACCCCCGTGAGCCGTAAACTTACATTTACGGCGCGCATGGCGCTCTGTAAAAGCCCTGAAATGGTGTAGTGTTACTAGGTATTGGATTGTTGGAAAGTAAAATAAATGGTCTCTTCATCTATTTCATTATGCATTAATTATTTTTTATGCGATCACATATTTTCTAGCCATTTCAAGAGTTTCGTCCTATTTGTAATTTATATTAATTTATAAATTTGATTACTTGCAATGTTGAGAGCTAACAAATATGTCTGCGATTTTGAGAAGCTAACAAAGATTTCTGGAAGAAAAATTTATCCTTTCCACAAAATATCAAGCTTCCAGCCTTATTCGTTGTCCTTTTCTTTTCTCTTTTCCTTCTTTTAAACCTTTTTCATTTAAGATTCACTAAACTGGAGTATTGAACATTTTTTTGTGCCGTTTTCATTTTTATTGTATATGTCTCTTTTTGCTTTTTAGATTACTTGTCAAAATCACATGAGAAATATGGATCAATTGTCAAGTTATGATGAAGGTCCTACTTAGATTCTTGTACCAGTAAAAGATCCAACACTAATCAAGGAGTTGCGGATAAAGCTAATGGCAAACTACCAGTCTCAGGGTGCGATGTTGAAAGCTAACAAAGATTTCTGCTGATTTTTGCGATTTTGAGTAGCTCCTAATAATTCTAAGCCTGGAAGAAAAAAAATATCCTTTCCCAAAAATTTCAAGCTTACAACCTTATTCGTTGTCTTTTTTCCTTTTTCTTTTCCTTTCTTTAAACCTTTTCCATTTAGTATTCATTTAATTGGATTATTGAACATTTTTTTGTGCCGTTGTCATTTTTATTGTATATCTTTTTTATTCTTTTTAGATTACTTGTCAAAATCACATAAGAAATATGGGTCAATTATCAAGTTATGGGTAAGGTCCTACTCATCTTCTTGTGCCAGTAAAAGATCCAACACTAATCAAGGAGTTGCGGATAAGGCTAATGAAAAAATACCATTGACAGTGAAAGTATTTCGTTTGACTTTAGCCAATCCAGCCTCTTTGTTCCATCTTTTGAGAAGGTAAACATTTACTTGAGTAATGATGAATCTAACAGTTTTTTTTTTTTTTTTAAAGTTCAGCATTCTCTTCTCTGTGTTTTCATCTCTGTACATGATAAGATGAGATGAGATATAGAGGGTGGACTAGAAAATCTTCCTATATGGTTATAACCCAGTAAGACATTTTCTATATTATTTCTCATAAACTTATTGATCTTTTCTATTACTTCTTTTGTTGTTTCCATATGTCTTCAATTACAATACCTAGCAATAGAAATTCACCTTCTTTTCTGCTTGAATACTTTAATTTCTTTTTAATTGTTTTTCTCTTTTGTTTATCAGTTTAGTAAAACTAGATAGAATTACTTTAGTTTCTCTTTAATTGTTTTCCTCTTTTGTTTATCAGTACTGGTAAAACTAGATATAGTTCTAACTAAGAATAAATAGGCATATGGTATTTTATGATAGCTATTCTTTATTAGATTTTATTTATGTAAATATGTTGATGGGCTTTCATGACAGTGCTTCGTATAATGCAATTTCAATAAGTTAGAGTTGGTGTTTTATGATTGTAAGTTTAATCTAATTAGCAAGGAGATTTGATTGCCTCTCCAATCAACCAAATTTTTAATTAGCATCCATCCTACTTTACCAAGTGACTGTAAAATAGATAACCAGAATCCCTCAAAACAGTTTATAAGTATTCTTCCTCCACTCGAGGCACTAGTTTGAATGAAATCTCATTCTATTGTAGGAAGATTAAAATAACCCTTTGATGCCATTCCTGTTAATTTCTTATGCAGCCACAAATTGTTATGCAATGCAGTTATGATAATTTCCTTCTGTTCTCTTACTTTAATTGCTTAATTTGCGTGCATTGTAGGATTAGTCATTCCTTTTTGAGGATTTTTCCACAGGGGAGTGCATCTTTGATTCCGTCTTTAATCCATGAACTTTGTGCACTGATATTTAATCGCAAATTTTGTCCACTATTTGATGATTATTGTTCATGTACTATCCTTTCTTGTTTTATTCAGTGAAAAGAAATCTACTTCAAATTTAAAATGGTTCTAATGTCTTAATCTTGGATGAGCAGGTCAAACGAATCACTATGGTAAACTCTACATTCTGCCTTTGTTATTTGCCATTTTAAGAATCAAGTGTTATTTCACCTTTAGTTAGAAAACATTTTTTAAGTGCATCTGCTTGGGAACTGTCTACCATTCCTACAAAGTGTCTATTTTTTTTATCTATTATGATTGAAATATCATGATCTTTACAAATAATCCAACTGCTCCACAAAGGTGATGGAATCTCATGCACATGATCAAAAACCTTCCTCAATACCAGGAAGATAACTTTTTTTATTTGATTCTTTGATTTCTTAAATTATGAGCCACGAGGTCATACTTGGTGCTCTCTTTTTCCTTCATTTGTTTATGGTCTTAATTTGCCCCTTCCATCGTAAGGCAGGATTCCTCAAACAATGTCAGCTAGACTTTAATGGATGACAAGTACCCTTCATCTTCTTAATTGAGTTGAGAGAACTATGGACATAACCAGGGTAGTCAGACTATTGATTTGCGTGAGCTCGAGTAGTTGCTGTACTTCTTAAGGTAACTAGGATATTACTAATGCTCGGGTTATGGAATGCCATAACAAATTAGGTCATCAAATGAAAGCAACAGATACAAAAGCAAGGCACTGATTCATGATTATTGCAATTAGAAGTGTTGATCAATTGAGTTACTTCAGGAATATCCAAAATTCAAATCTTTCAGAAAGTACTTTGATTTGAAGTTGTCCAGTCTCTCTGTAAACGATATATTTTTCACTTTCAACAAAAGCAAAATTTGGTTTAGAAATGTAAAATATATAGTCTGTTCAGAAAAGAGATTTGGTTTTAGAAACCTGAATGTATTTTCAGTAAAAGAAGAGAATATGCAGGTGTTGTTCAGTGTCAAATTACTGTTAAATTAATGCATTATTACTTATTCACTCTTTTTGAAAGGGTAACATATTCTTTATTACCAAATCAACAACTTGAAATGAAAGCATGGTTAGCGCTATTATAATGAGAATCTTTTATTTCACTTTTTCAATGAATCTGTAACACTAACATACTAAGTGCAATCACATATTTCAGATGCATGTCATCATTTTCTTAGTATAAGTAGAATCTCTCATGTCATACTCTCTATTGCACATATGAGTGAATGTTCTGATACTTTTTCACATCTTTGCCCAATCTTATGAACTGCGTAGCTTTCATTCTGAAGTGAATTCAGGTCAACATAATTGTGCGTTCAAGTCAGTTTATATGGGAACAATTTTTTGTGATTTTAGCCCTACTTGACTTACCTTTCATAGTCACTTTCATACATTATTGAACCAGAATTCATCTTCAAATACCTCAATGACAAACCACAACCTATTTGTTGACACCAAAAATGTCACTTTACCTCTTCAAGATCCAAAGAGCTACATGAAGTCGCAAACTGCCATAAATAGGCAATGCTACTTCCAAAAAAATCAAATCTTGTCAGAATCAAATAAAAACTGCAAGATCCTTCAAGACAGCCAAAAGAGGTGTACACAAGAAGTTTCGAGCCATTTCAAAATCATTTGGCCTAACTTCGCTTCTCCGGCAGCTGAAAAGGAGCTACCGGCGGCGAAAACATCGGAGACACCAAATCTTCGATCAAAGCCGATGGATGGTCTCAAAATACATCCAAAAGGCTCCACGTCAAGTTCCGAGTCAAACCGACAACGTTTGACCCTACATCAACCCTCGAACAGCTAAATCAAGCCTCTCGGCGGTGAGAACCGCCGAGGCCATCACTCATTAGATAGAGTGCATGGACGGCTTCAAAATGCTTACAAAGGGCTACACGTCAAATTTCAGGTCATTTCGACAACATTTGACCATAGTTTGACGCTCGGAAGCCAAATCAGGCCTCTCGGCGGCGAAGCTCCCCGGGACCATGGTTTCCAAGACAGAGCCTATGGATCATCTTAAAATGACTCCAATAGGTTCCCTGTCAAATTTCAAGTCAATCGGACATCGGTTGACCGCACATTAAACCGCGACATCTTCATCGTAACAAAAGCAAGTCTACTAGTGATAGAACCCCAAATGGCTTCAAAACTCAAACAAAAGCCTATGGTTGGTCTCATTTATTGCTCAGGAGGCTTCACCTCAAATTTCAGGTCATTTCGACATCGTTTGGCCCAGTTTCAGCTTCTGACGGAAAATCGGCAGCTCTGCGCGACAAAGTCTTCGGCTTTCTCAGAAAATTAGAAACTTAGCAAAACAAAATGCAAGGATTCTCATCAGGTTTTCTACAGGGAAATTAGGCCAATAAATGATCAAAAATTTCAAGGAAAAATACAGAAGAAAAAAGAAAAAAAAACAGTAAAAATGGACACAAAACGGGACAAAAGGGGGAAAACCCCCCAGGGTCGCAGACCCCTGCGACCTTGGCCCAGGGTCGCCCGGTGGGCCCCGGAAACCCCGTTTTCCGTCATTATTTTGCGATTCGAAGCGTCCAGCCTCTGGTATTTTCTAATATTCATACTTTTGAGACACCAAATCCTCTGACAACTGTCAAAAACACGGGTTAATCATCAAGAGTATCGAAATCAACAATGACAGCCAACTGGTCAACCAAAAAAAGTATGCTTTCTACCCGACCGATCGAGAAATCGACAGGACAGATGGCACCGACCTGCTGTTGGCAACCAACACCTGAAGTTACATGGTCATCCGATGTCGATCTACATGAAGATCCATCGATGATCATCGCCAGAAGAATCCCAAAAGACGCGGCACGGCCCGCAACTCTTCAACTGCTCGGCGATCACTTAATGCGATTAATTGACTAGCTTTATTACAGTCATTAATCCATTTCTTTGGACGGCCCAATCAGAAGCAAGCATCCAGGAGTTACAAGTCAAGAGATTCATGGCATTTAACCCATGAAACTCCTCCCATCATGGCGATTAAAGGCGATTAAATGCCCTCAATCTCCTCCGGCCAATCAAAAGCCAAGAAAAAGGAGTTACAAAATAAAGAATTCAATCTTGTAACTCCTCCCTTTATGTAGCTTTATGACAATTAAGGCTCATAAATCCTCCTAAATGGCTACCTAAAAGCCTATAAATAGGAGAGCTCTCCAAGAAGAAAGGGAGACAGAAAAAAACACGGACAAAGCACAGAAATTCAGAGAATGAAAAGAGAGAAAACTCTGCGGAAGTTCTACACCGACCATCGCTACAAGGTGACAAAAGTCCCTTGGGGGGTACCCCCCAAAGTCCTTGCCTTCTCCTTCTGCCTCCAAATGGCTTAGACGTGGCTTTTCAGCCCGTCTACTCGGCTTTTTATTGGACATAGGACCTCCTTTTGGTCTTTGTTCTCTAAAAACCTGATGTTATAGCCAAGCCAAGCGAATCAATAGCATCCTCTGTTCTCATCCGCATGGATGATGGCGAAGTCCACATATGGCTTGCGACCGTCAATCAGAACGGGTCCTCCACAATCTCCTGAGAAGTTAGATCCTCATTTTCTTGCTTTTCATTGTAGTTTGTATTTTTTTAAAGAGACAAAAATCACAACTCTTGTCTTTCATTATTGATAAGAATTGTAAATCAGCTATAAACGTCAAAATCGGCTTTAAACGCCAAAAACCGGCTATAAATGCCAAAAAAATCGCCTTTCACGGCAAATCAAGAAAATGTCTCTTTTCTTAAATATATGTACAATGGAAAACTTGAAAGAAGTTGATTTCCTTTTTACTTGAGAAGGTTGATCTCCGGATCACCACTTGCAATCACAAGTAAAATAGAAAATCTGACACACCCACACAAAAGAAATGTTGATGCACGCCCTTGCCCCCCGGTTACGAAAGGGTCGGACCCAACGGACTCCCACGTCCGCCGACCTCGGTAGAACCAGGCAGGAGCGCGGTCCATCAAGCTGGCACAACCGGTGGGACCCGTTCATTTGAGAACACGTTCCTATCGTTCATCGCGCTTGCAGAAATGTTGAGCCTGTTCGACTAAGGTTTTGGGCCATCGTTTCTCTTCGATGAGTTCATTAAAAATCTAAAAAAAATTAAATAACAAAAAAAATAGATTTCTCAGTTTGGATTCAAAATTGAGAAACCTTGATCCTTTCCTATCGTTCATCGCGCTTGCAGAAATGTTGAGCCTGTTCGACTAAGGTTTTGGGCTATCGCGGATCAAGATGCACTCAAGATCCGCCTCTTTGCAAGTACCCTAAAAGGTACGGCCTTCGATTGGTACTCCACTCTGCCGGAGGACTCGATCCAAAACTGGGCCATGCTAGAGACACGCTTCCTAACTCACTTCAAAGGTGAGGATCATCCCGCTACTATGGCTCAGCTGTGCAGCCTAAAACAGGGGGAGAGTGAGTCAACATATGACTTCATTCACAAGTGGAAAGCAATGGCATACAAATGCTCTGATGTATTGCCACAAGCGTCGCTAGTCGACATCTGCCGAAACAACATGAGAGCCAGAATCCGCTCCATGATCATCGGCAACAAATCAAAAAACCTGGGAGAACTCCTAGAAGGTTCCATGAAAGTTGAAACGGTGATTAAAGACCTTAACAGTCAGAAATCATCAAGAAAAGAGCCAACCGCCATTGCAACCTCAAAACCAAAGAAAAAAGAGGTCCTCAATGTGCAGACCAAGTCAGCTCCTCAGCCACCAAAGAAAGCAGAAAACAAAGCTGCTGGTAAGAGACCTGAACTCTCAGATGCCTTCAAAGAACGAGTAGAGAAGAAATACCTGTTTGATGAAGATGTTGATGAAATCTTCGGGGCTCTTGTGTCAAACGGCAAGCTCACCTTGCCTGAACCAAAAAGATCGGATGATGTTGGCAAAACCAACGATCCTCGGTACTGTCCATTCCACCAGATGATCTTGCATCCTCTCAATCAATGCTTTGCTGTGAGAGAGAAAATAAACGAGATGTGGAAAAACGGAGTCATCACCTTTGACAAAAACTATAGGTCTGCCTCCGTCAACATGGTGACATGTGGACAAACATCAAAACACTGAAAAAGAAGATCACTACTTCCTTCAAGGTGATAAACTCAATCCAAGCGTCCGAGGAACTGGTTCCTTACCCGACACCAGACGGACAACCTATATGGGTACATCCCGATCTCCTGGAAGATGAAAATTGGGAGGTCGTGAAAACAAAGCCTATAGCTCAGCAGCGAAGGCAGGCTAGGAAACATCTCCTCAAGCTCAAACGGCAAGAGAAGACCCAGCCAAAACAAGAAGTCAAAGAAAAGGCAGAGGCTTCCTCTACCGCTTCATTGGAGGCAACAAAAACATCCCTTCCAGAGACATCAAAGGGGGTAAGAAAATTCACTCTTAGTGATTTCATGCCACCTCAATTCAAAGAAGCCACGCAGGAGGCGTCATACTCTTGCAATTCGGTAGTTGGATTCTCTATTGATGGATACGAGTCGAGCGACACCGATGATGGATTCGAATCCAACTACACAGACGAGTGGGAGGAGTCCCTTGAAACAGGAGAATACCTCTTCGATGAAGAATGGGTTCCTGAGACTCATCTTATGCCAGTAATCTGGTATAACCCTCTACAGCCACAAGGATCCTGGTCTGATGATGAAGAAGACCAAGAGGCTGTACAAGAAAATGCTGCTGACCCAGCACCTCTCATTGCTCCAATGGAAATCAACCATGTTGAGCCACAAAGAGTTGATGAAGAAGAAGATTTGGCTCCCATGCCTGATCTTGAAGAATATGCAAGGATCTTGTAGAGTCTCGCTCTAGAACAAGAGCAAGACCGCGTCAACGAGCCTCCTCGCAATCCAGAGCCGGAAGTCCCTGAAAACCATCAGGTACATCCTCCCTTAACTCCTGAAAATGGAGAAAATTGCTGGATAGACGATCCTCTTACATCCGAGGATGAGTCCGACTCCGATCAGGCAACGTCTCTCATCAGAGCTTCCTGTAATGTAATAATTCGGGATTATAGCTCTTTCGAAGCATCGTCTGATGAGAGCACTTACACTCCGGCGACGCCTAGCAATATATCTTCTGGAGCCCCCTCGTCTCACGTGACTTTCACTGAGATGACACCCTCTCAGGTTTCTTCTCCTGAGACCGTGACTTCGAAGTTCACACCCTTCCCGACTGAAGAATTCCCAGTTATTGATGCTTGGGACGATGAATTAGTCAACGAAGAAGAAAGGTTGCTGGATACTGTTCAGGATTTGTTCCCGGAAAATGCTCCGTGCAACACAATCACTGAGGATGGCAACTTTACTGCTGATACATCCTCAGCAAATGAAAAACGACAGCCTCTTGATCCTAAAGACAATCTTCCAAACGAAGACCCTTCTCAAGAAGCTCTCGAAGTTGGTAGAGGCACCCGCTCTGGCCGGGACTACCACAAAAATCACAACCAATCTTCCTTTACATATGTAAGTCTTTCGGGAAAAGATGTAGTAAGTGCCCCTAGTGGCAACAATGATGAACATGCAGGCCCTAAGGAGGCTTTCAAGTATGACTTGATTGAACACTTCAAGCACATACCTGCACGTCTGCACATCCTAGATTTGTTGTGAATGTCTCCGCACACTCGTGATAATCTCATCTCAGAATTACAAAAGCTGAATGAGGATGTCGACAAACATGCCCCGCAATTCCTCCAAATTGAAATGGATTACCGGGTCAAAACCTCAGAAGCCTCCTCAAAGGGAGAAAAGAAAAAAACTGAGGGATCATGCATTGAATGCCTCTCGGTTAAAAAAGCAGCCAGTGCAACCATCGCCTTCTCAAAGGACGACCTCCTACTTGGTGAAACCAGGCACAACCGACCCCTGTACTTCACAGGGTACATCAAGGAAATGCCTATGCACAAAGTTCAGATCGACCTAGAAACTGCACTCAACCTCATCTCCACATCGGCTCTCGAAGAGTTGGGCATTCCACCCAGCAAGCTGAGCCACACTTCTGTATCTATCTTTGGATACGATGGGAGTACTCAAAGGCAAGGCTCCTCAACAATCACCGGAAGAAAACAAACCATCCGGTAAATCCGAAGAGAGCATTCAAACTCCCTTCATCATCTCCCTCAAACCTTCAAAGCCTTTGGTCATCACAACTAAAGTGAAGAAGGCAAAGCAAAAGCCTGGGGGCGAATTTGTTGTCTCTTTCGTGTCTATCATGCAAGACACGGATTCAGATTCAGACCCAGAAGACGACACATCGTCAAGCCAAGCTGACACTCAGCAAGTTCAGCCTGCTCTCACTCCAATCGAGACAACTTCTGACATAGAAGATCCTACATCAGCTTCCTTCGTTGTTCCAGCAACTTCAGCAAAGGAAAAGTCGATCTTCTTCCATAGATCGGATGCTTCTTCATCAAACTCCATGCTTGAACCTTTCCAAAATGAAGGTTTTCCTCAACTATCCTTATATAGTTCTGTGGCACAAGCTATTATGAAGAAAATGGGCTATGACCCTCAAAACTCAGTCGGTTTGGGAGAAGGATGCGGTATTCTCATGCCATTGGGGCCCGCCTTGACCAAAAACCTGCTGGAAGATTGGAGACTCTATGGCTATGTAGAGAATTCTTCACACGGGTTAGGGTATGATCCCGACACTCCCCTGAGACTGTTGACCCAAAGGCTGAAAAGTCAATATACTGGCCAAGCCTCAACATCTCAAGTCCATGAAGACATCGATCTCCCTGGATATCTCTTTGATGAGTCACCTGACAAAGATCCAGGAAGCTCATCCAATTGGCACGATTTCTCTGAGAATGAAGAGGAGTTGTCCGATGGTACAGACATGTGGTCTTCTGACCCAGAAGAACCCTCATCTCCAAAAGAAGTAGCCTACTTCGACCCTGTTTCAACAGGCGACTGGGATCATCTCATAGCAAGCCTTGGGAAAATTACCGATCAAGAAGACCCATGGAAATGAATAAAGCCTTGGTCTAGAAATGCCCTTGATACCCCAGAAGGTTTCGTTGAGCTGGAAGCCTCCGAAAATATTATGGAGGAACCACCTTCGAACCTTCCAACAGAAGATCCTATTCAAAAGATAGACTTGGGAACACCAGATAACCCACGTCCTATATTCATAAGCAAGAATATAAAGGATGATGAGTTACCCGAGTATATCGCCTTTCTTCATGAGTTCGTTGATTGCTTTGCATGGTCTTACGCTGAAATGCCTGGCTTAGACCCCAAAATAGCGGTCCACAAACTCAATCTTCAAGAAGACATCAAGCATGTCAAGCAGGGTCAAAGAAGATTCCGTCCAGATGTGATGGATAAAATTGAACAAGAAGTTCAAAAACTCAAAAGCGTCGGCTTCATCCGTGAGGAACAACATCCTGAATGGTTGGCCAACATTATGCCTGTGACAAAGAAAAACGGGCAGATCAGGGTCTGTATTGACTATAGAGACCTGAATGGCGCATGCCCAAAAGTTGAATTTCCGCTCCCCATACCAGAGGTAATGATTGATAATACTTGTGGATTCAAGCGAATGACATTCATGGATGGTTTCTCTGGCTACAATCAGATAAAGATGCATCCTGAAGATGAAAAACATACATCTTTTCGGACCCCATTTGGCGTGTATTGCTACACTGTCATGCCATTTGGTCTGAAAAATGCTGGTGCCACATATCAGAGGGTTATGATGAAAATATTCCAAGATATCCAGCACAAGACGGTTGAATGTTACGTTGATGACCTCGCCGTCAAAAGCAAAAGAAAAGAAGATCATCTCGAAGACCTTCGAGAAGTCTTCCTCCGGCTTCGCAAACACAAACTGCGAATGAATCCTTTGAAATGCTTCTTCGGCGTCTCGTCGGGTAAGTTCCTCGGATTCTTAGTTCGGAAAGCTGGAATAGAACTTGACCCCATAAAAGTCAAGGCCATTCTAGAAATGCCCTCTCAAAGAACCTTGAGATAACTCAAAGGGCTTCAAGGGAGATTGGCCTACATCAGACGGTTCATCTCCAATCTTTCAGGGAAATGCCGTCCATTCTCCCGGTTGATGAAAAAAGGTGTAAACTTTGTCTGGGATGCTGACTGTGAAGCTGCTTTCCAAGACATCAAGTCATACCTGACAAAACCTCCACTGTTAGCTGCTCCTACTACTGGAAAACCATTCATCTTATACACAAGTGCCCTTGATCACTCTTTAGGAGCTCTACTTGCGCAAGAAAATGATCAAAGAAAAGAAGCTGCTCTATATTACCTCAGCCGCATGCTAGTAGGTGCAGAGCATTGCTACTCTCCATTCGAAAAAGAATGTCTTGTAGTGATGTTCGCCGTACAAAAGCTGTGTCACTACTTGCTTTCCAACACAGTATACCTGGTCTCGAGGGTCAACCTCTTGAAGGTCCTTGTCACAAAGGCAGGTCCTCTCAACGCTCGACTGGCAAAATGGTCCATCCTTCTGTCACAATTTGATATTAGGTATGTACCAGAAAAGGCAATCAAAGGGCAAAATCTAGCGGACTTCCTCGCAGAGCATCCATTGCCCAAAGATTCTCCGCTCAGAGATGATCTCCCAGACGAACCAGTCTACAATGTGGAGACTTTCTCACAAAGTGCCTCTTGGGACATGTACTTTCACGGTGCAACCAGGACAAATGAAAAAGACAGCTGATCTCGGGAGTTGGCATCCACTTTGTTAGCCCCGACAATTACATGATTCCACACGCTTTCTCGCTACTGGAACCATGCACAAACAATACAGCTGAATATCAAGCTCTGATCCTAGGATTGGAACTCGCCATCGAATCCGGTATCACCATGCTGGAAGTCTTTGGAGACTCTCAACTGATCGTCAACCAGATGAATCAGAAATTTGAAGTCAGGAAGCCAGATCTACTGCCTTACTACAACAAGGCACAATCACTTCTGCAAAAGTTTGACATCTGTCACATCACCCACATTCGTAGAGGTGAAAACATACGTGCAGATGCCCTAGCTGGACTTGCCGCATCCATGGCAATCCAGGAAGGGGAAAACATGCAAATCACAGTGTGCGAAAGAAGAATCATTCCTCCTCTTAACACACACCAAGCTGTTGCTGAATGCCACCAAGTGGTTGGAAGTCGGATTTCAATCCTTCAAACGTCAATCGGCGACTGTAGGGATCCGTTCATTGATTACATTATATTCGGAATCCTACCTGAAGATCCAAAAGAACGGGTAAGCATCCAAAGGCGAACCCCAAGCTTTCATTTGGATATTCCTTCGAAAATCCTTTACAGGAAATCCTTTAACGGAGTACTTCTACGCTGCTTGTCACGACCACTACACCATTTCAGGACATACCTAACGGTTAAAACCGTTACTAAAAAAATTTGTAACGGTTTTTCTGGGTCACAGTTTGGGCGTTTCTAATATGTTATAAACATTCCTAACGGTTATAAACCGTTACAAACACATTAATTGTAATGCTTTATTTCCGTTACTGAAATTAGTTCGTAATGGTTTTAATACTCATTTGTGTTAAGAATTTTAAATAAAAAAGTAACGGTTTTGTAACGGTATTTTACACTTAAATTTTTGTAACGGTTTTGTAAAATTTGTAACGGTTTTTCGTGCCAAATTTGTGTTACTGATTTATAACATTCCTAACGGTTGTGAAATCTTTTGTAACGTTTTTTAAGTGTTGCTATTCGCACAAATTAGTAACGGTTTATAACCGTTACAAAACTGTTTCATATGTAAAAAAAAATTATCCAAAAGCCACCCCTAAATACCGAACCTGCTGCATATATAAAAATGCCCTTTTACATGGTTCAAACATTAACAAGAAGTCTCACACTTACATCTAATCAAATAATTTAAAAGCTTATAATTTAAAAGAAAAAATATGGAGAGTTCACAGCAGAATAATAAACAAATCTGAGTAGTTTAGTCCAATAGGTCATATGATAGATTAATCCAAGGATAGACTTTGAAACAGAATAGTGTGACATCAAGTAGCATCTTTAACAATAACGACAAACAAAATAGTCACTACGTACTACTCAACAATTCATCATCCATAGAACTCCTATGCGTGTAATATTAAGTCATGTGTAATATTAAGTGGAGCAAATAGTATGTTTGTTAAACAGAAGCAAGAAAAGAGGTGCATATTCTAGTTAAAAATCATGCACATCTTGATGGTGCAACTGATATTGCTCATAGTAAACAACATCATATGAAGTACTAAGTGGACATGATGTATACAAAAACTGATTTGGGAACACTGCTCTTGATACCTTAAATAGCACAGCAGTTCCAGTGCCTGATGCAGCAAGCAATCCTACAGCAAGTAACATATGTGACCAGTGAAATCTGGATTGCAGCAAGGTTGGGCCTGAGGTAGCAGAAGTACTGGGGAGAATTAATGGCTGTAGGCTGAGGAGCTTGAGGGGGAACCTGGGGCTATGAGCTAGTATGTGATCTCAACGGGCCATCTACAAGCAAAACAAGGACATGTTTTCCATGTCAATAAGCTGCATTTAAGAAAATATATAAATAAATCATCGAACAAACACAATGATGGGTGGAACAATGGAAACACATTATGGGTACCATAGTATATACTATATACAAATCAAAGAATATTGAATGTATTAATTTGAGGATATACACAGTAAAAAAAAATGATGGTATTTTACCAAAACGGGTTCTCTTTCCACATGCCAATTTTAGGACATCTACTAAGTGTCTTCTTCACAAGTTACAAGAGATTTTTTTTCTTTTTTGAAAGGTAAGTTACAAGAGAATACCACCAAAAACAAGAAGAAGCAAAAACTAAACTAAACAATACAAAAACGGGTTCTCTTCCCATAGGCTAGGGTTGTTACCTGAATTCGGGCTTGCTGTTGGGGCACCTGTAATGTTTGGAGGAGGATCCTGTCATTTATGCAAAATATCAAACAAATGCATATGAGCTGATATAAGAGAAGACAATATGCATTATTAATGCAATCACTAAAAGAAATAAATAGCAATAAACATGAGGAAACTTGGAATGTGGAATGCAAAGACAGAATTATAGACTCTTCAGGCTCAGCAAGAGTATAGTTAGCTGAGTTACATTTCTGATCCCCTCTTCTTTAAATTGCTTTCCTTGTTGGGATCTTACTTGAAATATGCTAAATGTTTACTTCACTTTGGCAAGTAAAGGGGAAAGAAACAAACAAAAAAAAAAAACAAAAAACAAAAGAAAAACCCGCTGCCCACCTGCTGCACCACCCAGCAGAGCCCACCTGCACAGCCCACGTGCACAGGCACAGCCCCCCAGCACACCCACCTGCTGCCCACCTGCTGCACCACCCAGCACAGCCCACCCAGCACACCCATCTGCACAGCCCACCTGCTGTCCATTGTTTATGCACACCTGCACACCCACCTGCACAGCCCACCTGCACATCCCACCCAGCACAGCCCCCCAGCACACCCACCTGCTGCACCACCAAACACAGCCCACCCTGCATAGCCCCCGGCACACCCACCTGCACAGCACACCTGCTGTCCATTGTTTATGCACACCTGCACACCCACCTGCACAGCCCCCCAGCACACCCACCTGCTGCACCACCTGCACTGCCCCCCAGCACACCCACCTACTGCACCACACAACACAGCCCACCCAGCACAACCCTGTTGACACCAAAAATATCACTTTGCCTCTTCAAGATTCAAAGAGCTACATGAAGTCGCAACCTGCCATAAATAGGCAATGCTGCTTCCAAAAATCAAATCTTGTCAGAATCAAACAAAAACTGCAAGATTCTTCAAGACAACCAAAAGAGGAGTACACAAGAAGTTTCGGGCCATTTCAAAATCATTTGGCCTAACTTCGCTTCTCCGACAGCTGAAAAGGAGCTCTCGGCGGCAAAGCTCTCCGGGACCATGGTTTCCAAGACAGAGCCTATGGATCATCTTAAAATGACTCCAATAGGTTCCCTGTCAAATTTCAAGTCAATCGGACACCGGTTGACCGCACATCAAACCGCGACATCTTCATCGCGACAAAAAGCAAGTCTACTAGTGATAGGACCCCAAACGGCTTCAAAACTCAAACAAAATCCTATGGTTGGTCTTATTTATTGCTCAGCAGGCTTCACACCAAATTTTAGGTCATTCCGACATCGTTTGACCCAGTTTCAGCTTCTGACGGAAAATCGGCAGCTCTGCGCGACAAAGTCTTCGGTTTTCTCAGGGAATTGGAAACTTTGCAAAATAAAATGCAAGGATTCTCATCAGGTTTCCTACAAAGAAATTAGGCCAATAAATGGTCAGAATGTCAAGGAAAAGTACAGGAGAAAAAAGAATCGAAAAACAGCAAAAACGGATGCAAAACGGGACACGAAAGGGGGAAAACCCCCCAGGGTCGCAGGCCCCTGCGACCCTGGGCCAGGGTCGCCGGCGACCTTGGAACCCGGGGTCGCCGGGAAGGCCCCGGAAACCCCGGTTTTCGCCGTTTTTTCGCGATTCGAAGAGCCCAGCCTCTGGTACTTTCCAAAATTCATGCTTTTGAGACACCAAGTCCTCTGACATCCGTCCAAAACACGGGTAAATCATCAAGAGTATCGAAAACAATATTGATCGCCACCCGGTCAACCAAAAAAAAGTGTGCTTTCTACCCGACCGATCGAGAAATCGACAGGACAGATGGCACCGACCCGCTGTTGGCAACAAACACCTGAAATTACATGATCATCTGATGTCGATCTACATGAAGATCCATCGATGATCATCGACAGAAGAATCCCAAAAGACGTGGCACGGCCCGCGACTCTTCAGCTGCTCGGCGACCACTTAATGCGATTAATTGACTAACTTTATTACAGTCATTAATCTATTTCTTTGGACTGCCCAATCAGAAGCAAGCATTCGGGAGTTACAAGTCAAGAGATTCATGGCATTTAACCCATGAAACTCCTCCCATCATGGCGATTAAAGGCGATTAAATGCCCTCAATCTCCTCCGGCCAATCAGAAGCCAAGAAAAAGGAGTTACAAAATAAACAATTCAATTTTGTAACTCCTCCCATTATGCGGCTTAATGACAATAAAAGCCCATAAACCCACCTAAAAGGCTACCTAAAAGCCTATAAATAGGAGGGCTCTCCAAGAAGAAAAACATCAAAGACATCAGAAAACATCAGAGAAAAAGGCACAAACACACAGACAGAAATCCAGAGAAAGGAAAAAGAGAGAAAACTCTGCGGAAGTTCTACACCGGCCACCGCAACAAGGTGACAAAAGTCCCTTGGGGGGTACCCCCCCAAGGTCCTTGCCTTCTCCTCCTGCCTCCAATGGCTTAGATGTGGCTTTTCAGCCCGTCTACTCGGCTTTTTATTGGATATAGGACCTCCTTTTGGTCTTTGTCTTCTAAAAACCTGAGGTTATAGCCAAGCCAAGCGAATCAATAGCATCCTCTGTTCTCATCTGCATGGATGATGGCGAAGCCCACATATGGCTTGCGACCGTCAATCTAAACGGGTCCCCCACAATCTCCTGAGAAGTTAGATCCTCCTTTTCTTGCTTTTCATTGTAGTTTGTATTTTTTTCAAAAGAGACAAAAATCACAGTTCTTGTCTTTCATTGTTGATAAGGATTGTAAATCGGCTATAAACGCCAAAATCGGCTATAAACGCCAAAAATCGGCTATAAACGCCAAAATCGGCTATAAATGCCAAAAAAAATCGCCTTTCACGGCAAATCAAGAAAATGTCTCTTTTCTTAAATATATGTGCAATGGAAAACTTGAAAGAAGTTGATTTCCTTTTTACTTGCGAAGGTTGATCTCCGGATCACCACTTGCAATTCCAAGTAAAAATAGAAAATCTGGCACACCCACAAAAAAAAAAGAAATGTTGATGCACGCCCCTTGCCCCCCGGTTATGAAAGGGTCGGAACCAAACGGACTCCCACGTCCGCCGACCTCGGTAGGAACTCGAGCATTCGGGGCGCGGTCCATCAAGCTGGCTCCACCCGGTGGGACCCGTTTATTTGAGAACACGATGCTAGAAATGAAATATTTGCATATCATATATTTTGCTCTATGCTTATATTTCTTTTCTCGATTCCTTGGCTACTTTATAATTGGTGGCCTATGTTGAATTCCGCATCTAAAAAATGAGATGAGATTTATTGTTTGGAAATTTCTAATTCTTTGAATTTATTTCCACTCTTTCTCTTTTCAAAAAAAAAAAAAATTTTAAACAAAAAACAAAAAAATCAGATTTTTCATTTTTGGATTCAAAATTGAGAAACTTTGATCCTCTCCCTTCTGGGCACTGGCGCTCACGGAAATCGTTGAGACCGTGTTCGGATCGGGGGTTGGGCCATTGTTTCTCTTCGATGAGTTCATTAAAAATCTAAAAAAAATATATATATATATATAAATTTTTTTTTTTAGATTTCTCAATTTGGATTCAAAATTGAGAAACCTTGATCCGTTCCTATCGTTCATCGCGCTTGCAGAAATGTTGAGCCTGTTCGACTAAGGTTTTGGGCCATTGTTTCTCTTCGATGAGTTCATAAAAAAAAATATAAAAAAATATAAAAAAATATATATAAAAAAAGACATAGACCACTAAGGTTAAACCAACTGTGTTCTTTGATCATGGTTGATTCAAAGAAAAGCCTTGTCCAGAGTGTGGAGACAGCTTGACTGTTCTAGGCAAGAGTCCTCCAAACGGGTTCATTAAGTAATCCTACCCTTACCTGGGGGCAATTCTATCAATCAAGATTTCATAAGACCGGGTTAGGAGGCCTATGTGTACTCTCTCGTCTTTTAAATAAATAAAAAAAAAATTAAAAAAAAAAATTAAAATAAAAAAATAAAAAATAAAAATTTTTTTTCAAAAAAAAAAAATCTTAAAATAAAAAAAAATAAATAAAAAAAATAATAGAAAATAAAAAAAAAGATTTAAAAAAAAAAAATCTTCAAAATCTTCAAAAAAAAAAAAAACTTCCGTCATTTTGGGTTTAGATTGGAGAAATCTTGGTCTTCTCCTTTCTGAGCACTGGCGCTCACGAAAATCGTTGAGACCGTGTTCAGATTGGAATGCCTTTTGCTCTCTTTGATAAACCCGATATTGACTTTTCAAAAAAAAAAAAAAAAAAAAAAACTCGTCATCTTTAGATTCAGATCCGAGAAATTATGGTTCATTTCTTTCTGAGCACTGGCGCTCGCGGAAATCGCTGAGCCCGTGTTCAGATCGGAATACCATCTGCACTCTTTGATGAATCCAATCTTGACCTTTCAAAACAGAGAATCTCATCTCATGGATGCGGTCTCAAAACATTTGTGTCTAGCGGTACTAGTACGCCCTTTCAGGGTCTACTGTATTGCGACCGGCACATCTGTAACTCCAACTTTATATTCTTCTTACCTCGAGCAAGCTCTGCTTCTCGATAAGTCGAATCTAAGTTCACAATTGCTTCTAGCAGTCACTGGGATGCCCATTCCGGGCTTACCATACCTGCGATCAGAACAATTGTACCTTCTATGGCATTTTGCCTTCCTCATATTGCTTGGGTCATCTACCTCGAGCAATTTGAAAAGACGAAACCATAGAACTTCCCATTTATGATCATTATATTCTTGTGATTACTAATGGATGTGGTCTTGTTTCAGAAATTTTCGAAAACTAACAATGGCAGCTTCACTAACCATTACTTTCGATGAAAACAAGCACCAACTCATGCTTCAACAGAAGCAAACCACGCGCACCTACAAGCACCCCATCAGCTGCCGAAGTGTCAACTCCCTCGGCAACTCTCTGAACTCCGGGTCGACCTCGACTCCCCGGATTATCGTCTTTGGAACGCTGGGACCATTCCCACTTCCTGAGGAACAAACTGCTCCCTCCAAGAAGCAGAAACTCGCCTCTCAACGTGTCACTACCGTGACACAAAAGGCGAGCACCAGAAGGCTTGAAGCCCGTGGCAGCCCCACGAAGCCTCAACCTGCAAACAACCAGGTCTACCCCAAGACTTGGTCCCCAAGACCTTCACCAAAACAGAGAAGGTCCCAGACATCCACTAAGCCAGCTTTCCTGGCCCCACTCAAGGAGAACCAGTTCTATCCTCTTGCCTACATGAAAGAGGAGAGACCCATCTCCAACCTGACTTCCAAGTCAACCCAGCATGAGCCGGCTTGTTCCTACAAGCCCAAAATCAAGTCATGCATCACAAGGCCTCCACAAGCACCTGCTAAGGCCTACAAATCTGTTCGACCCTTCATCTCTACAGGGGCCGAACTTCAAAAATTCAAAGCTTCGCTGCAACTGGCGAAGGATAGGGTTTGCATCCTGTCCTTGCCCAGCTACAAAGAAGACAGGCTCGGCTGCTGCGCCCGAGGGAGCACATCCTTCATCGTCAAAGCCCAGTCAGAGCTAACCGAAGCTCAAATTGCTCGTCGTATACGCCGCCGCGCGTCATACCGGCAAAAGAGACTAGAGAAGCAAAGGACCCAGCCTCCCACACTTGAAGTCTCTCCCAAATGGGTCGAAAAAGAAAGACCCAACCAAGTTGCTGCCGTCCATATGGTTGGAAAAACCAGAAGGCGCCAAAAATTTGCAACAAAAATCCATGTCCGACGTCCGATGACCCGCAGCGTCTCCAGGACAAGAAGACATTCAGAAGAATCCCTTGCTCCTTCAAGCAAAGGACAGCAGAGTGATCCTTCCTCAAGCTCCTCTTCAAAAAGAATGAGCCCCAGCTCAGTCACCAGGACAGTTTCTTCGTTCGAATCACGAAGGATGAATGTCTTGGCTACAAATTCTGAGCCACCACCCCGCAATCCACCTCCAGAAGATGCGATCACCCGCATCCAGCAGTTGGAACAGGGCCAGCAGAGGATTGAAACTCTGATGGAAAACCTTCTCCTCGCCTTCCAAAATCAGGCGAACAATGAACCTCCTCCGAAT
Source organism: Litsea cubeba (assembly GCA_012931725.1). NCBI lineage: Eukaryota > Viridiplantae > Streptophyta > Magnoliopsida > Laurales > Lauraceae > Litsea > Litsea cubeba. The sequence continues at coordinate 150,322,168 of CM022945.1, forward strand.
CATCAAGACGACGAGGTAAATAGAGAAGAAAATGAGTCACGCGCCCTTACCAAAAAGGACGTAGACGGTATCCTCGCCAAAGAAAAAGAAGAGGATATACTCAAGGAGCATGGGATCAAGCCACCATATCCCTTATGGATGGACTCGGTCCCGTTCCCCACCAAATTCAAGCATCCTACTCTCCAAACATATACGGGGAAAGGATCAGCCAGACAGCACGTCATCCACTTCAAGATCCTGACGGGAGCTATCGCGGATCAAGATGCCTCAAGATCCGCCTCTTTGCAAGTACCTTAAAAGGTACGGCCTTCGATTGGTACTCCACTCTGCCGGAGGACTCAATCCAAAACTGGGCCATGTTAGACACACGCTTCCTGACTCACTTCAAAGGTGAGGATCACCCCGCTACTATGGCTCAGCTGTGCAGCCTAAAACAGGGGGAGAATGAGTCAACATATGACTTCATTCACAAGTGGAAAGCAATGGCATACAAATGCTCTGATGTATTGCCACAAGCGTCGCTAGTCGACATCTGCCGAAACAACATGAGAGCCAGAATCCGCTCCATGATCATCGGCAACAAATCAAAAAACCTGGGAGAACTCCTAGAAGCTTCCATGGAAGCTGAAATGGTGATTAAAGACCTCAACAGTCAGAAATCATCAAGAAAAGAGCCAACCGCCATTACGACCTCAAAACCAAAGAAGAAAGAGGTCCTCAATGTGCAGACCAAGTCAGCTCCTCAGCCACCAAAGAAAGCTGAAAACAAAGCTGTTGGTAAGAGACCTGAACTCTCTGATGCCTTCAAAGAACGAGTAGAGAAGAAATACCCGTTTGATGAAGATGTTGATGAAATATTTGGGGCTCTTGTGGCGAATGGCAAGCTCACCTTGCCTGAACCAAAAAGACCGGGTGATGTTGGCAAAACCAACGATCCTCGGTACTGTCCATACCACCAGATGATCTCGCATCCTCTCAATCAATGCTTCGTTGTGAGAGAGAAAATAAATGAGATGTGGAAAAACGGAGTCATCACCTTTGACAAAAACTATGGGTCTGCCTCCGTCAACATGGTGACATGTGGACAAACATCAAAATCACCGAAAAAGAAGATCACTACTTCCTTCAAGGTGATAAACTCAATCGAAGCGTCCGAGGAACTGGTTCCTTACCCGACACCAGACGGACAACCGATATGGGTACATCCCGATCTCCTGGAAGATGAAAATTGGGAGGTCGTGAAAACAAAGCCTACAGCTCAACAGCGAAGGCAGGCTAGGAAACATCTCCTCAAACTCAAACGGCAAGAGAAGACCCAGCCAAAACTAGAGGTCAAAGAAAAGGCAGAGGCTTCCTCTACCGCTTCACTGGAGGTAACAAAAACATCCCTTCCAGAGACTTCAAAGGGGGTAAGGAAATTCACTCTCAGTGATTTCATGCCACCTCAATTCAAAGAAGCCATGCAGGAGGCATCATACTCTTGCAATTCGGTAGTTGGATTCTCCATTGATGGATACGAGTCCAGCGACACCGATGATGGATTCGAATCCAACTACACAGATGAGTGGGAGGAGTCCCTTGAAACAGGAGAATATCTCTCCGATGAAGAATGGGTTCCTGAGTCTCATCTTATGCCAGTAATCTGGTATAACCCCCTACAGCCACAAGGATCCTGGTCTGATGATGAAGAAGACCAAGAAGCTGTACAAGAAAATGCTGCTGACCCAGCACCTCTCATTACTCCAGTGGGAATCAACAATGTTGAGCCACAAAGAGATGATGAAGAAGAAGATCCGGCTCCCATGCCTGATCTTGAAGAATATGCAAGGATCTTGCAGCGACTCGCTCTAGAACAAGAGCAAGAACGCGTCAACGAGCCTCCTCGCAATCCAGAGCCTGAAGTCCCTGAAGACCACCAGGTACATCCTCCCTTAACTCCTGAAAATGGAGAAAATTGCTGGATAGACGATCCTCTCACATCCGAGGATGAGTCTGACTCCGATCAGGCAAGGTCTCCCGTCAGAGCTTCCTGTAATGTGATAATTCGGGATTATAGCTCTTCCGAAGCATCGTCTGATGAGAGCACTTACACTCCGGCGACGCCTAGCAATATATCTTCTGGAGCCACCTCGTCTCACGTGACTTTCACTGAGATGACACCCTCTCAGGTTTCTTCTCCTGAGACTGTGACTTCAAAGTTCACACCCTTCCGGACTGAAGAATTCCCAGCCATTGATGCTTGGGACGATGAATTAGTCAACGAAGAAGAAAGATTGCTGGATGCTGTTCAGGATTTATTCCCGGAAAATGCTCCATGCAACACAATCACTGAGGATGGTAACTCTGCTGCTGATACATCCTCAGCAAATGAAAAACGACAGCCTCTTGATCCTGAAGACAATCTTCCAAACGAAGACCCTTCTCAAGAAGCTCTCGAAGTTGGTAGAGGCACCCGCTCTGGCCGGGACTACCACAAAAATTACAACCAATCTTCCTTTACATATGTAAATCCTTCGGGAAAAGATGTTGTAAGCGCCCCTAGTGGCAACAATGATGAACATGCAGGCCCTAAGGAGGCTTTCAAGTATGACTTGATTGAACACTTCAAGCACATACCTGCACGTCTACACATCCTAGATTTGTTGCGAATGTCTCCGCACACTCGTGATAATCTCATTTCGGAATTACAAAAGCTGAATGAGGATGTCGACAACATGCCCCGCAAGTCCTCCAAATTGAAATGGATTACCGGGTCAAAAACTCAGAAGCCTCCTCAAAGGGAGAAAAGAAGAAAACTGAGGGATCATGCATTGAATGCCTCTCAGTTAAAAAAGCAACCAGTGCAACCATCGCCTTCACAAAGGACGACCTCCTACTTGGCGAAACCAGGCATAACCGACCCCTGTACTTCACAGGGTATATCAAGGAAATGCCTATGCATAGAGTTCAGATCGACCCAGGTTCTGCACTCAACCTCATCTCCACATCGGCTCTTGAAGAGTTGGGCATCCCACCCAGCAAACTGAGCCACACATCTGTATCTATCTTTGGATACGATGGGAGTACTCAAAGGCCTATCGGTAAAATCAGGTTCAAGTTGCAGATCGGTGATCTTATCTCTGAGGTCACAGTGTATGCAATAAAGACCCCTTCATGCTACAACATCCTTCTCGGACGCCCTTGGATCCATGAGAATGGTGTTGTCCCTTCAACTCTACATCAATGCATCAAGTTTGTTGGCGACGATGGCATGATACATCGAGTCTTTGCGGACAGAAAACCCTTCAAAGGTAAAGAAATCCACTTCGCAGACTCACAGATGTATGAAGGTGAAAAAGAAGAAGAGGAAAAGCACACAACATCCTTTGCCGAAAATCTCCAGAAAGATAAAGGCAAAGCTCCTCAACAATCACCGGAAGAAAACAAACCATCCGGTAAATCTGAAGAGAGCATGCAAACTCCCTTCATCATCTCCCTCAAATCTTCAAAGCCTTGGTCATCACAACTAAAGTGAAGAAGGCAAAACAAAAGCCTGGGGGCAAATTTGTTGTCTTTTTCGTGTCTATCATGCAAGACACGGACTCGGATTCAGAGCCAGAAGACGACACATCGTCAAGCCAAGCTGACACTCAGCAAGTTCAGCCTGCTCTTGCTCCAATGGAGACAACTTCTGACATATAAGATCCTACGTCAGCTTCCTTCGTTGTTCCAGCAACTTCAACGAAGGAAAAGCCGATCTTCTTCCATAGATCGGATGCTTCTTCATCAAATTCCATGCTTGAACCTTTCCAAAATAAAGGTACGCCTCAACTATCCTTATACAGTTCTGTGGCACAAGCTATTATGAAGAAAATGGGCTATGACGCTCAAAACCCAGTCGGTTTGGGACAAGGACGCGGTATTCTCACGCCATTGGGGCCCGTCTTGACCAAAAGCCAGCTGGAAGATTGGAGACTCTACGGCTATGTAGAAAAGTCTTCACACGGGTTAGGGTATGATCCTGACACTCCCTTGAGACAGTTGACACAAAGGCTTAAAAAGTCAATATACTGACCAAGCCTCGACATCTCAAGTCCATGAAGACATCAATCTCCCTGGATATCTCTTTGATGAGTCACCTGACAAAGATCCAGGAAGCTCATCCAATTGGCACGATTTCTCCGAAAATGAAGAGGAGTTGTCCGATGGCACAGACGTGTGGACTTCTGACCCAGAAGAACCCTCATCTCCAAAAGAAGTAGCCTACTTCGACTCGGTTTCAACAGGCGATTGGGATCATCTCATAGCAAGCCTTGGGAAAATTACCGATCAAGAAGACCCGTGGAAAGGAACAAAACCTTGGTCTGGAAATGGCCTTGAAACCCCAGAAGGTTTCGTTGAGCTGGAAGCCTCCGAAAATATTGTGGAGGAACCACCTTCGAACCTTCCAACAGAAGATCCTGTTCAAAAGATAGACTTGGGAACACCAGATAACCCACGTCCTGTATTCATAAGCAAGAATATAAAGGATGATGAGTTACCCGAGTATATCGCCTTTCTTCGTGAGTTCGTTGATTGCTTTGCATGGTCTTACGCTGAAATGCCAGGCTTAGACCCCAAAGTAGCAGTTCACAAACTCAATCTTCAAGAAGACATCAAGCCTGTCAAGCAAGGCCAAAGAATATTCCGTCCAGATGTGATGGATAAAATTGAACAAGAAGTTCAAAAACTCAAAAGCGTCGGCTTCATCCGTGAGGAACAACATCCTGAATGGTTGGCCAACATTGTCCCCGTGACAAAGAAAATGGGCAGATCAGGGTCTGTATTGATTATAGAGACCTGAATGGCGCATGCCCAAAAGATGAATTTTCGCTCCCCATACCAGAGGTAATGATTGATAATACCTGTGGATTCGAGGAAATGACATTCATGGATGGCTTCTCTGGCTACAATCAGATAAAGATGCATCCTGAGGATGAAAAACATACATCCTTTCGAACCCCATTTGGCGTGTATTATTACACTGTCATGCCATTTGGTCTGAAAAATGCTGGTGCCACATATCAGAGGGCTATGATGAAAATATTCCAAGATATGCAGCACAAGACGGTTGAATGTTACGTTGATGACCTCGCCGTCAAAAGCAAAAGAAAAGAAGATCATCTCGAAAACCTTCGAGAAGTCTTCCTCCGGCTTCGCAAACACAAACTGCGAATGAATCCATTGAAATGCTTCTTCGGCGTCTCGTCGGGTAAGTTCATCGGATTCTTAGTTCGGAAAGCTGGAATAGAGCTTGACCCCATAAAAGTCAAAGCCATTCTAGAAATGCCCTCTCCAAGAACCTTGAGAGAACTCAAAGGGCTTCATGGGAGATTGGCCTACATCAGACGGTTCATCTCCAATCTTTCGGGGAAATGCCGTCCATTCTCCCGGTTGATGAAAAAAGGTGTAAACTTGATGGACCGCGCTCCCGATGCCCGGGTTCCTACCGAGGTCGGCGGACGTGGGAGTCCGTTTGGTTCCGACCCTTTCGTGACCGGGGGGCAAAAGGGCGTGCATCAACATTTCTTTTTTTTTTGGGTGTGCCAGATTTTCTATTTTACTTGGAATTGCAAGTGGTGATCCGGAGATCAACCTTCGCAAGTAAAAAGGAAATCAACTTCTTTCAAGTTTTCCATTGCACATATATTTAAGAAAAGAGACATTTTCTTGATTTGCCGTGAAAGGCGATTTTTTTGGCATTTATAGCCGATTTTGGCGTTTATAGCCGATTTTTGGCGTTTATAGCCAACTTTGGCGTTTATAGCCGATTTTGGCGTTTATAGCCGATTTACAATCCTTATCAACAATGAAAGACAAGAATTGTGATTTTGTCTCTTTTGAAAAAAATACAAACTACAATGAAAAGCAAGAAAGGAGGATCTAACTTCTCAGGAGATTGTGGGGGACTCGTTTAGATTGACGGTCGCAAGCCATATGTGGGCTTCGCCATCATCCATGCAGATGAGAACAGAGGATGCTATTTGATTCGCTTGGCTTGGCTATAACCTCGGGTTTTTAGAAGACAAAGACCAAAGGAAGGTCCTATGTCCAATAAAAAACCGAGTAGACGGGCTGAAAAGCCATATCTAAGCCATTGGAGGCAGGAGGAGAAGGCAAGGACCTTGGGGGGGGTACCCCCCAAGGGACTTTTGTCACCTTGTTGCGGTGGCCGGTGTAGAACTTCCGCAGAGTTTTCTCTCTTTTTCCTTTCTCTGGATTTCTGTCTGTGTGCTTGTGCTTTTTTTCTCTGATTTTTCTGATATCCTTTCTTCTTGGAGAGCCCTCCTATTTATAGGCTTTTAGGTAGCCTTTTAGGAGAGTTTATGGGCTTTTAATGTCATTAAGCCGCATAATGGGAGGAGTTACAAAATTGAATTGTTTATTTTGTAACTCCTTTTTCTTGGCTTCTGATTGGCCGGAGGAGATTGAGGGCATTTAATCGCCTTTAATCGCCATGATGGGAGGAGTTTCATGGGTTAAATGCCATGAATCTCTTGACTTGTAACTCCCGAATGCTTGCTTCTGATTGGGCCGTCCAAAGAAATGGATTAATGACTGTAATAAAGCTAGTCAATTAATCGCATTAAGTGGTCGCCGAGCAGCTGAAGAGTCGCGGGCCGTGCCACGTCTTTTGGAATTCTTCTGTCGATGATCATCGATGGATCTTCATGTAGATCGACATCAGATGACCATGTAATTTCAGGTGTTTGTTGCCAACAGCAGGTCGGTGCCATCTGTCCTGTCGATTTCTCGATCGGTCGGGTGGAAAGCACACTTTTTTTTGGTTGACCGGGTGGCGATCAATACTGTCTTCGATACTCTTGATGATTTACCCGTGTTTTGGACGGATGTCAGAGGACTTGGTGTCTCAAAAGCATGAATTTTGGAAAGTACCAGGGGCTGGGCTCCTCGAATCGCGAAAAAACGGCGAAAACCGGGGTTTCCGGGGCTTTCCCGGCGACCCCGGGGTCCATGGTCGCCGGCGACCCTGGCCCAGGGTCGCAGGGGTCTGCGACCCTGGGGGGGTTTTCCCCCTTTCTGGTCCCGTTTTGCGTCCGTTTTTGCTCTTTTTTGATTCTTTTTTCTTCTGTACTTTTCTTTGACATTTTGATCATTTATTGGCCTGATTTCTTTGTAGGAAACCTGATGAGAATCCTTGCATTTTATTTTGCAAAGTTTCCAATTTCCTGAGAAAGCCGAAGACTTTGTCGCGCAGAGCTGCCGATTTTCTGTCAAAAGCTGAAACTGGGTCAAACGATGTCGGAATGACCTGAAATTTGGTGTGAAGCCTGCTGAGCAATAAATAAGACCAACCATAGGCTTTTGTTTGAGTTTTGAAGCCGTTTGGGGTCCTATCACCTGTAGACTTGCTTTTTGTCGCGATGAAGATGTCGCGGTTTGATGTGCGGTCAACCGATGTCCGATTGACTTGAAATTTGACAGGGAACCTATTGGAGTCATTTTAAGATGATCCATAGGTTCTGTCTTGGAAACCATGGTCCCGGAGAGCTTTACCGCCGAGAGGCTTGATTTGGCTGTTGGAGAAGCGAAGTTAGGCCAAATGATCTTGAAATGGCTTGAAACTTCTTGTGTACTCCTCTTTTGGCTGTCTGGATGAATCTTGCAGTTTTTGTTTGATTCTGACAAGATTTGATTTTTGGAAGCAGCATTGCCTATTTATGGCAGGTTGCGACTTCATGTAGCTCTTTGGATCTTGGAAAGGCAAAGTGACATTTTTGGTGTCAACAAATGCCCCCTCGAGGTACAGCGGCGAGTTGCTTAACTTTTGTAGTCGATGTGGCTCGAAGAGATTTTTTGAAGGAGAGCCTGTGACTTGACCAAGAGTCTTTGAGCAGTCTTTCTTTTTGGTATTTGTAGCCTTTTGAGCTTCCAGGGGAATTTATGGTGGTGAAAGGGATCACGTACCATCTCAAGGCAAAGTTTTGAAGATGACATCTGGGATGTGGATTTTGGGTTTTGACCTTGTGACCTAACAGGCTATATATGGCAGGTTAGGGGGTCGGGTTTGGTTTTGATCGTGTGACCCAACAAGCTGTATGTGGAATGTTGGGGGATCAATTTTGGTTTTGATCTTGTGACCTAACAGGCTGTATGTGGCAAGTTAGGGGATCAGGTTTTGGTTTTTGGTTTTGGTCTTGTGACCTAACAGGCTGTATGTGGCAGGTTAGGGGACCAGGATTTGGTTTGATTTTTGTGAAATGTCAATTTCAAGATTTTGGCTCAATTTGGTAGATGAGGTTGGATGGTTTGATTTTTGGAAGCTCATGGGGCTTGGAATTTTCTTTGTATGGTCCAATCAACTCAAAAGAGGCATGGAACTATTTTTGTATGCTCTTGGTAAGAGGGATTTCTCTTTGACTAAAAGCCCAAAATCTTTTTTTTTTTTTTTTTTTTCTCTTTTTTTTTTTTTTTTTTTTTGTGCCTAGGTGGTCAAACCTGGCTCATATGGGCTAACCCATGGGACCTTAAGCTTTTGAAATGGCTTAGATCTCATATGGTGTCATTTTTGTAAAGAATATCCAAATATCTCATTTGGATAGAGAATATCTAAGAATATCTTTACTTGGAGAGAATCTCTCATGATCCCTTTATTTTGGGATAGAATATCTCAAGATATCTTTCTTTTGGGAAAGAATCCGTCATAAATTGATTTTAGGAGAAAATCTCTCAAGATCCCTTTATTTTGGGAGAGGATATCTCAAGATATCTTTCTTTTGGGAAAGAATCCGTCATAGATTGATTTTTAGGAGAAAAATCTCTCAAGATCCCTTTCTTTGGAAAGAATCTTTCTAATTTCTTTCTTTTGGTAAGGTTACTAATTAGTAACACTTACCTCTTCTTCTTCCTTCTTTGGTTTGCTCTCCTCTATAAAAGCAAGGAGAAGGTTGGATCTCCTTGCTCTTATTACTTTCTTTTGCAATAATCTCAGAGGGCTTCAAGACCAAGAGTTTTTCTTCTTCAAGATCTTCAAGAGTTTTCTTCTTCTTCTCCATCAATGGCTTCAAGTAAGTTCTTCTTTTTCAAGAAACTCCATTGTAGGAAAAAAAAGTTCTTTCTTCTTTTTTTTTGTTTCTTTCTTTTTCTTTTCTTTTTTTTTTGTTCACGTGTTTGCCTCTTTTTTTTTTTCACACGTTTTTTTTTTTGCTTTCTTTTCTTTCTTTTTTTTTTTCATGTTTTTTTTTTTATTGTGTGGGCCGTACGGACAGATCCGTACGGATCTGGCCGTACGGCCACGTGGCCTGTGGGCCAGCCCCCCTCCCTTTTTTTTTTCTACTTTTTTTTTTTTCCCTTTTTTTTTTTTTTTTTTTTGAGAGAGTTTCGTTTCTTTTTTGTTTTCTTTCTCCTCCCTTTTTTTTTTAGAGAAAGTTTCTTTTCTTTCCCTTTTTTTTGTTTTCTTTCCCCTTTTTTTTTTTTTTGAGAAAGTTTCTTTTTTTTTTTTTTTTTTTTTTTGCTCATCATGATAATGCATTTTTTTTCGCAAATCTAGATGTTCATGCATGCCTTTAATTTGTAAATTAAACTTGTAGCATGATGTGATTGCATACCTGAAAGTGTTTGCAAATTTGGGAACTTGGAGCTCGCAGTGATGTTGAGCCCTTCCTGATTTTGCGGAGACTTTTAGGTTTCGAAAGTTTGGAGTTTCGGAGCTCGCAGCGATGTTGAGCCCATCTTCAAGCTTTCTATTTCTTTCGGGATAGTTCCTTTTCTTCGGAATTGCCCCGTCATCATGTCAAAATTTCGCCAGATTTTTTTTAGCGAGATTCTGTCATTTTGATGTTTGATCTTTTTCTTTTCCATCCTTTTCAGGTGGTTCCTCCAGAGCGAACAAGGGTAAAGAGCCTGCTACAAGCGTACCTCGTCGGTCTTCTAGATCCTCTAATCCGGCCGTTCAGCAGGCCTTCGAGAAGGTCCAGTATGTTGAAAGAAACCTGGAAGAGTGCGACTCCCTCAACAGAGATGAGATGAGGCAGCGACTGATCACTCTCAAGGGAGAGGAATTCTATAAGATCATGGTAAGCAGTCGTCCATGGCTGATGGAAGATCAGAGCATTTTGCCCAAGCCTACCTTCTTCTTTGGTGATGCAGTCCCTGACGACATTACATACCAGAGGAGATCTTTTCAGTTTTCCTTCACAGCAAATGGTGAGAAGAAGACTGTTACTACCCGGTCGATGTTGATCGCACCGTCTCGATTCTGAGCCTTGCCCCCACGTGCCCTAAGAGGGAAGATCCTCCAAGTTGGGTGAGAAGGACAAATGTAATCAAGACCGGGGTTTTTGTCGGCGGTTCTCCTGGATATACGGAGAGGTCGCCTGTTGACATGGACTTGTTGATGCCATCCAGCGGCTACCAGGGCTCTGATTATCCGTCGGTCGATTTGAGACCGGTGGGCCTTGGTATTTTCAGCGGTGACGGCAGCAATTGGATCAAGCCTTTTCGACTTCGAGGTCGTTTCAATGCTGACTCCGAGTGGAAGTCGTGGACTGATCGCGTCCTGCTGATTGGTGGCGCCGTTTTGAAGGAAGCCGGGATTTTTGATGCGGTCCGCGCTTTTGGGGAGACCGTGATCTTTTCCGACGAGGCCTTCATGGCTATGCTGGAGTCGTTCCTCCCTCAAACCAATACCTTCGTTGTGACGAATGGTGAGATTGGTTTTTCTTTGAAGGAGTTGAGCGCCATTACCGGATTGCCCATCCTCGGCAAACTCTATGAGGAGTTTATGCCGATTGACAGCGTCCTCGAGGGGCAGTCTGAGGAGTTCAGGCTTCTATACTTTCAGCTCGTCGCCTTCTATGATTTTTTGAAGGAGAAGGGGGGTTCGAAAGTTAGATCCAGCAGTTGGAAGAGTTTTTGCTCTTCATTCCCCAACTTCTTTGATAGTAGGGAGCCTTCTGATAGCATGACCCAGGAAGCTGGAGCTCAGGATCCAAGTTCAAAGAAGATCTTGGCCATGCAAGAAGAGTTGAGAGGTTTCTGTGCAAGCACAAACGCCATATGTCCTGACATTGCACTGCGGAGAGATCTCGCTGTTTACCTCACTTATTGGCTTGGTGAGGCTGTATTTGCTGGAGGAGATGGAACGCACATCAGGCCGCATTGTATTTTCCCGGCTTGTCAGATGGCGTTTGGAGAGCAGCTTGCTTTGGTGCCTGCTCTTTACTCCTACCTGTGTACCGAACTGCAGGCTGCTGCTTTTCTGGTTCGGCTTGGGCTTCCCATGAATAGGGTATTTTCAGCCCATATCTTTTATTCATGGTATGTATACCACTGTTGATGGACCGCGCTCCCGATGCCCGGGTTCCTACCGAGGTCGGCGGACGTGGGAGTCCGTTTGGTTCCGACCCTTTCGTGACCGGGGGGCAAAAGGGCGTGCATCAACATTTCTTTTTTTTTTTTGGGTGTGCCAGATTTTCTATTTTACTTGGAATTGCAAGTGGTGATCCGGAGATCAACCTTCGCAAGTAAAAAGGAAATCAACTTCTTTCAAGTTTTCCATTGCACATATATTTAAGAAAAGAGACATTTTCTTGATTTGCCGTGAAAGGCGATTTTTTTTTGGCATTTATAGCCGATTTTGGCGTTTATAGCCGATTTTTGGCGTTTATAGCCAACTTTGGCGTTTATAGCCGATTTTGGCGTTATAGCCGATTTACAATCCTTATCAACAATGAAAGACAAGAATTGTGATTTTTGTCTCTTTTGAAAAAAAATACAAACTACAATGAAAAGCAAGAAAAGGAGGATCTAACTTCTCAGGAGATTGTGGGGGACTCGTTTAGATTGACGGTCGCAAGCCATATGTGGGCTTCGCCATCATCCATGCAGATGAGAACAGAGGATGCTATTTGATTCGCTTGGCTTGGCTATAACCTCGGGTTTTTAGAAGACAAAGACCAAAGGAAGGTCCTATGTCCAATAAAAAACCGAGTAGACGGGCTGAAAAGCCATATCTAAGCCATTGGAGGCAGGAGGAGAAGGCAAGGACCTTGGGGGGGGTACCCCCCAAGGGACTTTTGTCACCTTGTTGCGGTGGCCGGTGTAGAACTTCCGCAGAGTTTTCTCTCTTTTTCCTTTCTCTGGATTTCTGTCTGTGTGCTTGTGCTTTTTTTCTCTGATTTTTCTGATATCCTTTCTTCTTGGAGAGCCCTCCTATTTATAGGCTTTTAGGTAGCCTTTTAGGAGGGTTTATGGGCTTTTAATGTCATTAAGCCGCATAATGGGAGGAGTTACAAAATTGAATTGTTTATTTTGTAACTCCTTTTTCTTGGCTTCTGATTGGCCGGAGGAGATTGAGGGCATTTAATCGCCTTTAATCGCCATGATGGGAGGAGTTTCATGGGTTAAATGCCATGAATCTCTTGACTTGTAACTCCCGGATGCTTGCTTCTGATTGGGCCGTCCAAAGAAATGGATAATGACTGTAATAAGCTAGTCAATTAATCACATTAAGTGGTCGCCGAGCAGCTGAAGAGTCGCGGGCCGTGCCACGTCTTTTGGAATTCTTCTGTCGATGATCATCGATGGATCTTCATGTAGATCGACATCAGATGACCATGTAATTTCAGGTGTTTGTTGCCAACAGCAGGTCGGTGCCATCTGTCCTGTCGATTTCTCGATCGGTCGGGTGGAAAGCACACTTTTTTTGGTTGACCGGGTGGCGATCAATACTGTCTTCGATACTCTTGATGATTTACCCGTGTTTTGGACGGATGTCAGAGGACTTGGTGTCTCAAAAGCATGAATTTTGGAAAGTACCAGGGGCTGGGCTCCTCGAATCGCGAAAAAAACGGCGAAAACCGGGGTTTCCGGGCTTTCCCGGCGACCCCGGGGTCCATGGTCGCCGGCGACCCTGGCCCCAGGGTTCGCAGGGGTCTGCGACCCTGGGGGGTTTTCCCCCTTTCTGGTCCCGTTTTGCGTCCGTTTTTGCTCTTTTTTGATTCTTTTTTCTTCTGTACTTTTCTTTGACATTTTGATCATTTATTGGCCTGATTTCTTTGTAGGAAACCTGATGAGAATCCTTGCATTTTATTTTGCAAAGTTTCCAATTTCCTGAGAAAGCCGAAGACTTTGTCGCGCAGAGCTGCCGATTTTCTGTCAAAAGCTGAAACTGGGCCAAACGATGTCGGAATGACCTGAAATTTGGTGTGAAGCCTGCTGAGCAATAAATAAGACCAACCATAGGCTTTTGTTTGAGTTTTGAAGCCGTTTGGGGTCCTATCACCTTTAGACTTGCTTTTGTCGCGATGAAGATGTCGCGGTTTGATGTGCGGTCAACCGATGTCCGATTGACTTGAAATTGACAGGGAACCTATTGGAGTCATTTTAAGATGATCCATAGGTTCTGTCTTGGAAACCATGGTCCCGGAGAGCTTTACCGCCGAGAGGCTTGATTTGGCTGTTGGAGAAGCGAAGTTAGGCCAAATGATCTTGAAATGGCTTGAAACTTCTTGTGTACTCCTCTTTTGGCTGTCTGGATGAATCTTGCAGTTTTTGTTTGATTCTGACAAGATTTGATTTTTGGAAGCAGCATTGCCTATTTATGGCAGGTTGCGACTTCATGTAGCTCTTTGGATCTTGGAAAGGCAAAGTGACATTTTTGGTGTCAACAAATGCCCCCTCGAGGTACAAGCGGCGAGTTGCTTAACTTTTGTAGTCGATGTGCCTCGAAGAGATTTTTTGAAGGAGAGCCTGTGACTTGACCAAGAGTCTTTGAGCAGTCTTTCTTTTTGGTATTTGTAGCCTTTTGAGCTTCCAGGGGAATTTTATGGTGGTGAAAGGGATCACGTACCATCTCAAGGCAAAGTTTTGGAGATGACATCTGGGATGTGGATTTTGGGTTTTGACCTTGTGACCTAACAGGCTATATATGGCAGGTTAGGGGGTCGGGTTTGGTTTTGATCGTGTGACCCAACAAGCTGTATGTGGAATGTTGGGGGATCAATTTTGGTTTTGATCTTGTGACCTAACAGGCTGTATGTGGCAAGTTAGGGGATCAGGTTTTGGTTTTTGGTTTGGTCTTGTGACCTAACAGGCTGTATGTGGCAGGTTAGGGACCAGGATTTGGTTTGATTTTGTGAAATGTCAATTTCAAGATTTTGGCTCAATTTGGTAGATGAGGCTGGATGGTTTGATTTTTGGAAGCTCATGGGGCTTGGAATTTTCTTTTGTATGGTCCAATCAACTCAAAAAGAGGCATGGAACCATTTTTTGTATGCTCTTGGTAAGAGGGATTTCTCTTTGACTAAAAGCCCAAAAAATTTTTTCTTCTTTTTTTTTTTTTTTTTTTTTTTTTTTGTGCCTAGGTGGTCAAACCTGGCTCATATGGGCTAACCCATGGGACCTTAAGCTTTTGAAATGGCTTAGATCTCATATGGTGTCATTTTTGTAAAGAATATCCAAAATATCTCATTTGGATAGAGAATATCTAAGAATATCTTTACTTGGAGAGAATCTCTCATGATCCCTTTATTTTGGGATAGAATATCTCAAGATATCTTTCTTTTGGGAAAGAATCCGTCATAGATTGATTTTAGGAGAAAATCTCTCAATATCCCTTTATTTTGGGATAGGATATCTCAAGATATCTTTCTTTTGGGAAAGAATCCGTCATAGATTGATTTTAGGAGAAAATCTCTCAAGATCCCTTTCTTTTGGAAAGAATCTTTCTAATTTCTTTCTTTTGGTAAGGTTACTAATTAGTAACACTTACCTCTTTCTTCTTTCCTTCTTGGTTTGCTCTCCTCTATAAAAGCAAGGAGAAGGTTGGATCTCTTGCTCTTATTACTGTCTTTTGCAATAATCTCAAGAGGGCTTCAAGACCAAGAGTTTTTCTTTTTTCAAGATCTTCAAGAGTTTTCTTCTTCTCTCCATCAATGGCTTCAAGTAAGTTCTTCTTTTTCAAGAAAACTCCATTGTAGGAAAAAAAAAGTTCTTTCTTCTTTTTTTTTTTCGTTTTCTTTTCTTTTTTTTTTCACGTGTTTGCCTCTTTTTTTTTTTTCATGTTTTTTTTTTATTGTGTGGGCCGTACGGACAGATCCGTACGGATCTGGCCGTACGGCCACGTGGCCTGTGGGCCACGGCCTGTGGGCCAGCCCCCTCCCTTTTTTTTTTCTTCTTTTTTCTTTTCTTTTTCCTCCCTTTTTTTTTAGAGAAAGTTTCTTTTCTTTCCCTTTTTTTTTGTTTTCTTTCCCCTTTTTTTTTTGAGAAAGTTTCTTTCTTTTCTTTTTTTTTTTTTTTTTTTTGCTCATCATGATAATGCATTTTTTTTTTCAAATCTAGATGTTCATGCATGCCTTTAATTTATAAATTAAACTTGTAGCATGATGTGATTGCATACCTGAAAGTGTTTGCAAATTTCGGAATTTGGAGCTCGCAGTGATGTTGAGCCCTTCCTGATTTTGCGGAGACTTTTAGGTTTCGAAAGTTTGGAGTTCGGAGCTCGCAGCGATGTTGAGCCCATCTTCAAGCTTTCTATTTCTTTCGGGATAGTTCCTTTTCTTCGGAATTGCCCCATCATCATGTCAAAATTTCGCCAGATTTTTTTAGCGAGATTCTGTCATTTTGATGTTTGATCTTTTTCTTTTCCATCCTTTTCAGGTGGTTCCTCCAGAGCGAACACGGGTAAAGAGCCTGCTACAAGCGTACCTCGTCGGTCTTTCTAGATCCTCTAATCCGGCCGTTCAGCAGGCCTTCGAGAAGGTCCAGTATGTTGAAAGAAACCTGGAAGAGTGCGACTCCCTCAACAGAGATGAGATGAGGCAGCGACTGATCACTCTCAAGGGAGAGGAATTCTATAAGATCATGGTAAGCAGTCGTCCATGGCTGATGGAAGATCAGAGCATTTTGCCCAAGCCTACCTTCTTCTTTGGTGATGCAGTCCCTAACGACATTACATACCAGAGGAGATCTTTTCAGTTTTCCTTCACAGCAAATGGTGAGAAGAAGACTGTTACTACCCGGTCGATGTTTGATCGCACCGTCTCGATTCTGAGCCTTGCCCCCACGTGCCCTAAGAGGGAAGATCCTCCAAGTTGGGTGAGAAGGACAAATGTAATCAAGACCGGGGTTTTTGTCGGCGGTTCTCCTGGATATACGGAGAGGTCGCCTGTTGACATGGACTTGTTGATGCCATCCAGCGGCTACCAGGGCTCTGATTATCCGTCGGTCGATTTGAGACCGGTGGGCCTTGGTATTTTCAGCGGTTGACGGCAGCAATTGGATCAAGCCTTTTCGACTTCGAGGTCGTTTCAATGCTGACTCCGAGTGGAAGTCGTGGACTGATCGCGTCCTGCTGATTGGTGGCGCCGTTTTGAAGGAAGCCGGGATTTTTGATGCGGTCCGCGCTTTTGGGGAGACCGTGATCTTTTCCGACGAGGCCTTCATGGCTATGCTGGAGTCGTTCCTCCCTCAAACCAATACCTTCGTTGTGACGAATGGTGAGATTGGTTTTTCTTTGAAGGAGTTGAGCGCCATTACCGGATTGCCCATCCTCGGCAAACTCTATGAGGAGTTTATGCCGATTGACAGCGTCCTCGAGGGGCAGTCTGAGGAGTTCAGGCTTCTATACTTTCAGCTCGTCGCCTTCTATGATTTTTTGAAGGAGAAGGGGGGTTCGAAAGTTAGATCCAGCAGTTGGAAGAGTTTTTGCTCTTCATTCCCCAACTTCTTGATAGTAGGGAGCCTTCTGATAGCATGACCCAGGAAGCTGGAGCTCAGGATCCAAGTTCAAAGAAGATCTTGGCCATGCAAGAAGAGTTGAGAGGTTTCTGTGCAAGCACAAACGCCATATGTCCTGACATTGCACTGCGGAGAGATCTCGCTGTTTACCTCACTTATTGGCTTGGTGAGGCTGTATTTGCTGGAGGAGATGGAACGCACATCAGGCCGCATTGTATTTTCCCGGCTTGTCAGATGGCGTTTGGAGAGCAGCTTGCTTTGGTGCCTGCTCTTTACTCCTACCTGTGTACCGAACTGCAGGCTGCTGCTTTTCTGGTTCGGCTTGGGCTTCCCATGAATAGGGTATTTTCAGCCCATATCTTTTATTCATGGTATGTATACCACTGTCCTGGCTTCCATCGGCTGGGTGCTGCACAGGATGATGATCCTCTGATGATTCGACTGGCTAAGGGCAAAGCCGTGTCCGAATCACTTTTGTTCGCCCGCATGAGGATTCGACGGTTCAGGACGTCGAGATGGGGCAATCTTCAGTAAGCTTTCTCCGGAGTTGCGGAAGAAGGCTTTGATTTTGGTGCCTCCCGAGACTCTACCAGGCGGGGGTCGGGGAAGGCATTATTCCTTGACAAATGCAGAGAGAGAGTGGCTTTTCAGCATACGTGTCGGCACGATGGTGTACCGTAGACATCTTTTCGTCGATATCCAGCCGTATGTACCCTCTCGCTTTGCTTTGCAGCTTGGCTTTTCTCAAGGCGTTGTTGGAGCGCCTTCAAGTATGGTGAAGCGCTTTGGAGGCTTACAGGACGGGAGAAATGCATGGGCTTTTTATAGTGCTGAAGACACTACAGCCATGATTTCTTATCCTGTGTTGCTGACTTCCCGGACTGCCGGCTTTGCGAAGTGGTTCGCGGAGAGCTTCTCGGCATATCGGGGACTTTCCAGGAAGGAGCTTGATGTGAAGCTGGTATCTGGAAAGGGCCTTGGAAAGTCGGATGGCATCCGGCGAGAGGAAGTTTGGGCCTTCCTTTCTGGAGAGAAGCACAAGATAGGCTTTCTCGGTGACCAGGGCGTCATCGGTTCTGAAGCTGTTCGAGAAATACCTGACGAGGCTTTGGAGCAGCTAGAACAGGAGGAAGCCGAACTTGGCGCTTGGATGCAAGCGGCGCAGAGGCAAGCTTCCGTGGAGTCTACTGGCAAGAGCAGACCATCCAGTGATGAGTCAAGTGGGAAACCTGACTCTGACAGCGGGGTAGGTTCTTCTAAGAAGCGAGCCCGCAGAGGTAAGAGGAGGAGGAGTCATCATAGCAGCAAGGAGCAGCATGAGGACTCTCCTAACTTGGAAGTTCCTCTTACTATCAATGAGGATGTGCCAGTGGATGCTGACGAGCCTCCAGAGAAGAGAAGCCGAGAAGAAGAGACCGTCGTTGAAGGTATGATTCTTCCTTTTTCTCTTTCCATTTCTTTTCATGGGATTTTTCCATGTTTGATTTGCTTCTTGTTTTCTGCTTTTCTTCTTTTCTTTTTTTTTTAGCAGAGGAAGACTTGGTGATGCCTGAGGTTCCAACCGATGAGGTGGTGATGGATCCTGTTGAGGCACCTGAAGAAGAACCGAGGGACTCTGGAGTAAATCCAGAATCTCCAATTGGTATGACTTCTTTTGATCCCTTTTTTTTTTGTTTGTGACTCGGCTTGCTAACACATTTTTTTGTTGCCAGCTTGACTTGCCACAGGGTTCTGATGACTTTGAACCATCGATTGACGCAAATGTTGATGATGCTTTCGATGAGTTCATGGAGGAGGAAAGTGTCCCGCCAGTCGTCGGAAGAAGGTATTTGTAGTTATAACTCTGATAATGATTTTTCAAACAGGGTCATATTCATACCTTTTTGTGTTTCCTTTGCAGGTTTGAAGTGGTAGAGGAGGATCCGTCGATTCCAGAGCAAGAGATGCCAGAGGTTGATCAGAGGTAGAGATTCCTCGGGACCAGCTCTGACAATATTGAGGAGATTCCTCGCGCTTGAGCTTCCTTCCCGAGCAGGAGCAGCTTCAGCTGGAAAGAGTTCTGTTGTTACTCTTTCAACAGCTGATGACATGAGTAGCCGACCAACGGAGTTGGGCGAATCCTCAGCTGGGCCATCTCTTCTTTTTTCGAAGAAGGTGGTGTTGCGAGTCGTGAGCTCTTGGATTGAGACCCTCTTTTCTGGGCACTTGGAAGTCGGATTTGGCATGATCCAGCATGTGCAGGAGATTCTCAGTGATGCTTGAAGAGGCTGGTCTGGATGTCACAGGTGCCAGGGCGATCGTTGATTAGGATCATTGCACTGGGTGGACAAATGGTTTGAGACCAGTGAGTTGGCTGATGACCAGTTCTTCAAGGAGATGTTCTTGGATCCTGCTGATAAGGCTAAGTCTGACCTGGATGAGGCTAAAGAAAAGCAGGAAGGTGGCAGTCCGAAAGAGGAATAGAGAAGAGCTAACCATCATCGAGCTGACACATGACCTTAACATCCTTGATAGGGAGGTCGATGAGGCCAGGAAACGTCTTGAGCATCTGCAGGCACAAGTCGCTGCCAAGTGGACTGCCATAATAGAAGCTCGCGACAGGGAGAGTGCCCTGATTCACCAGGTTGCAGAGGCCAGACGGGTTCTCAAAAGGAAGTCTGATGAGGATGAACAATGGCAAGCTGCTCGAGGTAAGCTTCCTGGTGTGAGAGAAGGGGTTACAGCCCACTCCAGCATCTCATGGCAAGTTTCTGAAGAAGCGTGCCTTGGAATCCTTGACGGTTGAGGCTAAAAGTCTGCTTTGGGGAGCTGAACTCTTGGCTGGAGACCATTTTTGATTGAGCTCCTGTATACAGAAAACCATCCTTCTTTCTTTTTTTTTTTTTTGGTACCATTTGTATTTTTTTTTGGTACTTATTTTTTTGTAGTGCTTGTGAACACTCTCTTTTCTTTTTTTTTGGTACCACATGTATTTTTTTTTGTACTCTTTTCTTTTTGTAGTGCTTGTGAACACTTTTTTTTTTTGTTATCCCTACGCTCACTTTAATCTTTTTGTAATAAAAGTAATTGCCTAAATGGGATTGATTTTTTTTTGTTATCCCTTATGCTCACTTGAATCTTTTTGTGATAAAAGTAATTGCTAAATGGGATGCTCTCTTTTTTTTTTTTTGTTATCCCTACGCTCACTTGAATCTTTTTGTGATAAAAGTAATGCTAAATGGGATTTTGATCAAAGGTTGTCATTTTGTGAAAATCTTTTGTCAAATGATTGTTTTGGCATGAAAGCCAGGTGTTTTTTTGTTTGTGGCATGGAAGCCAATTTGGCATGAGAGCCAGCTTTTCTTGTGGCATTGATAGCCGAGTTTTTTTTTTTTTTTTTTTGTGTGTGGCATCTATAGCCAATTTTGGGTGGCATTAATAGCGCGTTTGTTTTGTGGCATCTATAGCCTGTTTTTGGTGGCATTGATAGCCATTTTTTTTTTTTGAAATCCAAGTTTTTTTTGTTTGTGTGGCATTGATAGCCGGTTTTGTTTTTGGTGGCATTGATAGCCGGTTTGTGGCATTTATAGCCGGTTTGTGGCATTTATAGCCTGTTTGTGGCATTTATAGCCGTTTGGTTTTCAAAAAATGCAAGTATCGACTAAAAGTCGCCTCCCTGCTGAATGTTCTTGCAAGTATCGATGGAATGTCGCATCCTTGCTCATTCGGTTGCGAGTATCGATGGAATGTCGCATCCTCGCGGATTTGGGTGCAAGTATCGATGGAATGTCGCATCCTTGCTTTTCAAAAATTTTGGTTTTGCGGGTACTGACTTGATGTCGTTTCCCCATGATTTTTGAAATTTGTGGTTTTCTCGAACCTTTGGGTCATGGATATCAACTGAAATGTTGCGTCTCCACAGTTTTTAGGTTTTTTTTTTTGAACCTTTGAAATTTGGGTTGTGGATATCAACTGAAATGTTGCGCTTCCACGGTTTTGGATTTTGCAAGTATCGACGAAATGTCGCTTCCCTGCGATTTTGGAAGTGTTCGAACGCGGTTCGTTTGCTTCCGCTTTGTGCGAGTATCGACTAAGCGTCGCTTCCTCGCGGTTTTTGAAAAACCATTTTTTTTTTTGTTAAAGACACGAGGGTCATAAGTTTGACCTAAACCCATTTGGCGGTAAAAGGCAGGGTGGACTAGGGTGGAAATCCCTGAATCCGGATTTTGTTTCAAACCATGAATTTTGGGTTCAAGGGTTGAAAATTTTGCGTCACGTTAGGGAAAGTTTTCCTAACTGGATTTTTTTGTTGAACAATGAAACGAATGAAAGTAAGCATTGTTTTAGATTTCTAGAAATTTCAATATTTGACATGAAAATTCTAAAAAAGGGTGGGTTTAGCGAGCGTGTACCTGGAAACGGTTTTGGCCGTACAGGCATGCTCTTACCCAGTTGGGTAAGTCTTCAAGGGTAATTACCGCTTTAAGAACTTGCCATTGATGGGCAGCATACATCTGTCACCTTCCATGTTTAGGAGTGCGTATGCGCCATTGGAGAGAAAACTTTGTCGATGACGTAGGGTCCCTCCCATTCGGCTCAAATTTGCCTTTGGACTTGTGAGCGAAGACCATTGGTCTTTTTACCGCAAAGAACCAAGTCATTCTTTTTGTAGGCGCGTTGCCTGACCTTTTATCGAAAGATCCCGCCATACGTGCTTGGTAAAGTTCAATGCTTTGTTGAGCTTCGAGCCGTCTCTCATCGAGATGTCCAGCTCATGGAGTCGCAATTTGACATTGCTTTCTTGAGTCATGTCATTTTGCAAGGATACCCTCAAGGAAGGAATTTGTACTTCCAAGGGCACGACAGCTTCGCATCCATAGACTAAGGAGAATGGTGTGCTATGGGTTGGTCCTCGAACGGTGGTTCGATAGGCCCACAAAGCTTCAGACATTTTGTCGCTCCAGTCTCTTTTGTGATTAGAGACCATTTTTTGAGGATTTTGCAGAGTGTCTTGTTGAAAGCTTCTGCTAACCCGTTTGCTGCCGGATTGTATGGAGTCGAAGGACAGCTTTGAATTTTGTATTTGTCGCAGAACCTGTTAGAATCGATGATCCCGGAACTGTGGTCCGTTATCATGGACGAATCTTTTGGGTATGCCGAAACGACAAATGATGTTGGTGCGCAGGAACTGAAGGACTGATGAGGTCTTCATTTCGTTAAACGCAAATGCTTCTGACCACTTGGAGAAGTAATCCATAGCGGCGAAGATGAAGCGATGACCTTTGCTTGAAGGGGGAGAAATGGGACCTATGATGTCCATACCCCAGGCTTCGAAAGGCCATGAGATCGCTGTAGATGTAGCCATTCTGGAGGCATGTGAATGTAATCTCCATGAACTTGGCATTGTTGGCAGCGCTTAGCAAATTGCATTTGCGTCAGCTACCATGGTAGGCCAGTAATATCCTAACCTTTTTATTTGATCATAGAGCTTAGGTCCAGCCTGATGAGCTCCACAAAGACCAGCATGAACTTCTTTGAGTGTTTCTTCAGCCTCTTGTTGTGACAAGCAGCGTAGAAGTACTCCGTTGAAGGATTTCCTGTAAAGGATTTTTGATGGAATATCCAAATGGAAGCTTGGGGTTCGCCTTTGGATGCTTACCCCTTCTTTTGGATCTTCGGGTAGGATTCCGAACATAATGTAATCAATGAACGGATCCCTCCAGTCGCCAATTGAAGTTTGAAGGATTGAAATCCGACTTCCGACCACTTGGTGGCATTCAGCAAACTGCTTGTGTGTGTTAAGAGGAGGAAGGATTCTTCTTTCGCACACTGTGACTTGCATGTTTTCCCCTTCCTGGATTGCCATGGATGCGGCAAGTCCGGCTAGGGCATCTGCACGTATGTTTTTCACCTCTACGAATGTGGGGGTGATGTGACAGATGTCAAACTTTTGCAGAAGTGATTGTGCCTTGTTGTAGTAGGGCAGCAAATCTGGCTTCCGACTTCAAATTCTGATTCATCCTGGTGACGATCAGTTGAGAGTCTCCAAAGACTTCCAGCATGGTGATAACGGATTCGATGGCGAGTTCTAATCCTAAGATCAGAGCTGATATTCAGCTGGCATTGTTGTGTGCATGGTTCCAGTAGCGAGAAAGCGTGTGAATCATGTATTTGTCTCGGGGCTAACAAGAGGATGCCAACTCCCGAGATCAGCTGTCTTTTTCATTTGTCCTGGTTGCACCGTCAAGTACATGTCCCAGGAGGCACTTTGTGAGAAAGTATCCACATTGTAGACTGGCTCGTCTGGGAGATCATCTCTGAGTGGAGAATCTTAGGCCAATGGATGCTCTGATGGTCTTCAGGGACTTCAGGCTCTGGATTGCGAGGAGGCTCGTTGACGCGTTCTTGCTCTTGTTCTAGAGCGAGTCGCTGCAAGATCCTTGCATATTTCTTCAAGATCAGGCATGGGAGCCGGAGCTTCTTCTTCATCATCTCTTTGTGGCTCAACATTGTTGATTTCCACTGGATGATGAGAGGTGCTGGGGTCAGCAGCATTTTCTTGTACAGCCTCTTGGTCTTCATCATCATCAGACCAGGACTCCTTGTGGCTGTAGGGGGTTATACCAGATTACTGGCATAAGATGAGACTCAGGAACCCCTTCTTCATCGGAGAGATATTCTCCTGTTTCAAGGGACTCCTCCCACTCATCTGTGTAGTTTGGATTCAAATCCATCATCGGTGTCGCTGGACTCGTATCCATCAATGGAGAATCCACTACCGAATTGCAAAAGTATGATGTCTCCTGCATGGCTTCTTCTGAATTGAGGTGGCATGAAATCACTGAGAGTGAATTTCCTTACACCCTTTGAAGTCTCGGAAGGGATGTTTTTGTTACCTCCAGTGAAGCGGTAGAGGGAAGCCTCTGCCTTTTCTTTGACCTCTAGTTTTGGCTGGGTCTTCTCTTGCGTTTGAGCTTGAGGAGATGTTTCCTAGCCTGCCTTCGCTTGTCGAGCTGTATGGCCTTTATTTTCAGACCTCCAATTTTCATCTTCCAGGAGATGGGGATGTACCCCATACGGTTGTCCGTTTGGTGTCGGTGGTAAGGAAACAGTTCCCTCTCGGACGCTTCGATTGAGTTTATCACCTTGAAGGAAGTAGTAATCTTCTTCTTCGGTGATCTTGATGTTTGTCCACATGTCACCATGTTGACGGAGGCAGACCCATAGTTTTTGTCAAAGGTGATGACTCCGTTTTCCACATCTCATTTATTTTCTCTCTCACAACGAAGCATTGATTGAGAGGATGCGAGATCATCTGGTGGTAGGACAAGTACCGAGGTCGTTGGTTTTGCCACATCACCCGGTCTTTTGGTTCAGGCAGGTGAGCTTGCCGTTTGCCACAAGAGCCCCGAAGAT